>BLBF01000094.1:6538842-6562579 GCA_015471245.1 Laticauda colubrina | reverse complement strand
GATAGATAGATAGATAGATAGATAGATAGATAGATAGATAGATAGATAACCTTTATTGTCATTTTTTACTATGGGCACATTGGCACACATTAAAAATGAAATTCTGTTGCCTGCTCTCAAAGATGTATGCATATATAAACACATATAGACCTACTATATACATATGTATATACCTACACCCTTACATATAAATATCAATCACTGTCTATCTTGAATACATAGCCAAAAAGGGAATTTGACAATTCACAAGATTGATACTGTATGGAACAAAACTCTGACTGAATCTGGATGTTCTACTTCAGATATTATGAAGCCTCCTTCCATAAAACGTGGTATTTGTACATTGTATAGGTTGAATTATCTATAGTATTCATATAGTTCATTCAGTAGAGTAAGCGATTAGATTTTTGGGAACTATTGTTAATCTTAGATTTTAAAGTTACCTGTCATAGTATCTACATTACCTGCAGCTGGAACACCTATCTATTCATCTGTCCTGTTTAGCTAGGTCATCCTTTTTGAGTTAGTAAAGAGCAAAAAGAGAAATTATAGTATCAGTAATAACAGGAATTTCTTGCCATATTTTATTCAACAAATATCTTTAATAACACTTTCTACCTGTAATAATACTATTAATAAAGTATACTGCCCAGAGTCTCCTGTGAGTTGGATGATCATATGAATTTTTCAACCAACTATCCAACCAACCATCCAACCAACCAGCCAATGGAATGATCATTTTATTGTTAGAAAGACTCAGTTTCTATTATATTATTTTTTGTGTGTTTTATTTGCAGCTATTATAAAAATATGGTTAAGTACAGATGATACCATAAATATATCTATATTTGTTCAGTGAGATTATCAATTATTAGAATGTCTGAAGACAAGAATGTAAGCTAGGTTCTTACTCCAATGAAGACTATTAATTCATTTGAATTTATGGGCTTTACCAGGCATTGAATACTAATCACAAATCTGTTGAAGAATTATCTTTTGTGAAAGATACAAAATGCTGACCAGCCACCATTACAAAGATGGCAGCAACAATATAATCCTACAGGGGAAAAATAGAGACTGTAAATGTTGCAAATGATGAACTCCATTCATAAAATAACCAATCCCTAGAATAAATTTTTATTTCCCCAAATAAAAAATTGGCTGAAGAACTTGAAGAGTATTTGCACACAGCTGGATGTTACACTAGATAAGAATTTAAGTACCATGATTGCCATGTTACCTATATCTAAGCTCAGTTCCACCTCCATTCTCTTTTTTCTAGTAACATTCCTTATTACCATCACACTTCTAAGTTACAAGATTATGACTGTGAAATGGAGTAGAATTAAATGTACTAAATTCTTAAATCCTGCAATGATTTTTTGAACCAATGGGTAGCTCTTCTCAGGTCTAGTTTACATAGTAAAATCATCCCATAAGAAATGCTTCTTGATCTTCATCAGTGATATGACTGACTAGATAATATAATGTATAATTTATTTCACAGAACTGGAAACATTTAGCTAAAAATTCCACAAATCCAGGAGCTCAGGAAAGAAAACCCCACCCATGTAGAAATGCCTACAAAAATGCTGTCAGTGTGACAACACCTCAACATTTTACATGCTATTGACAAAACATAATATGGTATAGGAGACATAATATTTGGATGATTATAAACACAAGATGTAACTTCACATGGATACAATTTATGAAGTTTTGTTATACTAACATAGTCAAGCACTTGCAATTGCCCAGCTACTTTAGACTGCTGGAAGTATACTTCTTTCTGTCTAGTCATTGGGTATTGTTTTGCAACAGTGGAAAGTACTGACCAGGAATTATGTTGTCTCTTGATATATGCATGAGTGAAGCGCTTGTCTGCAGGGAGGTGTGTAACTTCTGCATGACAAACAACATTTTCTTCAGTCAGCCAATGGAGAAATCCCAGGACGAGATAGCATTTTGGCTTCTGGAGGAAGTGAGAATCCTAGTGTCATGACAAGGTGGGAGTTTCCATTCATGAAAAGAGGTTGTACCTTGCAGCTCCAGAGAAAGTCCTGAAACAGTGCAACTGCAGTATTTACCCTACAATAGATTTGAGTGAATTAACTTACAAAAGGGTTGTATTGTCAAGATAGCTGGAAGCTTTGAATGGAGGCACAAGAGCAATGTTGAACTCACATACATAGTTCCTGCATTTGGAGATGGCCTTAGGCTCTTGATTTACTGTCTGATTACTCTCTCTCTCTCTCTTTTAATGATGCAGTGCATTTCTTAACTAAAATCAAAAAGACAAGCAGTCTTCATTAAAGTAGCAGTGGAAAGTTTCTGAGTCATTTTACTGAGTGGGGCCTTAAATATTGATAACCCTTAAAGACCATAAGGAATAAGTGATAAGAATGTTCATCACAACACTGTGAAGAAAAAGCTACGTACTTACTCCAGATGTTGAATTGTAATTCCTTACATGTGGATTTTACAGCATGAGATTACCATGTGCATGTTGTTATGTGGACACAATTTTGGTTTGCTCTAAATGTAAAGGTCTGGATTTCTGCCTCCAAAGTTCAACCTTAAATATGTCCTGACTCAGAGACTCAGTTGTAGGAGAAAAAGCAGTGACATCAGGAGGGGAGCAATGTGGAAATATAAGGTACACAAAGCAGTATTTCAAACATAAGAACTCTAATGATCAGAGAAAGAGATTTCTGAAAAGACCAGAAAGATATAAGAGATATAGGAGGGAGAAATTAATAGATGATTTAACAGAGAAAAAATTAACATAAATGTTATAAAACCCACTGCCTTGATAATAAATATAGGAAGAAAAAGACAAAAGAGAAAAGTAATATAATATAGCTTGAATGTTATAGGTTGAAATAATCCTTCCCTTGATTCCTGAAAAAATGGTATATTTCCTGATCTTTTTCTGAACCTGGATATATAAGACGAGGGGAAAAAACTGTCCCTAGATAATAGATTTTAGCAAGCTGATAGTAGGAAACTAGTTCTGTAGTCTAAACAATTATTTTAAAAAGCTCATGAACTTATTCACTTTCAGCAAGTAATAAGCTTGTTAATAGAACAAAATACCTTACAATTTAGCATTTCTAATATTTAACAATTCTTTAAAATGTATAACACTTCTTATACAATATTTCCTAAATATAATAGCAATAATTTTGTTTTTCACTTCGGGAAGAACACAGTAAAGAAATGGAAACATCTCCAGATAAAGATTTATGAACTGCTTTCAAATCTCATGAGTTCAGTCTGTAGAATAAATCTGATCTTTTTTTTCCTGATATCATATTGTATTTCACCTTTTCTGTTCCATATTGTCAAACAGAGAAATCCATTGCAAGAAACTCATTAGTTAAGGTATTTTGGAAATTCTAGTACCTACTGAAAATGAACTGGTACCTAGGGAAGATACAGTACCAGAGCATAAAGAAATGAAAGTGAATGGCACCTTGGAGAAAGTAATTATTTTATCCTTGTTTTTGTGATTTCAGAATAGGAAGTACCAAGAAGGGTGAGATTTCCATATTGAATTTCAAAGGAAGAAAATTTGATAAACCCAGAGGAAATGGCAATCCTGAAGGAGAAAAGTGCTCAAAAAGGATGGAAAATTCTACAAAATAAGATCTTGAAAGCACAAGACTGCAAACAGAAAAAAAGACAAATCTAAAAATATGCAGGGTTCTCTACAATGCTAAAGAGAAAAAGGGACACTTGTGGGTTATCTTCAGCTACCACTAAATGTAAATGATGAACAAGGTTTGTTTCCTGACTAAAGAGTCATCAGATGACTTTTTGAGGTAACTATTGTTTAGGCCTATAATATCATTGTCCAACTGAAACTTCTCTTTCCAAAGTTTCAGCCTCATAGATAACATTTCAATTTCTCTGTGCTTCTCTGACTTGATTACATGCCATTCAGTTGTCTTTAAGTTGTAGCAACAACACAGATAGTTCCTCTGGATTCAGGGGAAAAAAATGCATCTTTACTATATGAGTAGAGTAAGGGATAGTTTTCCTTTTTGTGTGAGGGAGTGAATTTTGAATTTGAAATGATCAAATGTATGGATATTTTGGATTCAAGACAATAAGATGACTCAGATAAAATATCATCCCAAGTTATTTCATTCTTTTTGGATTTTCTATTCACTCCCATGTAGCTGAATATTAACTTAAACAAATAAAACAATACAGAGGGAAAAATCCATATCAACATAAAATATAGCAAGAAGAACACATGAGTATTCCATATTGAGCCATGACATCTTATAAAGTTTTTAGGCAGCCAATTCCCAGAGAAATGGAGCAACCTGATGATGGTGGAAGAAATATAAATGATCAGATCATTTCATGCTCTGTATGCAGAAAAAGAAAGAACATCCTTTGACAAATGAAAGACCTGGTTGTGTTCATTGTTGCCAGACACTCATCCAATCAGCAAAATTTGTAGGATATGGGAGTTGTAAGAAATTTTGTTCAGCAATAGATGATACTTTTTATGAGAAAAGTAGTAACTGCTCTTTCTATCCAAAACACTGTAAATACAAACTCTATTTGAGGAAATATTTATATGTAAATACAAACTCTATTTGAGGAAATATTTATATGAATTAGAGCTGCTAGAGTTTTCCAAAATAGGTGATAGTTACACACTTTCTAAGGAAAAAAGAAGAAAGAGGTGAGAAAATAAATATTGGGGATGATGTCTGAAGTTACATTCTTAGATAGAATGGTGGAGGATATTCAAGCAACCTTACAGATACAGAATTAAGTTACACTATAGACTTTCACTGAAGTTTTCTGGGAGAAGGATCTAATTCTAGCAGATAATTATTATTGTTTTTCCCCAATATTAAATATATATAATCCAGCTGTGAAAATAAAACCTGCTCCTATTCTTTGTGAAGCATATACATTTTTGACAGAAAAACAAAAAAGAGAACAACCCTTATAGATTATATGTTATATATTTATTTTTCAACCCCTGTTTTGTTCTCACCATAACCCTAAAAGTTAGTAAATTTTATAAGTTTTGTTTCTCCATTTCTAATGAAACACGCTACTGTCCTTGATATATGAACAAAACAATGATCAGAAATTTGTTGCTAAGGAAGTGATTTGTACTTGATTTTATAGCCTTTTTTGCCATGATTGTTAACCAAATCACTGAAGTTGTAAAGTGAATTACATGATTGTTAAATGAATCCAACTTTCCCATTGACTTCTTGTCAGGGAAGGACACAAACAGTGATGACCTCAGGAAGCTGCAATTGTGTTAAATACATGCTGGTTGCCAAATATCAAAATTTTGATCATATGGCCATGGGGATGCTGCAACTATTATGAGCATCAGCTGTAAGTAACTTTTTTCCCAGTGTTGCTATAACTTCAAAGAGTCATTAAATGAATGGTTGTAAGATAAGGACTACAACAGTACTTGGAGTCAAATGTGACTTGATGCATATAACAATAAATCATTAAATATATTACACATTAGATTTCAAAAGATTATCTCTCAAAGATATTGTCATTTTAATAGTATTGAGCCTGAAATTATGGAACATATTGAGTTTTAAAAAGCTTTTCAGCAGAATATTATCTGGCCTATTTTAAAAGCAAAGGCCAGGAAGAGGTATTTCTGAATAAGTTAAAATTTGGATAACAAACTTAAACTTACAATGGCAATGGCTAAATTTTTAATCAATTGTTGTAAAAAGTAATTTATTAATTTTATGTTTTTAATATTTTATGTAATATTTATCAATTTCTTTTATTTGTTTTCTCTTCTAACTTTAAAATTATGTCTGGTTTGTTATTTGGATCCTACAAATAACAATAAATCTAACAGCCAATCTGTATAGCCATACTGAGTTTAAAATGTCCACCCTCTGGCTAATGTCCATAATTTCAAATGATCTGGATTAAGAAAATTAATACATTGAAATTTATAAAGCCCTGTAAAATGTGGTAAATCTGGGCATTTGTAATTGCAGCTGATGTCACCCATATTGAAATGTTGTCATTTGTCTATTATCTTATATGCATATTAACAGAATAAGGTCCAAAATGGTATATGCTTTTTACTAAAGCAACAGATGGAATTTGCTGCCATAAATTGCTTGTTCAAATATATAGAGAAAAGTGGTTTTTTTCAGGCATGATATAACTGATGCAAAGCAGTCATCTTAATAATAACAATCAAAATAGAACTGGATGTAACTTTGGAGGTCTTTAATTTCCTGTTCAAGCAGGAAACCAAATACCATTTCAGACAAATGGTTGTTCAATCACTTCCTAAAAACCTCCAGCATTGGAGCATCCACAATTCTGGAGGCAAGTTGTTCCACTGATTAATCGTTCTAATTTGCTTCTCTCCTTGATTAGTTTCCACCCATTGCTTCTTGTCTTACCTTCAGTGTCTTAGAGAATAGGTTGACTTTCTCCTGTCTGTGAGAAACTGGAACATTGCTATCACTAAAATATTGCATTATTGCATGAACTATGAAGTGATTTGAACCAGGAATTCTGGTATGCCATCAATTCATATATGGGAAACATACATGATAAAGTAGCTATGTTTGCCGTGAGAATTATGAAAGTGGGTATTCCCCCTCCTCATTTTTAGTAAAACAGGATCAGACCACAAAATAAAAGTACTGAATAGCGATCTAAGATAATTTTTATAGATGATCCAGATCAAATACATCCTTATTCACTTTTGGGGGAAATAGTTATATTGTATGCATTTACTTCTGATTTTTCTTCTGATTCTTCTGATTTTTGGTCTTGTTAGCCTGAATTTTTGAGATTTGACTGTAAAGCACGAACTATTCTGCCATTTACCAGTGAGCAGGAAAAAATTGGCATGTTTGGATGCTAGCAGGCTAGAAAAAATTACCCAAAGTTTTAACATTATTTTCCTATATTTTACTCAAAAAAAAAAGTTGCAAAAACACAATAGTTGTAGAGACAATCCAAGGTCCAATGTAAAGTAGTTTTTCATGAAAAATTAGGTTCATGCTTTTTTTAAAACTTTCTCTCATATTGAAAAGGAATCGTGAAAAAAGAGGCAAAAATGGTGAATGGTAAATTAGGAATGAAAATGCTTACATTAACTAATAAATTGTGCAGAAGCACTAAATTTTGATTCTGATAATATGCTATGCAAATTTGCAGTTTCATATGCAAATATAACTTGTTCTGTTGAAGAGCTGGGTAATCCACCAGGACTTCATCATTAGCACAATGCTAATAAAATATGCATAATTCATAATAAATAAATATTACAAACTAGGTCATAGAACTGTTTTGTTTATTTGCTTATTTGAAAGTAAACTTGCTACCCATTGACAGCTGTGTAGAATGTGACAACAAATGGATGACAGACATAGTAATGAGTAGCATCTGCTTTATTTATGAGGCTACAAATGCTTATATACACATTCATAATTTTTCTTAGGAAAAGGGAGTTCCACACCAAGTATAGAGAAATGCAATCCAGACCCTCCTTTGTGCAAATGAAGCACAGATTTAAGTCTACAACCCAAATTCCCAATTGTTTCCAGTGACTAAAACTCACTGCCTTAATTTGGAATTACAACACTTTAATTAAAGCTACTATAAAAAGAAATTAATAAATTAGGATTAGAATTATGTTCCTTTGAATTTGGGTCTGCTATGGAGGACAGCTTGATACTAAATATGAGCATCTGGTGAAAATCTGTGATGAGTGGTCTTCCAAAAATTGAGTAGCATGGCTTAAAAGATCCTCCTATTGTTCCTCTGAAATGTTGCTCAATCCAAAGATGATCTTGGTGATAAGGAAATAAATAAGCTGCATTTTTCATAGAAATTCCAACTGTAAGAAGGGATCTGCAATTAATAAATGTTAAAAAAGAAAAGATCTTTTAAGTTTTCCTGGTTCACATTTTTACTCATTGTTGCCTTTTTTGAAAAATAAAATATGATTCTTGCTGTTGATAGATCACATATTTTAGTCTTTTGAGTTTTAGTCATATGTTTTAGTCTCTTAAGTTGAGTTCCATCTTACTTGACATAGACTTGATGCCCCATCAAAGGGAGTAGGAATGCAGATAGGTTTAGTTGGTATTTGAAAGACTGGCACTACAGGTCTGCGTTGCTGGGAGAGGCCATTGAAAATATACAATCCCCAGATGGGAGTGATTTAGTGAAATTCAAAACAGAGAAGTGAAAAGCTGTCAAATATATCCCTGGCCTCTCTTGAATTTTGTTTGATGTGACCACTCTCTACCTGTCTATTTTTCCTCCTTTATTTCTAAAAGCTTGAATTTTCCAGTGCAAATTGAGGTGGAGAGAGTAAAGCAGCAATATTTTATCTGTATCCTTGTATCAATCAATTTTCATGCATTCCAAGGAGAGAATAAATTTGGTTTCCATAGGATTGGGAAATGTGGTTGCTTTCTTCTCTTTTAAAATAATCCTTACAAAACGGCATCTGCTTATCAAGATTAATTCAATCCTCCCTCCCCCATCTTCTTTTCCCAGGAAATTTCTTTTGCTTGCAAAAAAATATTATGCAGGCCAAGTTGGAAAGGCGTAATAAATAAGACAGTCCAGAGAAACTTTTTAGAGCATTCAAAATGAAAAACAAACAAACAAACTTTGGGATCATGAATTCATTTCTAGCTCAGAAATTATCTCAACATGTTAAGATAACAGCTTTTGTATTTTCCAGCCAGCATGTCTGCTGGCCACGCTGCCTAGGGTTTTAGGGAATTGTAAGGCAAAGTGTAAGGAAGGAACCAAGGAAGGCTGAATTAGATATGCAGTTACTATATACCATTTACACTGCCTAACTCTGGGTGAAAGGACTTTTCCAGTCTCAATTATACTATGAGATATTTTGAGATAGAACTATTGGGTGTTAAAGTAGAAGCAAAACATGTACTAAAGAACTAGATGTACTTCCTTTGAAGAGATGTATATCTCACTGGCTTGAGAAACAAATAATGGGAAATTATTTCAAAGATGATGCAAATCTGTTCCTTCACTGAGCAGGGAGTTGAACTCAATGGCCTAGATATTGTAAATCTTTCAAATTTTATGTGCTCAGATTATGAATGCAACATACATGCATATGTGTGCATGTGAGTGTGTGTGTGTAAAATTGCTGTAACAAAAATTGTATATTTTAAAATTATCATTGCTATTATTATTGTTATTAATGGGATTGAACAGAGCAGCTTTAGACATATAGGACATCCATGGCAAAATTATTTCATCAGTTTGACCCACAATATGAAGATTATAAATGTATTTTTGCCAATGCACAGAAACTTGATGGATATGTGGCATTTATTTTGCATGCTATAGTTAAACATCAACTAGAGATAAAATGCACAGGGCCTTTGTCCCTTGTTGATATGCCCCTTAAGGGATTATACCATGTTGATGCTTGGCCCTTTCGCAGCTCATGTGTCTGGTTCCTGATGGAGGGTGCTAATCAATCCTTCCACATCATGTTTTAAAAGCATGGTCCCTGAAAGACCACAACTCAGGAAGGGAGGGTGTTTGGTATCTTTTCATTTTATGTTGAAAATGGCCTATGTTTCAAAAGTACTAACCCCGTGGTCTCTGCTCAGGGCAATTTTGCTTAGCCTAGCGGAATGTCGTGGAAACTACTGGTAATAACTTCGCCTCCAAGACTGGAACATGTTGAGCAGAGACAGAAAACCTATGAACAACTGATGGCCAGATGCCAGAGTAAACAAGTGTGGTTCCTCGGGTTGTGGTTAGAAATGTCTCCCTTTCAATATGCAGTGCAAATCCTCTGCCAACATTTGCCATAAAGTTATTACACAAAGCTGTTTTTCCTCTCAGTAAGACAAACCCAGGGAAAGACTGCTTCTCATCCAGCCCCTTGCTGACTTTAGGCCTCTGATCATCTGTCATGCCAGGAGAAACCTGTGAGCTGTGGTCTCCCTTTCAGGCTGCATTTTTCATTAGACTTTGTGTGTGTGTGTGTGTGTGTGTGTGTGTGTGTGTGTGTGTGTGTGTATGTATGTGAAGAGAGAGAGTGAAAGAATAGGGAGTGAAAGGAAAAGATTCCACATAGACTGTTCTAATATGTGAACAGCTAATTCTGTTCTCTTTCCAAACCCACACTTTGCTGGCCCATAGCAGAAGTCATAGCCATGGAAAGAGTGCCTTGTCTGGAATTAGATCATTGGTCCATCTCTCTCAGACTTGCCCACATCAAAGCTAAGGAACCTGTGGCCCTTCAGGCACTGTTGACATCATCTCCAATGACCTTCACCATTAACCATGTCAGTAGGGTTATTAGTGGTTGAGGCAAGATTTCATCCTCTATGAATGAGTAAAAGCCAACCCCCTATCTCTTTGGCTTGTTTTTAATGGTGAAAAAAGATAATCGTGATGATAATGCTGATGAAGATGGCAACGATGACAACAATATTTTCAGGGAATTTGGCAGAGATATTTTCCTGTTCCAGAGTCTTGTCCTCCTAAATCTAGAAGACCTTCAAGGTCCCTTCCAACTCTGTTATTCTATTATGTTCTGTTCTGTTCTAAATTTTGAACTGTTTTTAAAGTACCGGGGACATTTCCACTGAATTTTGCTGCTTTCTCACTCACTCCTGTCTTGTCTTGTCTTGTCTTGTCTTGTCTTGTCTTGTCTTGTCTTGTCTGCCCTGCTTTGCTCTGCCCTGCCCTGCTTTCCCTCACTTTCTCTCCCTCCCCTCCCTTCCCCAATCATCTCCTACTTACAGATATGCTGATAGAAGATATAGAAATGTATTGCAGCAGGCAGGGATGAAATTAAGAATGAAGTTGTAATTATTCTAGAACCCTAAAGTCCATAAAACAAAGATAAATGTGAAATTACAGGTAGAGCAAATTATGTAATATATTCTGACAAATATGTGTGTACATATTTATTTACAGATATGTAAATAAACAGTGATTGTTCATAATTCAGAAGTTCTGATAGATGAATTTGGAATGAAAATCTTTTTTCTCATTGCTCTTATTAAATAATTAAAAACAAGAACCTTCTGCTGGCTCATTACAAATCATCCATCCACAAAATAGTCAGTTCATTCTATGTTCCTTCATTTGTGTATCATAACCTAGAATCAGGCTGCTTGCATTTTATATTATTCTGAAAACCCACAATTTGTATCCTAGATTTAGAACAAAAGAGTAGCTCTCACTGAATAACTATGGTATCGTAAAGACTATGAGTTGGATTTTGTGTCATTCCTTTCAGTTTTTTATACATATGGATAATTAATCATAACTAAAATTCCATTTATTTCAATGGGAATGATGTAATTTTTGTCTGGTTGCAACCTACCAATTAAACTAATCACAAGTCACCCCAAACCTTTAGCAGCTGTTGGAGAGTTGTTAAAAGGACAGTTCATATGTTGTTAAAAGGCTAAAGGAATTTACATCTCATTTATTTATTTTTAGAGGCAATAAATCTCTGGTATCTAAATGCTAGTATTAAACTATGGGAGATGGGTGCTATTATGATGTTTTAACATCAGTTTTGATATTCCAATGTTTGTGGTGGAAGCATTTTCTCCTAACTATACTATAAATTAGGCCACTCATTTGAATTGTGGCCCTTGAATACTCTTCAAAAGTAACATATAGATCTAAGTCAAAAAGGTATTTTAAAACTTTAGTACAAATAACATTGAATTTTGTATCAAGGTGTAAGAAAACTTCCCTATTGGTATTCTGTACCAGCTGAAACAGCTCTAACCTTGTGTTCCCATGACATTGGGAAACTGTGCTCATGTACTTTTGGCTCAAAGGTAGTATATTTGAATGTGGTGGGATTCAATTTTTTTTACTACTGGTTCTGTGGTCATGGTTTGTTGGGCACGGCAGGGGAAAGATAGTGTAAAATCTCCAGTCAGAGGTGGGATTTGCCAGTTCTCTGAACAATTCAAAATTTCCGCTACCATTCTCCAGAACTGGTCAGAACCTGTTGAATACTACTTCTTGCAGCACTGCCTTTAATCTCACCAAACAACTTGATTTTGGGTAAATTAAATACATTTCTACTTTTTGTTTTGAAGAACAAAAACTGAAACACAATGATTAGATGGCAGCAAAGAGATACAATAGCTGCAACTCAGATCTGCAGAACATTGATATTTTAAATTTTGTTTTCCTTTTCTGTTTCCTCAAGAATAAAGCTCTTAAGACTGAATATTTTTTTCAGTGCTACAAAACAGTTCAGCGATATTGATCTCATTCTGCTTTATTTAGAGTCAGTTTGTTTTAATGCATATGGCACCAGGCTACAAAGTGTGAGACTGAGTTCTAATCCTGCCTTAGCCATGAAAGCCAGCTGGGTGATCTTTGGCCCATCAATCTTTCTCAGCCCAAACCAATTCATAAGGTAGTTGTTGTGGTGAAAAAGAAGAAGAAAAAGGTGTGTTGATATGTTTGCTGCCTTGAGCTATCCATAAAAATAATAAAGATGGAGTATAAACACAAAAAACAAATTTAGGGCCATAATCTGCAACAAAATTTCTAATGTCTTCAGTTCATATTTCTTTTATAGTAGATTAGACTATAGAAACCATAATCATAGATTCAAAGTCTTGTGGAAGTTTTGTGGAAGCAGTTCTCTGATTCAATCTGTTCCTAAATTTATAAAATGTCATGCAATTCTAATCTGAATAGGTAAAAAATCCTCTCTCTTCTTCTATTGATTACATTAGGGACATGCAATTCATTGGAACCTATGCTTTATACAGCCTCCTCCTCCATCCCAATAATGCTGTGGAAGTTCAGAGGCAAGTTCTGATTTGTTTAACAAATCTTTTGAACAATTCTAGTCCTCTCCACAACTCAAATATTTTAATCCTGCACTTATGTAATTGTGTCACTGATATGCTGCCAGTGACTCAAAGTGGCCGATTAAAAGCAGGAACAGTGATCAACTGCAGTAGAATGGTTTATTCCTGGATTATATCACATGTAATTCTAAAGCCATCATAGTAAAGATCAACTGACATTCTTTTACAACAGGAGTGTCAAACTTGCGGTATCAAGGGACATATGGGGACTTTTCCCCTATTCGTTAAACTGGGCAAGGGCATGGCCAGTGAATTCCACAGGGCAGGAATTTGACAGTCCTATTTTACAGGGTGTACATTAAACCAATAACTTCAGCACTGTTGACAGCTGATATATTTATGTCAGAATTAGCAAGAATCTAGTTCTCGTGTTATCTCTCCCCCCCCAAGAAACAGGTTTTGCATTTATTTCTGGAATTTTAGTGATATAATTTAGAACTGGAGCCATCTCAGGGGTGGGTTTCTACTGGTTCTGTCCACCTCTGTAGAACCAGTAGCTCTGAAGAGCAGCAGATTTTTTGCCCACCTACCCACCCGGGCTCTTACCTGACCTTTATTTCCTGATTTTTCAACTTCAGCTGCCATGCGAGGCACAGCTGCAGTTAAAAAAGCAGGAAAGGAGGGCTGTTTCAAAGGCTGCTTCTCTGCAAGCCGCGTGCTGATGACGATTTTCAGGTGCCCACTTGCAGCATGCAGGGAAGCACATCATAAATCACCAAACTCTGTAAATCACCGAACCTACAGTTAACCCTGTTGCATCCCACCCCTGAGCCATCTGTATTCTTACTTCATCTCTGCTTTATTTTAAAGTACTACAAATCCTTCCTGTAACTGCAGGCCCCAGACTTCCATGTAAATATCTCAGTGTCTACTGTTTATGCTGCCTTTTGCTTAATAAAACCTCTTAATAAACATAGACGATTTTATTCTTTCTGTGCCCAGCAGTTATAATAATCTCTACCATATCTTTTGGAAGAAAACCTGCAATAAATGTGCATTTCTCTTCTGATTTAAGAAAGAGAATAGGCTGATATGCATTCTGAATGTACTATCCCAACATGATGATAGCAAATTACACAGAAAAGTAAAAGCTCTGTGTTATTTTAATCCCCTCTCATAAGGAACATTATAGTTGCCTCCTCTTAAGCCTCCCTTTGAAATCATCATTTTGGCACTGCAGGTCATTGGGAGACCATTTGATGACAGATGCAATTACTCATGATTCTTTATATGCACCAAATCATTTAATATTCTTTCTTGATGCTTGAAAAGATAATTGAGAATACAAACAGCGTTTTTTTTCTGGTTGCTATTCCTTCTGTTGGACTGGTTTCTCCTTTCTTTTCTTCCACCCTTAAAGATATGCATATTGCCTTGTAATGACATATTGGTGCAAACACCAAGAACATTAAAGAACAAGCTGTATGTTTTTATGTACTCCTGAAATATGACGATAAATATATAGTTCCACACATATAATATGAACAGTGGTTAGAGTGCAGTACTGCAGGCTACTTCTGCTGAGTGGCAGCTGCCTATATTTCAGCAGTTCAATCTCACCAGGCTCAAGGTTGACTCATCCTTCCATCCTTCTGAGGTCAGTAAAATGATTACTGGGGGGTAATATGCTGACTAGAGAGGGCTGTAAAGCACTGTGAAGCAGTATATGAGTCTAAGTGCTATTGCTATTATTGGAGTCAAAATGTCCTCATTATGAGATATGTATTTATTTAGTTATTAATCAAATTAATAAAGTCACCCATCTCTCCAAAAAGAGAGTCTTGGTTATGAACAACAATAAAAAACACAGTATAAAACTGATAAAAATCTAAAAGTTGCAGTACTGCAATGAATATTATTAAAAAATGTTAATCCTAGCAAAGGGATAAAAATGATAAAAACCCTAACCCTATTCTCCCAATTAGAAGAAATCTCTGGTTCCTTGAGAATCTCAGGCCAGGTCATGTAACCACGTTTTGATGGTTTTATTAAAAATTAAAATGGATGGGGCCAATAAAATTTCAGGAGAAGGATGGTTCAAAAAGTGGATGCCATATGGCACAGAAGGCATTTCTCTTTGGGATCCACCAAAGATAAGTCCTTAACCAACAGCACCTTAACCAGAATATTAGGTAGGTACCATCACAAGCTCTCCATGTATAAATAAGACCAGGGTATTGTCATCTTCTAAAGTCCAGATGAGTTGGATTACAGTCCGTATAACTCCCAATTAGCCACTGGATGACTAAGCATTTTAATACATGTGAAGGACTCTCTTAGGGGAGTTGAATATATAGTAAGAAGTGGATATTCTACATAAATATAAATATATAAACATTATATATTTATATAAATTTTTGTATATCTGTATAGCTTTTCAATGTAAGTCACATTGAAATAGTAGCTGATATAGTAGCTGAGGTATATATATAGTAGCTGAGGTATAACAAACAGACATGCATAACTTGAGGTCATAGTACCACATATGTCTCTTCTCCCAAAACTCTTCAGTTGTAACCAAACTGTCATTATGAATAGATAACATAGTTAATTCAAATGTAAATGAAATCATGCAAAAGTTAAATTTTCATCTGGCTACACCATTTTTTTTCCAAATAGAACCCATGACACATGGCTGACACACAATCCATCAGTCAGGCAGAGATTTGGGGCTTTACATCTCATGGATAAAACATGAAGTTGATGTTGTGACCTGTGGTTTTAATGTGTTGGACTAGTGAGGAGGTGTGTTCCAGCTTTTTTACTGCATTTTTGTGTTCATCCAGGCGGGTACTTATTCTATTTAAGCCATCCTTAAAAACCCCAAAGACAAAACTGACCTGGAAAACCAAGGCATATACGAAGTTCCCTGTGCATCATGCCCAGCCACATACATTGGACAGACCAAGAGAAGAATAAGTACCCACCTGGATGAACACAAAAATGCAGTAAAAAAGCTGGAACACACCTCCTCACTAGTCCAACACATTAAAACCACAGGTCACAACATCAACTTCAATGGCACCAAAACCCTAGCCACTATAGACAACCCCAGCCACAGAATCATCAGAGAAGCCATAGAGATTGAAAAAAGACCTGAAAGCATGAATAGAAGAGATGATTCCACCAGACTGTCAATCATTTGGAAGCCTGCACTCTCAAATAGAAAGATCTCCACACCACAACCCAGGCAAACACCTGGGCACAAACAGACTCCCCTCTGATACCTCCAACTCAAACACACCTCAATCAGGCACCCAGATGAAACCTAGCTTCCTAATAGATAATAGCCGTCCCTTCACATGGAGCCAAGCTGCACTGAAAGCCTCCAACACACGAACACAGTGTTGCCAGCCAATCAAAGCCACAAAACAGACAGAAGAAACCAGAAACACCAATCAAACAAACTCCAAGTCCAATAAACACAGACCAAGACTCCCAACCAATCAGGATGTAGAAAAAAACATCCTGGCACAACAATAGACTAGCCTCAAATTTAAAACCAACACCTGTGATAGCCTGACCCACATAAAAACTCCATACAGAAGCCTGATGATGGCAGATGAGATTCTGCTGAAATGTTGCTACAACTTTAAAAGCAGTACAATGACGTGGGATAATACCCGAAGGAAGCTGATCTGCATTCATCTAAGTACCCATGAAAACTGTATGGTATGGTATTCAGCTTTGTTCAGGTATTTTCCCACGTCATTATAGTTGTTCTTTTAAAGTTGTAGCAACATTTTGGCAGAATCTCATCTGCCATCATCAGGCTTGTGTACTGGGTTCGTCTCTGAGTCAGACTTTCACAGCCATTTCTGTTTTAAATTTGGTGCTAGCCTATGCTGTGCCAGAATGGCTTTTTCTTCATCCTGATTGGTTGGGAGTCTTGGTCTGTGTTTATTGGTCTTGGAGATTGCTGTAATCTGCTTGATTGGTGTTTCTAATATCTTCTGTCTGTTTTGTAGCTTTTTTTGTCTTGATTGGCTGGCAACATTGTGTTTCCTGTATTGGAGGTTTTTAGTGTGGCTTGACTCCGAGTAAATGGATGGCTATCATTTATTAGGCAGCTAGAGGTCATCTGGGTGCCTGGTTGGGGTGTGTTTGAGCTGGAGGCATCGGGGGGGAGGGGTCTGTTTGTGCCCAGGTTTTTGGCTGGCTTGTGGTGTGGAGATTTTTTTGTTTGAGAGTGCAGGCTTCCAGATAACTGATAGTTTGGTGGAGTCATCTCTTCTATTCATGCTTTCAGGTCTTTTTTCAATCTCTATGGCTTCTCTGATGATTCTGTGGCTGGGGTTTTCTATAGTGGCTAGGGTTTTGGTGCCATTGAAGTTGATGTTGTGACCTGTGGTTTTAATGTGTTGGACTAGTGAGGAGGTGTGTTCCAGCTTTTTTACTGCATTTTTGTGTTCATCCAGGTGGGTACTTATTCTTCTCTTGGTCTGTCCAATGTATGTGGCTGGGCATGATGCACAGGGAACTTCGTATATGCCTTGGTTTTCCAGGTCAATTTAATCTTTGGGGTTTCTTAGGATAGCCGCTATTTTTCTGTCTGTTTTGAAGGCAGTCTTGATGTGATGTCTGAGTAGTATCTTACTGATTTTGTTTGTAGTACCTCTTATGCAGGGCAGGACAGCTGTTCCATAGGTCTGTTGATCTTCTAGGTCTCTATTATGTCTTAGTGTGTTTTTGTGGATCAAGCTAGTGATTTTGTTTTTGTGGAAGCCGTTGGCTGTCAGTACTTTAGTCAGGGTGCATAGTTCAGTATTTCTGTGTGTCTTGTCTGCCAGGTGTTTGGTTCTGGCGATTAGCGTTTTTTAGCCACACAGTATATCTATGCTGGGTGGTGGTGGGATTGGGCGTTGAGGTAGCGGTTGGTGTGTGTTTTCTTCTGGTATATGGTGTGTCCTAGTGTGCCATCTGTTCTTTTGTAGATTAATACATCTAGGAATGGTAGTTGTTTGTTTATTTCCGTTTCCATGGTGAACTTGATTTTGGGGGGGGTGTTGTTTAGGTGTGTTAGGAAATTGTTTAGGTTTTCTTTTCCATGGGGCCAAATCAAAAATGTGTCATCGATGTATCTTAGCCATAGTTTGGGTTTGTGGGTGGCATTAGCCAGGGCTCTGGATTCGAATTCTTCCATGAACAGGTTTACAATGACGGGTGACAGTGGTGATCCCATAGCGGCTCCTTCAATTTGCTTGTATCTTTGTCCTTTGTATATGAAATATGTGTTGGTTAAGCAGTGTTCTGTTAGTTCTATGAGGTGTTTAGCTGGTTGGTATTTATTTTTGATGATTTCGAGTTTCTTTTATTGGGACTTGAGTGAATCGTGAAACCACGTCAAAACTTACAAGCAGATCTTCTTGTTCCACGTATAGAAGTGGAACACACACACACACACACACACACACACACACACACACACTATGGAGATAGATAGAGGCAGAGAGATAGAGATTTCCATTATTAGAGATAATGTTTTACTTTAATTTAAATATAATATAACCAATATCTAATATCTAGTGCATACAATATGAGTACAGTCTTAAAACAAATCCAATTATTCAATAATTAATTCAAAAATATTTATTGATAATTATCAAATAAGATTTTAAAATTAATCTGTAGTTTAAAAATAAACCTAAACAAAATCTTAAAATTACATAATACTCAATTTCAATTCATTTTTCTAAATGCATTTTTTGTTATTAATTTTGTTTCATCTCTGTAAATTATATTACCTTGCTCATTTAATTTTTTAAAAATCTCATATTTTCTCCATTCTATTAATCATAACAAAAAAATTCTTAATCTCAATTATCTATCAAACTTTACATTCTTATATATTTAAAAGTACACTTCATCGGAAACTGCATTCCTTAAATCTACATGCTTACCAATAATCTAAATTAATATACCCCCATATTACATATTTAATTTTAAAACAGAAACAATTAAAAGAATATCAATCACCAAGTTATTAATCATCAAGAATCTTCCAGCCACTATCTAAATCCTAACACTTCAGCTGCATCCTTGCCTGCTTGCTATCTCTGGTGCTAGTCAGTTAGTATTTATTTATTTGTTTGTTTGTTTAGCCACCCACTCACTGTCAATGACTCAAGGCAGCTTTCAAAAATAAAAACCCAACATACATATGATAAAAACAATAACCCTTCTGATCACAAGCATTTCCACAGCTCAGAACTGTGGTTATGGTTCTTACTTCCCCTTGTCAATACCAAGGTTGGTAAAGATTTTTATTTAGCAGTGTTGGCAGTGTTACTTGCTTACTTAATTACTTATTTACTTACTTATTCAAATTTAGAGGCTGTCCATCTCACTCAAAGAGTGACCTTCTTTCAGCTGGCTGTCATTCTATTTGGGGATGAGCTTCTACTACTGCTGGTTGTGCAAAAACCAAATGAGCTTCACAGATAATAGAAATAACTTTTGTATCATTGTAAAACAGGATGGGGAACCTTTGGTTCTGCAATGGTGCTCCACTTAAAACTATGTAATGAAACAGTAGTAGTGCTTTCAAGTTAAAAGAAGCCAGGAGTAATTTTTCTCAGGAAATCCATATACGCATTCCTGGATGTTTCTGCTTTCTTCAACATCTCCAATTTTATCTTTATCTCTCCATCATTTATATTTTATTTAAGAAGTGTTTCTTTTGTTTTTGATTTATTTCTTCTATTAACTGAAGTCTAGGTATGTTGTAAAGAAAGGAATTTACTAGGGAAGGGAAAAATGAGAAGGGAATGGATACAAAGACATAGGACAAGACTATGTTATGGTAAACCTGGAGGACATTAGGTTGCAGTTGGTTCAGTCCTTCTGGCATTAAAATAGAAAAGAGCTCGGCCCCGGAACCTCTTAATCAGAGATATATAGCCTAAAGTAAGACCATATATTGATAGATAAAATTGCAAACATATGAAACACATAGGTGGAGTGCCCTCTGTAGGTAAATAATATTGAATGTAAGAAATTTATCAATAAAAATTATGGGTCCCCTTTATCATTAAGGGAAGAAGTAATTAAACATCTTTTTGTAACTGTGTCAGATCTTAATCACAAAAATGAGGGAAAAGATACGGAAAGAAGAGGGGAAGCAGGAGGAGGGGGGAAGAAGAAGAAATCTAACAAATGTTTCATTGCCTTCTGCCAATGTTTCAGAGTCATCTTTTTTTTCGCTCAAATCTTCTGAAATAGACATTTGCTAAAAGGAGATTGAAAGTGGATTCCGTCACCCTTTCTTATATTCTCTTTATGTCCTTAGGAAGATTGCTTTTTAGAATGACAAAACTCTTTTTTATGGTTATTATTAATATTGCTTATTTTCCTGATCCATTTGAAGAAGGATGCCCAATAGTGTCCAAATCCAAACTCTGTTTGAATATGCTAAATTGTGGGATGTCAGTTGGGGTGCTGAGCTATGAAAGAGAATTAGAGAGATTATTTTGTTCCAATAGTTGATGGCATTGGCTACATTCTTCTCTCTCTCTCAATATCTCTCCTTGCTGCTCATTTCCTACTTTTTCTGTGTGGCAGGCAATTGAAGTCTATTTATTTTTCTTAAAATGCACACACATGTGCACACACACACATACACTTAATCTCTGTATAACCACCAATACCGCCTTCTCCTTTCTTATTTTTTAGAGATGTAACAGAAGTTACAAGTAAGAGGTAGCACAATTTCCTTTTTTCCCCTGTCTGTTCTGATATATGAAGGAATAGGAGGGGATCTGGACACTGTCAGGGTGTTGTACTACATATCTCAAAGTGACTTTGTTATAGAAAAGGAGTTTAATCTCACTTCCTCCTTCTCCCCCTCCTAGTGTAACCTTGTTTTCCACATTAAATTTCCACATTAAAAGGCAATCATGTCTTTCAAACCAGAATGATTGTATCTGGCAAGGGGCTGGGGTAGGGGGGAATCAGAACTCCCAAGTGTGCTGACTGATGCTTGTTTTTCACTAAAACAAAATCAACTTTCCAAATAAATAATCTCCAGCAACATTATATGCCCCAAATCTTATAATCCTATTATATATGTTTTTATACCAGGGGGGTCGGGGGGGGGGGTTTCATTGCCACTGGGTTGACATAGTTGGCTGCTTTTCAATGGGGAAGAAAGAGAAAGTCAATTGACAGAGTAGCCAAAACAGGCAGTCAGAGGCCCACCTTTTGTCTTGCCAGGACCTGTGGTTAAAGAGCTCCTAATGACTATTGTAAGCCCTTAAATATAATCATCTGTGCTTCACCTTCATCTAGTATGCTGTCTGTGTAACATGTTTATATGTTCAGACAGCAACTTGAGAGACTCAACAAATAAGACTATGAGAAGAACTGGAAGGCTGCTAGGCTGCCATGTCTCTTTCCGTGAATGAGGCCTCTATCAAAATTAGAGGAAGATGCCAATGTGTTCAGGGAAAGAGTGCCCAGAATTAACCTCAGCAACATTTCCTTGCCAGAAGTGGAAATGATGTGGTAATATCAAAAAGCAAATTGACTTACATATAATTCTAGATTTCTCTTCATGTATTTTTATTGGAAAAAGGACAGGAAGGCTAAATCTTGCAAGTCTTTTTTCTGGCATGGTCTTGCAAACCCTTAGACATCTGAGTACTCTTGGTAAGAATCTGCACACAAATAAGAACTACTAAGGGTTTGCAGAGGAATTGCATTTTGTCCTTTATAGAAACAAAAGATTCCCTGAATTCACTAAGTAAGGTACAGACATAGATTGTATATCAAATTAAGCCATTGGGGCAAATTCCAGTGTTTTATATGAAAAATCAGAGAAGGTCTGAAAGTAGCAGAACAATAGTTATACAATCAGTGAACTAATTCCAAAAGGGATTGTTCCGTCTGGAAAAACGCAAGGTAGACCGGGTTCCAACAACAAAGTCTTTATTAGTTAACAGTAGTTGCGAAATGGAACATTGGCTCAAGCCGCGGCAGCCTTTTTATAGGGTTTTGTCTGCCGGCTTGTAGCCAATGACAGGTATTTAGTTTTGCCGCCTTTTGGGCAGCTTTGTGGATTGGTTCCTATTGAACCAATCCCCATTCAGGTTTTTTAGCCAATCAGAATTCTGTATTAGGAGTTTACTATTCTTTATACAGAACAGGGATTTCTTATATACCATAGGAAAATATTTGGTAAATTGAATCAGAAGTCAAAATCTGAACCCTTGTATACTAAACAAGATTCCAAAGACAAGACTCTAAACAAAGTCACAGTAAACAACAAAGGATCAGTGTATCTGTGAAGTCTATCAGACTGTGAGCAAAAAGTAATCAATTCCATAAGCTTATATTTGAAAGGCTTTACTTCCAACAAAGATTAAAAAATAATAAATGTTCATAAATAATAATTACTGGCCACTGATAGTTATGTTCAGTCTCTGCTTTCTGATATTTAACCAGAAAGCAATACTGCTCATGTGAGTGTATTCTAGTGAGGCTAGATCCAAAAATGGGATTAATTCTAGCCCAGTACCTAAGTTTATTCCTGGGTCATCCAGTCCATAGGATCACCTGATCCATTTTCTTCTTCTGAAGATGGAAGCAGAATGCTAAGAAAAAGCGCTTGTAAGACCCAACCCATCTAAAGAAGAGGGGTCCTCAAAGACCCTTGGATCTAGAATCCAAAAATAAAGAAATTAATTATTACTTTCCTGCTTCTGAGTGACTCATTGACATTTAGAAAGGTTTTTAATGCTCACTAACTTTCCATTCTCTTCTTTTGTCTTTTTCAGAATAAATTTCTAATTCAGAGAAAAATAAACCTTAGGAATTTCCGTCTTAGGAATTTCACTTCCAGGAACCACAGTGGACATATGCCAACAATCTCTTTGAAAAACTTCCTATTAGGAGATTTCAGACCATTTTAAATATGAAAATAGATGTGTAAAAACATTTTGATCCTCAATTTGTGTGTAGTGGAACCCTAAAAAATTGTGCAGATCAAATTTGGCTATTTTATTTCTGAATTACAGTGGTATGATCTCAGAATATTTGGAAAGTTCCTACAATTGGTTGTTGGGAGCCACAGACATCCTCATTACCACATGTTTTCCATCTCTGTTCTAGACCTTCAGGTTCAAAGAATAAAACTTCATTGAGAAACATAACTTCCAATAATGCTCAATTATTTGAGGAAAATTAGCATATCCTATAACATATTTTTCCATTCAGAGAAAAAGTATGACACCTCTTGATTTTAAAACAACAGTAATACATGATTTTAAGATTTGAAAGAGCCGACATGAATTCATTTTATAATTAGAAGTAGTATAAGAATTATGGAAGACAGTTCAAGCACAAGATACATTTTCCAGAGATGGAATATAGGAAAGAGATAATAGCACCAATTCCAAGACAAAGCAAACTTTCTTGTGGTAACGGGATTTTATGATCTTGGATCTGGATTTTAAAGTAAGATTAAAATTCTTATACCTTTTCTTCTTTATGATTAATTATTGAAAGGCCCTATTACAGTCTCATCAGTTGAGATCAATGCAGAAGTGTGATAAGAGGAAGTGCTTTCTGAACCTGTTCCAAGAACATGTAGGACAGAGGAAAGGAAGGAGCAGCAAAGAAGGTCAGCCAGATTACTCATAAGCAAGCCTCATCCCTCTTGATGGGCTGCACCAGAAGCTGGCTATTTAGCACAGCAACAGATAGAGATGTTGCTGAGATCAATGTGTTCATTTCCTTGCTGTGTGTTCTTGCCTTGAACTTCAGACTGTATCTCTTCAGCTGTTTCCTTTGCCTTGCCTTGCCTTGCCTTGCCTTGCCTTGCCTTGCCTTGCCTT
>BLBF01000094.1:6523013-6533525 GCA_015471245.1 Laticauda colubrina | reverse complement strand
TAGTATTTCACCTAAAACAGTTAGGGTGAACAATGTTATCCCTAACACATACAATGAATGGTTGCAGGAACTGGGCTTGGCTAGTCTAGCAAAGAGAAGGACCAGGGGAGACATGATGAGAGTCTTCCAACATTTGAGAGGCTGTCACAGAGAGGAGGGAGTCAAACTATTTTCTAAAGCGCCTGTAGGCCAGACAAGGAATAAAGGCTAGGTCACACTGGCCGACGGATGCAAAACGTATGTAAAAAGGACACAGCGGACGAGCAAATTTTCCATCCATTGTTATCCGCTCTCAAAATTTATGCCCCAAATTTGCATAAACAGAGCAGACAACAATGGAAAGGAACAGACGGGGGGAGGATGTAGCAGGGATGTAAAGCAGATGTTCGTAGGAAGCCTAGCAGATGGAAGCGGATGGAAGCGGATGACACATCCGCAGGGCTTCTGGGGGAGAACAGCGAAGCAGATGCATAGCGGATGACGGGTATGCATCACGGATGCCTATAGGATGCATAGCGGATGCGTAGCAGATGCAAAGCGTTCACTGTGCATGCGGGGAGGATGAATTGCATAAGCTCCGTGGATATAAAAGGATGAAGCACGCACACAGTCACCATTCAGAGGAAAGACCTGCTGCCAGAGACATCTTGAGAGAACACCATGGGGAAGAAGAGGTAGCCTGTGCCTACTCCTGCCAGCCCTGGCAAGAAGGACAGAACCACCATCCCACCCCCTGGCGCTGACTGTGAAGCTGCTGGTGCTGGTGCTGGTGCTGGTGCTGCTGCTGGTTGCGCTTCTCCTGCTGGTGCTGCTGCTGGTGTTGCTAGTGCTGCTGGTGCTACTGGTGCTGGTGCTGCTGGTGCTGCTGGTGCTTCTCCTGCTGGTGCTTCTCCTGCTGGTGCTGCTATGATGGACCAGCCCCAAGGCCCTCAAAGCCCTGCTGCTGAAGGCCCTGAAGCCCCTGCCAGAGGGAGGAAGAGGCAAGGCAAGGAGAAGGGGGAGAGGAAACAGTACTCCATTTCCGAAAACCATGAGAAGGAGGTGCTGGAATGGCTGAGGGAAAACGAGTATCTGTGGAGGAAGGGCCACAAGCTCTATCATGACACCAAGCGGAAGCAGGCAGCATGGGGAGAGAAAGCGGAGAGCCTGGGCTACACTTCAGATGTCCTCCTGGGGTGGTGGAAGCATATGCACACCTGGTATGGCAAGCTGCACCTGAAGAAATCCGGGCAGGCCGCTGTCAAGCTCACTGACCGGGAGACCTAGGTCATGGCCAGGTGCAGCTTCCTGGAGGGTAAGATCTGCCACTGAGGAGCAGCCCCTCTGTCAACCCTCTCCCTCAGACAGCCCTCAGAGAGCCACTCCTCTTCCAGCCAGGAGACAGCTACCGTGTCCAGGCAGGTGTCTTTGGAGGCCCCATGACAGAGACCCCCCCCAACAGCTGCACTCCCCGTGCCGGAGGACGTGGAGGATCCCCTGTCTCAGATGGAGCAAGAAGAGGCAGCCACCAGAGACCAACCCACCCCCACCCCCAGCTCCACCTCCACAGAAAGCAGGCAGAGAGGAAGACCAGAGGGATAGAGCCACACTGTCCTCTTGGAGATCAGGGACACAATAAAAGCCAACACAGATCTCCTCTCCCAGCTGGTCCACTTCGACATACCATCCTCCAACCGCAAGCCCTTCATCACATACATGAGCCAGACCCTCATGGACATGCCCATGGCCCAGTACCAGGTGATGAAGGAGAGGATCACAGCTCTTCTGCACCACCCTCCAGGCCCAGCTGAACCTACTCCTACCCATTCCAGGTCTGCTCCTCCACCCCAGGAGATGTCACAGCCCTTCCACGGATTTCAGCAGCCCCTCGCCTACCAATACCAGGACTTCACACAGCAGAGGCAGCCCTTACCAGTCCACACCCAGGTTCCTCGGACGCCACAGATGCCACAGATGCCTCAGCTGACCCAGCTGCAGACGAGACAGCCTCACTACACTCCTCCTTCCTCCACCCCACAGCCAAGCCCTTCCTCAGAACATCTGTCATCAGTCTTGGGCCTCACATCCCAGGTACTTGAGGAAGTGCCTCTCAACCTCATGGGACTGAGTCAGCTCTCTGAGAGCTTCCTGCACACACCATCTCCTGTTGTACTCTCAGGGCCAGGCACACCAATGGTGCCTCAGACCAGCACGCCAGCAACATCTACCTCCACAGTCCCTGGCCCCTTTACATCTGAGACCATGGGCATGCCTCAGAGTGACTGAGAAGAGTTGTTACCTGTTCACCTTATCTTTGCTTAAAGACACTTTACTTGGGTCATTTTGCTTTTTCATCAAGTCATACAGTTTGTTATTAATAAAGGTTATCTTTGCTTCACACACTTGGTTCATTTTTTTTACTTAATAAAGTGTTGGGGAAAACTTTGAAAAAAGGGTTAAGCCTTTGCATGCTTGTGGGATTGGTAAGGATAGCTGTGGGATGGATAGCTGTGGGATGGGTAAGGATAGCTGTGGGATGGATAGCTGTGGGATGGGTAAGGATAGATGTGGGATGGATAGCTGTGAGATGGGTAAGGATAGCTGTGGGATGGATAGCTGTGGGATGGGCAATGATAGCTGTGGGATTGGTAAGGATAGTTGTGGGATAAGGACAGTTGTGGAATGGGTAAGGATAGTTGTGGGATAGATAAACCTCCAGTGCAAGCATAGTGGGACTGTATGGTCCACCCTCCCAGCTGCCACACATATGACCCTTTATTATCAATAACAATTTAATCATTGATCAACACATTTCAACATAAACAAAACTCTTTATTAATGCCCTATTCATTGTAAGGCCACTCAACATACATTGCACAATCTCATCAGTGTGATGAGACAGGCTGAAGGAAGCATCCATTAAGCATTTACCATCCTGTCTTGCCACTCCACTGCTCTAGCTGGGGAGTTGCACCAGTGTTTCAGGAGGTTGCGCTGCTTCTTCGCTTCACGTGAAGCTCTGTTGGGGCCTTGCACATCCACAGTGTCTATCAGGTTTAGTCCTTGCCTCCATTCACCAGGCTCCATGTCCCCATTTCCTTGTTGATGGTCCACAAGCCTGTTCTGCAACACTGGGTAGCGGGTGTGCATGAGATTGTGCAGGATGCAGCAAGCTTCCACAATGCTCCTCACAGTCTGTGGGCGATGCTGCATGATGGTGAGAAGTACCTGGAACCTGTTGGCCAGGATGCCAAAGGCGTTCTCCACTGTCTTGCCCTGGACAGCCTGAAGTTGAAGATCCTCTCTTCACAGGTGAGGTATCTGGAAGTGTAGGGCTTCATGAGGTAGGTTCTGAGGGAGAAGGCATCATCACCCACGATGAAGTAGGGCACATCTTGTGTGTTGTTGGGTAGGGGGTCTGGATCTGGGAAACCCATGATGAGGTTGCGTTCCATCCCACCCTTGAGGTCACTGGCGTTGTATATCTGCGCATCTGAAGCTGACCCGTTGCCTGAAGCATCGATGTACATGAACTTGTAGTCAGCATCAACCATGGTAAAGAGGATGATGCTGAAGAAGCCCTTGTAGTTGAAATAATTGGACCCTGAGTTGGGTGGAGCTTTGCAGGCCACGTGCTTCCCATCTATGGCTCCAACGGTGTGGGGAAAGTTCCACCTCTGATACCACTGCTCTGCAACTTTCCTCCAGCCTTCTTCAGTGGTGGGGCACTGGAGGAACTCCTCCACATATTCTTCGATGATGGCCTGCACCACTTCTCTGACCACAATGCTGATGGTGTTGTGTGGCACCCTCCAGGCATACTGCATGTTTCTGTAGGTGGTCCCGGAGGCCAGGTGGCGCAGAGTCAGTGCCACCTTCAGTTCAGGGTCCAGGCTGGGATGGAAGTTGGTGTTTGCATTGGTCAACCTGGGACTCAGATGCTCCACAACTTCATCAAACATGGCTGGTGGCCATCCTCATGAAGTGCTTGAATGCACAAGGGTCTTCATTCCTCAGCTCCACCATCAGCTTGTCGTAGAGTCCAAACTCCACTTTCTCCCGATCCATCTTCGGACCCAGACAGCTCTTGGAGGTCTCCTTCTTCCCCTTGCATAGAAAAGGTGAAACAGTCTGAAGAGGGCTTGGTTCTGGTGTTGATTGATGGCGGCTACCAAAAGGAGTGTGCGATGATCTATGGTGGAGATCAATGGACGATGTGGAAGAGCAAGAGCAAGGCTGAAGAGGTCTGCACACCAGGGCTGCTGGACTGATAGTGAGATCCAGGTGATTTCCTCCCCCTTTTTATAGGAAATGTCGGTTTTCTGCTAGGTGTCCTTCCACATTCTCTAGACATCCTCCAGACATCCTAAATATCCGAGATACGTCCCATATACGAACATTTTGTCCGTTTTAATGCTTTATATATGAGATGCATCTGCTTACATCCTTTCTATGTCCGTGCTACTAACGCTATGTGGATGTTCCGCGTACCTTTCACTTCCTCCCTCTTTCCATTTTCCACTGCAGCAGATGTGAGTTGCACGGATGCCCAGAGGATGCTGAGAGGATACATCAGACGTGTAATGGATGACAACGGACTTAGAACTTTTTTTGCCCGTATGTGTTGCGGATGTAGATCGTATGTGGCGGAACGTTCATCCGCTCCAAAAGTTTTGTGCAGCTCAAAACTTTTTGAGCGGATGAAATAGCAGTAGACGGATGTTTTATGGATTGAGTGTATGAAACACGTATGTAGTGAGTACACAATGGATGCATCGCGTTTTCCAAAGGATGGCAAGCTTTTTTGTCCGTTATACACCCTCTTTGCATGCATTGGTTCAGCGTGACATGGGCTTAATGAATGGAAACTAAATAAGGAGAGATTTAACCTGGAAATAAGAAGAAAGTTTCTGACAGTGAGAACAATCAACCAATGGAACAGCTTGCCCTCGGAAGTTGTGGGAGCACTATCACTTGACACTTTCAAGAAAAGATTGGATTGCCATTTGTCAGAAATGGTGTAGGGTCTCCTGCTTGGGGGGGTTGGACTAGATGACCTACAAGGTCCCTTCCAACTCTGATTATCTGTTATAATTGCCTATAAATCCTCCATGAGAATGTAGCCTATATATATGTAACAAAAAACATACAAACACACACAATTATATATGTACAAATACCTGCTACCCTGTTTTTAACAGCTTCCCGAAACATTATTCTCATGAAAAAACAACTATATCCCAGTATGTGATTAAACATATATGATACCATTGTATCTACAACGACAGCTATGCTTACAGTAGTGTTGTGTTTTAGAGTACAATGCAATATTTGATTTATGATTTAAGATGTATATTTTACCTTTCAAATAGAAGTTCAATATAAAGAGCATTCCCTTTTCTTGCTTTTCTCTATGTTAAACTTGCGGTCCATAGGCTGGATGCATCACAAAGTGGCCACGTCCACACCCAGCTTAGCGAAGAGAAAAAAAGTTGTGATACAACATGTGATGCCAACATGATAACACAAGTTTGACACTCCTGTTTTATAAATCCTTCTGAGGTTAAGAAAGCGATTGTCAGGCACATGCAATTGTATCCATACCCCTTAATAATGTGTTCTACCTTAATATAAGAATCTCCTCAGACTCCTCATTCTCTCTTGGGTGGGAAGAGTCAGTTCTAAGACTCTTGCAGCTGTGGCAATGATTCAAGGTTAACTCCCTACTGGATCCCTCTTTCTAGCATAGTGAGCAGTTTCCCAACAGTGATAGGTCCAAAGTTATTTTGGGCTTCAACTGGAACCTGGATCTCTTCAGCGTGCATCTAACTTCTTATCAATAGCAGGCAGGCAGGCAGGAAAGAATAGTTGAAGGGAGGAAGAGAAGAAGGGAGGATTGGAGGAAGGAAGGAAGGAAATTGAGTCAGAAGGAAGTTGAGACCTTTGCTGCAACAATTT
Organism: Laticauda colubrina; assembly: GCA_015471245.1. NCBI lineage: Eukaryota > Metazoa > Chordata > Lepidosauria > Squamata > Elapidae > Laticauda > Laticauda colubrina. Next base: position 6,527,588 of record BLBF01000094.1, on the reverse strand, counting down.
GCACTATATTTTAAACATGAAGAGTGCACTTATATTTACATATACATATATAAGAAATTAGCAGACATATCTGATTTTTTTTAAAAAATATACTGAATTATCTTACAAAATGACTCATGGGGGGAATGTATTTACAAAGGGGCTTTCATAGAGAGTGCATTTACACCACAGTGGGGGCGGAAATTTGTGCCCCATTTCTGTTCTCAGCAGCCCAAGAATATGCTCCCATTTAAGCTCACAGCCTCTGTCAGATCATGATTGTGCCACTAAAATTTAGGAGAAATGTTAAAACTGCAGTTTTGTTTCCTCCCTGCAAAATCAGAAAAATGAAGAAGAAAGCCTCTGAAAGTCAAGCTGCTCTAATTTTCCTATTAACTCCCTTTCAATCTCCTCAAATCTGAACAAATTGCATGTTCATTGCATTGGGTCGCTTTGTTACAGAATCTTATTAGTGCAATTTCTGGGCATTGTAATAGATTTGGGGACTTATTACTAGTAGAAATAAGAATAATTTGCCTGCCAAAGACATTCTACCTCCACTTCCAGTATAACTCTTGCCCACCCCTGAAAAAAATAGTTACCTAAATGTATCAAAAAGTGTTCCTGCTGGTAGGGGAAAACAATATTGATTTCCATTCTTCAGAGAGGTCCTCAGCCAAGTTGTAGAAAGCAAATTGCTTAAACTGTTTTGCACTTCCATATCTAATCTTTACTTGTCCACCCATCCTGTCATCATTGCCACATGTTTTATGTGGGGGAGAAGGATCATTTCCATGTAAAAAAGTATGGACGTGTTAAGTATGCTGTCACCTTGTCACCTACTTTTGTGTTTAAGAAATAATGGAATACATCAGAAAACCTGAACAGTAATAAAAATGCATTCTGCTAATAAGACAGGCGTGCTCAGATCAGCAAAACTTGTTAATAGGTAACCATAGAGTTTAATTTAAATAAAAGCCATTTTATTTTTCTTTGCATTGTCAACTACTAAATATATTTTAAGGCAGATGACAAACATCATGAACACAAATAATGTTTTTTCATTTTTCCACAAACACAACAAACGGCTTTTATTTATGAGTACTCCTTGCTGCAATTTGTTTAGCAACCGTACAAAGTTATAATGGCATTGAAAAAAACAGTTCTTGCACTTACAATCATTGCAGTATCTCAATGGCCATGTGATCAAAATGACAACAGGCATCTATTTACAACAGCATCTTAGAGTCATGTATTTATCTTTTCCAGATACTTTCTGACAAGCAAGGTTGTGGAATTTCTTAACACTATGTGATTCATTTAACAACTATCAAAATTCACTTAACAACAGCGGCAAAAAGATAATAAAATCAGCATGACTATCTTGGTTAGCAATGGAAATTCTGTCCCAGTTGTGATTGTAGGTTGAAGATTACCTGTAGTTTAGCATGATTTTGCAAAAATAGCTTATTTCTCGCCAACATTAGCGAGTAATGGTGCTGGTGTCAGAATTTATTTTCCAGTATGTCCCCAAGACTACCAATTCAATTTAGAAAAAAATATAGTCAAAATTAAACTAATTACATTATTTAAATAGGAAAACTTATGGTCAGAATGCGAATTTAACCAAAAAGAGGGGGAGGTATCAAAGTTTCTGTTCCTCTTAATTACATATGTTTCCCCTAGAAGCTTATTACTTTTTTTAACACTTCCTAGAGATATTATTTTCCAACTTTATTATTATTCCAATTTAGCAGGAATGAGCACAAGGTTCTAATACCCTGGGAGAGACTAGATTACAAGTCTGACTATGGAGTCAAAAATCAAAGTTCATTTAAGTTCACCAAGAAAATAAAAGCTGTAGGATTTTATTTTTTATAGAAAGTAACCTACCAAGTCGATCTTATTTTGGTCTCTTGGCCTTGTTCATATATTAGTTGAACACTAGATGTCTAGAGCATTCTTATGGCTAATTCCTTCATGGATTGTAGCTGTTTTTTTTGTCTGCTGAAAATAATTTATGCACAAATACAGGAGGTAGGTGGGGTGATTCCAAATCTTCAATAAAATATCTGCCAATATCCCACTGCAAAAGTGTTCTTCTACATGAATAAGTATCCTTTAAAAGATTTGAAATTTTATTCTTATTAGTATTGCTACTATTATAAATACTTATTTAATTAATATAGCATTTTTAATCCTAAAAAGACCCAGGATGATTATATTAAGCACAATATTCAGGCAAAGCATCTTCAGATATTTACATGGCCATGTAAATGTGCAAGTCATACATCCATCTTTGTATATCAGGAATATGTCAATACCTTCTATGGAAATATTCCTGATATACAAAGATGGATGTATGGCTTCATATGGCCATTTAAACATTTGAAGATGCCTTGCCTGAATGTTGTGCTTAAATTAATCATACTGGGCCTCCTAAGGATGAAAAATGCTATATTAATTAAATAAGTATTTATTTAAGTGATAAAAGTCTACCCATGTTTAGAGCTTTTTAAGCTTAAAAAGCTTAAGAATTAACTTCATAGTTAATTCTTTTAATTCCCATTTCCACTTCTAACATTTCATTCCTTCACTGAGGTGAGAGCTACTTAAATATATGATTTCTTCTTCTTCTAGGTTTATGTTAATAGAAATTTGGTTTCATGAATTCAAGCAGGAAGGAATGAAAATATCTCTAGCAATGATACCAAGAAGGACTTTGTCAACCAATGCTTCATTTTAATCAATAGCCAATATGTGCACACTCAAATATGCTGTCAAATGAGTAGTTTAATGACCATTTTCAATAAGTTGAAACTTTTTAGGGATGATTAATTGTAATTATACAGCAGCCATCTTTATGAATAGCATTCTAAAAAGCAGAAAACATTGCCACTGGGATCCTGACTCAAAGGCCATATCTAAAAGTGGTATTCAGCAGGTTCTGACCAGTTCTGGAGAACCAGTAGTGAAAATTTTGAGTAGTTCAGAGAACCAGTAGTGAAAATTTTGTGTAGCTCGGAATACCACCTCTGACTGGCCTCTCCCCCATCTATTCCCTGCCTCCTGAGTCCCAGCTGATTGGCTGGGTCTTCTTTTGTTGCCCTGCATAGGAGAATGGAGCTGGAAAGCAGGTTAGTGGGCTGGGAGGGAATGGAGATTTTACAGTATCCTTCCCCTGTCATGCCCACCAAGCCACATCCACAGAACTGGTAGTAAAAAAAATTGAATCTCACCATTGGCCATATCCAGTTCAAGTTGCTCTTTGGCAAAAAGGAAATTAAGGGGGCTGAGTTTCAAATATGTTGTCTGTACACATTCCATTATTTCTTTTTTTAAAAATAAATATTTGTTTCAAAGCTAAATCCTTTATTTCTTGGCTTGCTTTTCATTGTGGCTTATTCCTTGAGTACTTATGTTGCCCTCTTGGATGTACTTTAATTCTAGTTGATAGGATTACCCAGTGGAGTAATTGGGTTGTCTCTTTATCCTCACAAAATTCCATTCTGCATAAATCTTTGTTCACCCACAGATTGCTACTGCCTATTGGCCAGCCCTAACCTAGAGAAAAATACAGAAGGACAAGAGGGCAATTAGTAGAACAAGGGTTCACTTCATAGACAGGTTCTGAATGGTATCCTGATATCATTGTTCATCCCAAATAGCTGCCAGCAGCAGCTTTCCACTAGTGTCTAAGGAGAAGGATGCTTGATGCTCCCTAAGCTTGGTTGTTTTCTTGCAGTCATTTCATTACCCACATCTAGGAAACATCATCAGTGCTAAAGGTGGATGCTATATATGGTGGCCATATAAATATTCCAATAAATAAATATGAAACACCCATTTTCAATTTTTTAATTTTGAGAGGTTGGAATAGAAATAAAGGCAAAAATAGAATCTCAGTAGAAAATAAAGAGTACATCATTGCCCACTCTGAATTCTAAAAGCTGGCCTGTTACTGGCTTATGTCATTTAATAGTTGAGTCCAGGCATCAGAAACTACATTCACCCATTCATTAACAAAGTAAATCCAGGATTTAATGAATTTTGGTTTAGCAGACTTTAGATTTCAAGCAATAATTGATTTCATCCCAAAGAAGAGACAAAATCTCTTTTTTTGACAAATCAGTTTGTTCTGTATGGAACTTGGTAGGTTCCAAGTTGCTCTTTCTGATTGGCCGAAAAGGCCACTCGCGGATTGGTTATTTAAGAACCAATGCGGGAAGCCCGCCAAATGGCGGGAACTGTCAAAAGAGTGTCATTGGCCACAAGCCTCAGGCAAGCCGCTATAAAAAGGACTGCCATGGCTTTGGCTACTGTTCCATATACATGTAGCTTGCGAGTTGTTAGGGATAACATTGTTCACCCTAACTGTTTTAGGTGAAATACTATGAATCATAGTTAGTGTATGCAGCTTTAAATGTAAAATAGCAATTGTGGGTGTGGTTATGAAAACCATATAAAAGTAGCAAGGCTACAGCTTGCTCTCTCTCTCTCTGGCTTTGATGATCCCTGATTACTGCTTGGAAGCAAGACTGCATTGCTCGAACGGGAGAGACAACAACGGACTGATTTATGAGAACTGACACTAGG
>BLBF01000094.1:6512136-6523003 GCA_015471245.1 Laticauda colubrina | reverse complement strand
AACATACAAGCTTAGCTCACTCATTTATCTGTGTGCCTATCTGACTAGCGCTGCACATTCTGTTTAGCTTGTCTACCTAACCCTGGTTGGGGAACCCAGGCTTAACACGAGTTTAATAACTAGTTGTTGTTTGGAACCCAGTCTCACATGCTTCTTTCCGGACGGAACACTGGCGACGAGGGTGGGATCGCCGTAGAAGAGTGAGACCGAAGCACGTGGCGATCTGATCCCTGCGAGAGAGATGGCCAGTAACAACATGCCGCCCGCACCATTCAATCCTGATGAGGAGGATTGGGAATCATATATCGACCGCTTTCTTATGTTTCTAGAAAGCAATGAAATGGAAGAAATCTCAGACCAAAGGAAGAGGGCTGCTTTCCTTACACACTGCGGACCAGCCATTTTTAAAATGGCAAAGGCGCTGGTGAAACCCAGAGATGTCAAACAGATGACTTGGTCTGACCTGAACAGAATGCTCCGAGCACACTACGCACCGGTGGTCTCGAATTTAATAAAAAGGCACGAATTCTATAAGAGGGACCAGAAGGAGGATGAAATGATCGGAGATTTTGTAGCAGCCTTGAGACATATCGGAGGAGCCTATGAGTTCCAGAACATGGACGAGGCCATGAGGGACTGCATGGTCCTTGGTCTGAAGGACACTACCCTTCAGAGCAAACTCCTGAAAAGGCCAAACATAACCATGGCCGAGGCCATTGCACAGGCAACTGCCGCCGAAGCAGCTAAAAAGTCAGCAGCCACCATGTGGCAAATGAATGCAATTCCAGACTTGCCAACCCAACCCAGGGAGAAGAAGGCAGAGGGAGGAAAGAAACAGTCCACAGCAACAGCCCACTACGAAGACATCGAATCCCAGAGTGATACCGAGGATGACGATGAAAATGTCCATAGATTCCATTCAGATAAAAAATGGCACGAAAAGAGGAGAAATCGGTGGGAGTTTCAATGTGCAGGCTGTGGAGGCAACCACCCGCGAGCTGAATGCAGGTTCCTCGACGCAATATGCTGGGCTTGTAAGAAAAGGGGGCACATCGAAAGGGTCTGCCGCAACAAAAACACGGCAGCACCCCCCACCCCCCCAGACTTGAAGAAAGACAAGCCGGCAGCAGATGGAACCATAACAAGAGAACCAGTGACAGGGAAGAAACGCATCAGACAGTCACCATCAGCAATGCCAGGGCAGAGAGTGGAAAGAAGGTTCAGATAGAGGTGAGCATCGAGGGAAGGCCCTGCAAGATGGAAGTCAACTCAGGGTCATTCCTATCCATGGTATCCTGGAATACCATTGGCGCCCAATACCAAACATTAAACAGAGAGAACTACAGAAACAAAGACTAGTGCTAAAAGACTATCAGGGAAATCTAATCCTGATAGTAGGCCTTGGACATTTCCTAGTTAAATTTAAAAACCGAATTTTAAAAAGCCGAAATCTTGCCTCTGACCATCGTCGAACAAGACCGCCCTAGGGATCGAATGGTTCGCACCCCTGGGAATCAGGATGACCGGGATCAACCGCATCGTCACAGCCAACTGGCAGGAGAGCCTGCTACAAGAATTCCAAGATGTTTTAGATGAGATTCTAGGCAAGTACAAGGGGACCCCAATTTCATTTAGCCTAGACCTGAAAATAGCCCCCATCCATTTAAAGGCCAGACACGTTCCATTCGCGTGAAAGCAAAAAATTGATGAGCAACTGAATAAATTAATAGCTCAAGGGGTTTTAGAGCCAATCAATCATGCCAGGTGGGAAACACCTATCGTCACACCGGTGAAGCCAGATGGGTCAGTGCGCATCTTTAGAGACTATAAGGCAACCCTGAACCATGAGCTCCAACAAAGCGCATATCCAGTACCGGTAGTGCAACATTTACTGCATTCGCTAGGGGGAGGAAAATTTTTTGCGAAACTTGACCTTGCACAGGCGTATCAACAACTACCTGTTGATCCCATTACAGAGAGGCACAGACTATTGTAACACATAGAGGGGCATTCAAGTGTAATCACCTCCAATTCAGTGGTAGCGTTGCCCCAGGCGTGTTCCAAAGCCTCATGGAACGCCTGTTAAATGGAATCAAAGGTGTCGTCCCTTACTTTGATGATGTACTGGTTTCAGCAAAAAATGCCAACCAGCTAGAGACCAGGTTAAGAGAAGTATTAACAAGATTTAGGAAATCAGGCCTCAAAGTGAAAAGAGAGAAGTGTGAATTAGCCACCAACCAGGTTGAGTTTTTGGGCTATTTAATCGATGAACAAGGCATTCACCCCACCGAGAAAAAAGTGAGGGCTATAAAAGACGCTCCTAGGCCCAGGAACAAAATTAAACTTCAAGCATTCCTAGGCCTCATAAATTTTTACAATGTATTCCTGCCCCATAAGGCAACAATAGCAGAACCCCTACATCGACTGCTAGATTAAAAAAAAACATTTGGACATGGGGCCACCGGGAACAAAAAGCTTTCCAGGGTATCAAAGATCTATTAACTTCCAACACTGTTCTCATCCAGTATAGCAATACCCTGCCCTTGACAGTCACCTGTGATGCATCACCTTTTGGGGTCAGCGCCATCCTGAGCCACTAGCTACCAGAGACCAGAGAGGCACTGGTCACCTTTTACTCCAAGACGCTCTCCAAATCAAAATGCAGTTACAGCCAACTCGATAGAACAGTCCTCGCAATCATCGCCGGAGTCAAAAGATTCCATGAGTACCTTTACGGTAGAACTTTTTCAATAATCACTGATCACAAGCCCCTTCTTGGAATCCTGGCAGGAAACAAGCCAACCCCGAACATTCTGTCATCTAGAATGATGAGGTGGTCTGAGTTCCTCGCTGCCTACTCCTACATGCTGATTCACCGACCAGGCAAAGCCATCGCACATGCCGACACCCTGAGCCATTCCCCACTACCCATCACAGAAGACTATCCTGCACTAACTACCTCCTCACTTCAGCTTGAGACCTGCCTGGACCTACCACTGACTGCAGCAGACATCGCAAGAGCCACAGGTAAAGACCCTTTGACAGCGCACATATTAAATTGGGTAGGTAAAGGCTGGCCGGAGGAGAACAAAACTGAAACTTTTAAAGCATTTCGTACCAGACAGACTGAACTGTCTATAGAAAAAGGGTGCATTCTATGGGGTGACAGGGTGGTGATTCCGAACAGTCTTCAGGAAGATGTTCTGGGCATGTTGCATGAGGGCCACCCAGGCATAGTCAAAATGAAAGCCCTGGCCAGAAGTTACGTCTGGTGGCCAGGGCTGGATAAAGACATTGAACGCTGGGTTGCAACATGCTATGACTGTCAAAAATCGAGGCCTACCCCCCCACAGGCACCAGTAAGAGACTGGGAAACTCTCTGGGGTCCATGGTCTAGAGTACATATTGACTTTGTGGAGCCAACAAATGGAACAAATGAAACACATTTCTGATAGTCGTGGATGCATACTCGAACTGGTTGGAAGTCATCCTCATGGCTTCCACAACCACTGAAGCTGTAATGAAACAGCTAGACAAACTCTTTGTAACACATGGGCTACCTGATATACTGGCTTCGGATAATGGGCCCCAATTTACAGCTTTGCAATTCGAACAATATCTGGCTTCCCAGGGTATCCGACATGCCTTAACTGTGCCGGCCCATCCGGCTGCAAACAGCAGGACTGAACGCATGGTCCGGTACACTAAAGAGGGCCTAGAAAGAATGGACAAGGGGGACATACAAGACAAATTTGTATTTGTCTACTATTGTCTACCGACTACTAACTTTGCAGCATATTACCCCTAGCAGCACAACCAACAAAAGCCCAGCTGAACTCCTAATGGGTAGGAAACTACGTTCCTACCTGGACAGATTGCAGCCCACTTACACCTGGGACAAACCCCCTGATTCCTCCAGCAAATACCGTCTGTTCAAAATCGGCGACCTGGTCCATGCCAAAAATCTCACCAGGGACCCATAGTGGCTTCCCACCACCATCACCCAAATTACAGCCCCCCGGTCCTACCACCTACTCTTAGACGATGGTAGGAAATGGAAGCGGCACACAGACCAGCTTCGTTCCCGCCACCTCGAACGGAAAAACACCATAGAATCAAAAATAAATATCGACCTAAAAACAACCAAGGAAGGGGGGGGAAATACAAATAAATAAAAAAGGGAGAGATGAACCTCCCGTAACAAGACAACAAACACTACAAACAGACAATTTAACTAAACAAAAAGAGCACTCACGGTTAGATGAACCCCAAGAAAGAAATCTGGGAGCAGAAGAGCATAGCGAGGCCTTCCTGGAAGGAGGCAGCCAGGCCAGCTCGACCAACCCAGTCAAACCAGGAGGGAGCGGTGAAGCCATCTCAACCGACCTGAGAGACTCAGGCGGGAGCGGCTGACTCACCCTTCCAGGAGGTTCCATGGAGAAGGACCAGAGAAACAGCGATCCCGTCCAAACCGCTTGAAGACCATGCCGTGACTGAGCTGCGCAGGTCAACCAGGACTAGAAAAAGCCCCACCTACCTGCATGATTACATAACGCACATTGGACTGAACTAAGAGGGGAGGGGTGTTCTGTATGGAACTTGGTAGGTTCCAAGTTCCTCTTTCTGATTGGCCGAAAAGGCCACTCATGGATTGGTTATTTAAGAACCAAACTGGGAAGCCCGCCAAATGGCGGGAACTGTCAGAGGAGTGTCATTGGCCACAAGCCGCAGGCAAGCTGCTATAAAAAGGGCTGCCGCGGTTTGGACTACTGTTCCGTATTCGTTTAGCTTGCAAGTTTAATAAATAGTTGTTGTTTGGAACCCGGTCTCACGTGCTTCTTTCCGGATGGAAAACAATTCATATAATGTTTACTCCTTCCCTTTAAACTGGCATTTTCTTTTATTAATAGAACATATTTTCTCATGTATGAGAATTTGGGAGCTTGAAATATTATTTTTAATATATAGCAGATGTTATGTTTAATAGAATCCTATTACGCAATTGATTCATTAAAACAAGGGTTGATTATATCTACTGAATAAAAGTTGAGGTTTTTTGCTTCAGAGGGTAGGAATTAATCCCAAAAATACTTTTCTATTCTTTTCTATTCTTCCTAACAAGAGTTTTGTATAAAGACTATCTTCACATTTAATTCCAAATGGCACAAATTAATTGACTTGCTTTGACTAAGGTGGGGGGAGATAAGATGTCTAAGAAACAGAAAACTTAAAATTGAATTTATTTTCTCCCATTTGCAAACTTATTAGAATTAGATAATGTGTTCTGCTCTGCTTGGATTTTGCTGTTCTGCCAATCTTTATGTTGTGGGCAATGGAAACTCCATGTGTCTGTATTAGGTTAACCACATTTATGTCTAGTGGTGCTTATAGAATTTTACATCTACACTATTTTTTGGCTGCTAGAAAGACTTTTTTTTTTAAAAAATGAAGTATTTTGTGGGATACTTCTATTGGGCTGTAACACTATGTTTTCACTCACAGCTCTGAAGTTTCCTGTCAGACCACACAGGTAGACATAACTGTGTGCAGGGAGGGGGAAATCCCCTCTGTGAACAGGCAAGGAAGTAGCAAAACCTGCTCTCTGCTCCTTCCCTGCGCCTATTGCCAGCCCTTCTAGGTAAACCAGATAAGAAACAGGACTAGATAAATTAATTTTATTCATCTTAATTTTGTTGTAAGGTAGTATGAATAGAACCTTTCAAATCTGAAGACACATCACTTGCAATTGCCTGATCTTTTAGGACAGATCCTTCCTAAGTTTCTTTCTTTGACCATTAAATCACTGCCACTTCTTCCTCTCTTGCCTGTTCCACAGGCAACATCTCTTTCCCTTGTTCCTCAAGATGATTCACACATTCCATTACATCTATTTTCCATACTAATTCTTTAATAATAGGAAAGCCATGAGAATAACAATCTCTCAGCACAAGCATCTGCTATGGGTAGGGAAGTCATTGTATAAAAGCATCATTAATGTCATTTGTGTGATACCACTACTATGCTTTGTATGAAATCATAGTGGCTTCCCCTGTATTCTCAGTCAGGATAAATTACTCCTCTTGACAAAAATAAAAGATTCAGGATAACAGCAGCCTTCCTCAATAGCTCTAATAAGTTCTGGCATTTTAGTTCCTACAATTCTCAGCAAATATATCCTTTTTCTCTCCTGCAGGTGATAATTTTTTAAATTTTCAAGGTGAAAACAGGAGCATATATTTTTTTAAATAAGACAAAAACACAACAGGGCTAATTACCATTCACACAATTCAGAATTGTAAGATGTCCATCCATTTTCTTTCAATATGGACCAGAAGGCTTTCATCAAAGCAATAAAACCAATGCTGTGTCACTGAAACACAAGTATCACTGCTTTCAAATGTGCATGCTACATCACAACACATACAAAAGAGAAGAAGGTCATTCTCTTTTTCTCCAGACATCCCTGCTATGGATTTATTGTATAGCCCCTGCAAAAATAATGACCAGATGATTGACTGGTGCAACTAAAGTAACTTGCTAAAAAGTCAAATATGTTAATATTAGATATTTATCCTATTTTCCTTCTTAACAATTCCTCTATGGCAGAGGTTCATACCTTGAGACTCCTTGACTATTACATACCTAGTCAACCGAAACTAGGTACAACTCTGAGGCATCTTCAATGAATTTTATGAGCCATGGTGGCACAGTGGTTAGAGGCTGACTGCCGACTAAGTGCAATTGGCAGTTTGAATCTCATTAGGCTCAAGGTTGACTTGGCCTTCCATCCTTCTGAGGCAGGTAAAATGAGGATCTAAATTGTTGGGGGCAATATGCTGACTCTGTAAACCACCGCTGTAAAAGTACTATGAAGCAGCATATAAGTCTAAGGCAGGGGTGGGATTCATTTTTTTTAACAACCAGTTCTGTGGGCGTAGCTTAGTTGGTGGGCATGGCTTGGTGCTAATGTGATTGGCTGGGCATGGCCAACTCAACATCACCCATATTGAGGCATGCACTTCTTCACCTGGCCTCTCGTGACCAGGATGCTGCAATAGTCATAAGTGTAAAAAATGGTTATGTCACTTTTTTCAGTGCCATTGTAACTTTGAATAGTCACTCCACACAAGCAAAGTACCAGCAAAGAAAGGGGAAAAAAAACTCCAGAGAAGTTCCTGAGACAGGAAGTCTAGTCCTGCTAAGAATGTAATAAGGGTTAATGGAGAGGCAGTTTCTGTAAGCAACACCAGAATGTTTCTTTCCTGCCTTCTTTACAGGATTAGGCCAGTAATTTCTTCTAACAACCAGTTCTCTGAACTGTTTAGAACCAGTTCTCCGGTTCTAGCGAATAGGTGTGAACCTGTAGAATCCCACCTGTTGTAACTATGTATCATTTATGTGTTTGCAACTGTGTATCATTGCAACATTGTATCATTCACGTGTAATCATTAAGCTTCTGTCTTCTCAGTGACCTTTTACAGGGCACGTACAGAGACAAGGAGTCAAACATTTGCAGAAATGGTTTATTCACTTGGGATTACATTGTCTGGCATGAAGCTTTGTGAAGAAGAAATATCCTGATCAAATATAAATCTCGCCATCCTGTCTGTCCTGGTATCTTGCTTTTGTTTGAGCCATTGTTAATCCTGTATATTCCGTCTGACCTAGGCTTGACCTAGGTTCTGAATAAACAATCACCCCCTTTTGAATGAGCATAATAAAAGAGCGTGTACCCAGACATTCGGGGCGCACTCATCGCGAGGAACTTCGTCTCCTGTCGTTTCTTTCTCCTTCGCTCCCTATCATGAGACGCCCATCTGATGCGGGATAGCAGATACTGCACCCACCCATGGTCTAAGGGCTATTGCTATTTAAAAGTTGATATCAAATTTAATTAATATGACAGCCCCAAAAAAGTCCTTATTTCTAGAAGAGAAAGGTGAAAAGAAAAAATAGTTTGAGACGGATAAAAAGAAAGAAAAGAGCATGTAAGTCAGAACTGAAAATTAAATAGATTATCAGGGTGTCAACTAATTCTGTTGTAATAGTGAATTAATGAAATATTTTAAAGAAATTATTGCAGCAATTGCAACATTACTATGCACAAGAGCCAATTAGGTCCTGTAGAGGCAACTAGTGAGTTGACAAGATGATCAATTAGCATTAATTGAAGATTTTTTTCAATACAATATAAAATTTGAGGAACTTTGAGAACTTTAAACAATCTGTTATCCTTCTCCTTACTTTCCCTCCTATTAGCACTGGGATACAGTCTGTACATTAAATAATAATAAGGGTAGGTCATTTATTTCTCCAAATTATTTACTCTTAATACTAATTCTACTCTACTTTTCAGTCATGGTGTATTATTTATTGGTTTATTAAATTTATATGCTGTCTACCTTACTAATAAGGTGACAGTTTACAAACAGTAAAAGCATAACTATAAAAATAATTAAAATTATGAGGAATTATATTAAAAAAACAAACCACTAGGACAGGAAGCATGTGTATGAAATCTTGTTTTTATCCCACCAACCATCTCTAGCAGAGTATGCCTTACTGGTGGCAGAATGTTTGCAGGCCTTTATATTTTGTGATTTTCTCCAGTTTTCTCTCTTTTATTCTACTGTCTCCCGGTATCACAATGTCCACTGTCTAGAGCAGAGACTACAGTGAAAAAGACCCTTCCCTTTGATCCCATTAGACAGAATTTTTGGTCATGGTATATTAATATTTAACATTCATAGTGAGAATTTTGATCCTATAAACATATTATCTGACACTTCTTTGTTTTTCTAAGGTGTTTAAATTCCTGTTCTTATAACTCCAAACATTCTAAACCAGAATCTCCATGCACAGTCCATTATGAATCAAGGCAGAAGACTATCTTGTCTTGAATCATCTTCCCAGCTTGATTTATTTCAGTGCACTGTAAGAAGCTTAACTCATCTCAGCAAACACAGCCATTCCCCATACCGGAGGAGAATAATTAGAATTACAGTTCAGTACATCTGGAACCGTACTAGTCTTCTGAAGTGTTATTTAGAATCCAGAAAAGATAATTTGGACTTGATATTCATCTCTTTTTTTGAAAACATTTTTTTATTTTTATAACAAAAACAACAAATAAAACCTTTCAATTATATAATGCATTAGCTGGGTACATACATCTTGTGCACATAATAATATTTGTATACATTTCTAAGATGTTTAAATTCCTGTTCTTATAACTCCAAACATTCTAAACCAGAATCTCCATGCACAGGTTTTTTATTTCAGTTTCCAGCTATCTTTGAAAGCAAATCCCAACTCTTACTAGATTATATTCAAGTTATAATTTATTCAGAATGATCTATATCATTATTACAATATCCTTTAATTTCTTACTCTACTTTCTAACCATCCATAGAATAAATCCCACATCTTATAGTACTCCCTTTCCTAAAAGTGGGAAGAACTCAGGAAACTGCAGTTCATAATTAGGATCTGGCACAGAAGACTCTGTCCTCCTACATGTCCAACCACAGCATTTCATAAAGGAGCCTTTTCCTTTGCTGTGTGCTAAAAATTTATTGGGATATCTTTGGATGTATAGATTGAATGCTTACAAAGTAGAGAATCAATACAAGAATACAATAATGAACAAAGTTGTCAAAAAAGAATGAAAGAAGACACATAAGGTACAAGATCAAGAATAATCCATGTATTATTCTTTCAATCATACAAATGAACCAGCTGATGTTGCCTTCTCTATGAAAATCCATTTTCAGTTCTGCTCAAGGAGTGGTTACTTATCTGGCTAAAAAGGTAATAAGAATTTTTGTGGGTTTGCTAACAATGATTATATCAACTTATTTATTTCCAAGTGCTTCACTGTAAGTAGAAACAGCATGATGCTTTTGTGCAATCCCATAACACTCTTCTTAAAGTAGATGCATTTAAAGTAATCATCCATTTATAGCATTTATGCCTGGCAGATAAGTGTGAACAGCCGCATTCTTTGCTATGCTTGCCTGACAGAATTTGATAACAAGTGGAAAAATTCTAGAGAAATAAGATATGTATGGTGTTTATGGGAAAACAATGTGGGCATATACTTCCTTCCATCCTTTAACTTGGTATTGACTTGCTATTAATGCATGCTAAAACAAAGGTTAATGCTGGCTGCTAAGTTATATAATATTTCTCTCCATATATTCACAATGCCTGATATAATCTTTTAATTATAAAAAGGTATATTTAGGGGATGTTTCTGAGTTTTTTACTGAGTTTATCAACAAAGATGGTTTCAACAAAAATCTGGAAATAACATTTATGAAATATTGTTTATGTAGAAGCATAGTTCGCACTCATTTCTATTTCAGATAAGTTTTATCAGAAAAGAAGCAAAGGTACCAAAATGGATTTGTTGCTTGTTACTTTCAATTTGTAGAACTTTTCAGCTAGCAGGAATGTAGGATGAACAAACAAATTCAGTTCTGGCTTTCACAACTAATATTTAAGAATGCCAACAAAATGGTTGTTTTCTTCATTGCTTTAGTTGGTAGAGCTAATAAAGCAGTAATACAACAAGGGAACCAAACTAGTTTCGGAGTAAATTTTTATCCTGTATACCAGTGGTGGGGTTCAATTTGTATACTACCAATTCTATGGGCGTGGCTTGGTGGCATGGCAGGGGAAGAATCCTGTAAAATATCCACGTGGTATTTGCTGGTTTTCCAAACTATTCAAAATTTCCACTACCAGTTCTCCAGAACTAGTCACAACCTGCTGAATACCGCCTCTGCTATATATTTTTGTTAGAGTATGATTAAAACTTCTATTCTATTCTATTCTATTCTATTCTATTCTATTCTATTCTATT
>BLBF01000094.1:6481587-6512126 GCA_015471245.1 Laticauda colubrina | reverse complement strand
TTCTATTCTATTCTATTCTATTCTATTCTATTCTATTCTATTCTATTCTATTCTATTCTATTCTATTCTATTCTATTCTAGCATATTCTAGCCTATTCTATTCTATTCTATTCTAGTCTAGTCTAGTATTGTCTAGTCTAATCTTTTCTAGTCTAGTCTATCAAATTTTATTCACTGGGTGCAATAATGTTGAAGACCATTACAACATATTTTTACTTGAAGTCAAAAGAGTCATCAAACTCTTTTATGTACCAATAACAACTCCCAAATTAGAAAAAATGAATTACTTATAACAATATGGAAGCTCCAATCCAAAAAGAAATCCCTTTGGTGGAAAAACAAATCTGGTCACATTGCCAACATTTTTGACACAAAAATTTATGCCACCAGATAAAGAATGTCCCAATTATCACACTAAACAAGAGGAAAACCTTCTATGCACCAATTCTACCACTGTTTTCTACAATTTTGTAAACAACAAACTAAAAGACTCAAGGTTCATCCCACCCCTGAAAGAACCAAATGGTAAAGACTGCAGTGATGACACCATTAAAGCCAACCTCTTTAACACATTCTTTGGCTCAGTATTTGTAAACAGCAATGGATTATGCCCAATATTTCCTAGTCAAACCACAGACAACTACAATGATCTAATACATATCAATTTTACAGAAAACAATATTGAAAAAGCACTATGCAATCTAAAACCATCTTTATCTATTGGACCGGATGGAGTTTGTGCCTACTTCTTAAAAAAAGCTATCTACTTCCATAGCTGAACTCTGAGCATAATCTTTGAAAAAGCTTTCAGGACCAGCTCCTTACCAAATCTATGGTCACTAGCCCCAATCATTCCCATCTTCAAAAAGGGAGACCCCAGCCTAGTTGAAAATTACAGACCAATCTCTACATGCTACTTTACCTGTAAAGTCATGGAATCAATTATTAACCAATCCATTATCCTCCACTTAGAGACAAACAACCTACTCTCTAACAAACAGTTTGGTTTCAGAGGGAAACTGTCCTGTAACCTGCAACTCTTGCACTGTAAAAACATATGGATTACACAACTTGACCAGGGCAAAGCAATTGATGCAATTTACATAGACTTCTGTAAAGGCTTTGATTCAGTGGTACACGACAAACTACTCCTAAAACTAAAGTCTTATGGTCTCTCTGGATACCTGCATAACTGGATAGAAGCATTCCTGTCAAACAGGCAACAAATGGTCAAAATTGGGAGCATCCTATCAAATCCTGTACCTGTCAACAGTGGTGTCCCCCAAGTCAGTGTTCTAGGACCAACTCTCTTCATACTCTATATTAATGACCTCTGTGATTATATTAAGAGCAACTGCATTCTCTTCACTGATGATGTAAAGCTATTCAACACCACTGACAATGCTGCTACCTTTCAAAAAGACCTTGACTATGTGTCAGAATGGTCAAACAAATGGCAACTTCAAATCTTAACAAATAAATGTTCTATCTTACAAGCTGAATAGTCAAGACATTGTTGATGACAAAAACTTTGTCAGGGATCTTGGAGTACTCATCACAAATAATCTAAGTGCTACAGCCCGCTGTAACTAGATAGCCAAAAAGGCATTAAGAGTTGTTAACCTAATCCTGCGTAGCTTTTTCTCCAGTAATATCACTCTACTAACTAGAGCATATAAAACATTTGCTAGACCAATACTTGAATACAGCTCATCAACCTGGAACCTGTATTACATATCTGATATTTATACAATTGAGAAAGTTGAGAAATATTTTATGAGAAGAATCCTCCATTCCTCTACTCGTAGCAGAATACCTTATGCCACCAGACTCGAAATTATAGACCTAGACAACCTAGAACTATGCCGTCTTTGATTCGATCTAAGTATAGTATATAAAATTATATATTGCAATGTCCTACCTATCAATGAATACTTCAGCTTCAACCAAAACAAGAGCACACAATAGATACAAACTCATGGTTAACCGCACCAAACTTGATTGCAGGAAATACGAGTTCAGCAACAAAGAGGTCAATGTCTGGAATATTCTATCTGACTCTGTGGCTTCTTCCGCAAAATCTTCAACATTAGACAGTCTACTATTGACCTCACTCCTTTCCTAAGAGGTCTGTAGGAGGTGTGCATAAGCGCACCAAAACGTGCCTACTGTCCCTGTTCTATTATTTCTTTTTTTTCTTATTCATATCCATTTCATGTATTTATAACCATGTTTATACTTATACCTGTTACCTAATAATTGTTTGACAAAATAAATAAATAAAATAAATAAATAAAACAAAAACAAAATCTGCCTTGTTTACATTACTCAAAGCAGATCTTTATCTCTTTGGTTGTATAATGTGACAACCTCTTCACCATATTTATATCATTTCTCTTTTCTGTCCCATACCCAACCCAGAGAGGACAAGTCTCCTTCCCTGAGACTAAGTGATTATCTTTATCATAATGGGTTTATTTGTCTCATTTATTCATTTGTGATAAGGTGTTCCTGAGGGCTGAGGCAATTTCAGAAAAGGATCCTTTCCTGGATTTCTCAAGTTGAAATTCTTTAAAATAGGATCCACAACATATTCTCTTTGAATAGACAGGATGGGACAATACAATTGGGATGAAACTAATCCTCAGGTAAAATGCTCCCATGCCATGAATGGCTTTAAAGATGATAACCAACATCTTGCTTTGGATCTGGAAGCAAACTGGCAGCCAATGAAGCTCTTGTAGCATATATGTTAGATGCACATCTAGGAATGACCAGCAATGTTTGCATTGCCACATTTTGCACTAGTTGCAGCTTCTGGAAACTCTTCAAGGATAGTTTGTGTACAGCACATTGCAGTAACCAGGATTTGGGTGACTGAGAACGGTTTCTTGATTCATGAACAGAGCATTCTGCAGATACAGTAAGAATGGAGGAATACTGGCACTTTCTCACTCTTACTGTCAAAAAGTAGACCTTAATAGGAGCTCTAACTTATAACTGATTGGATTCATGTCTTGTCATCCACTAGTAGTGCTCCTCCACATCTTTTTACCCTCTTCAACCCCTTCAACTCCTCTATAAACCACAAGTGACATGATGCAGCAAGTTATAATGTACAGGTACAATCCTGCCTAACACCTCGGTCATCCTTTTCCAGTTTCTTGTTCCAGTGTTGCTGAAAGGAGCTGCAGTTTTCACCAAATGACTATCAGGATGTGAGTCCAAAGTTATTTATTTGAAATTAATGCCATTGAATAAATCTTTGTCACAATCACATCCAAGTAGTTGATGATTTTAGGCAAATGGCGAAACATTTTTATTGCCTTCTACTTAAAAACAAAACAAAACAAAAACAAGAATAAGTAAGAATGGAATTTCTAAGAATAAAATGCCTGGATTCTCTGTCCCCTGTCCTCCACCCCAAACAATGTAAAACTGACGATCTTGGAAAAAAGGAGAAGGAGCATCTGATTAGCAATTCTTCATTGTAGGCTTTACTATGTTAAATGTGTAGAAGCAGATTAGGCTTGTTTTAAGCTGTTCCCTAAATAGCCTGGGAACTAAGAATTAAGCACAGATCCAGCCCATCCCTTCTAAACCAACCCACTCTTTTCCGACTCCAACACCTGCTGTTCAAAACACATCACACAATGGCCTTCATCATATCCCCCAGCAGATGTGAAAGATGCCCAGAGGTCTCTCAGATGTTTGTTTTCCTGGGTCACACAAGGGCACCAGGAAGGGGAGGAGAAATTATTCTGGAATTCCAAAGGTCACTGCTGGACAAAAATAGTGAAAATTGCACACATGTTGAGAAAAACAAAGACTCTGAGCGATCTGGCAATCAGACAGCAAAGAATTATCTATTCTGAAATAAAAATGGCAAATATGTAGGGACAATACACACACATACACATTGTCCCTACATCTTTCCCATTTTTATTGTGTGTGTGTGTGTGTGTGTGTGTGTGTAAGAGAGAGAGAGAGAGAGAGAGAGAGAATTGGTATGACTTAATTCATTTACCTTCTACATTTATGTAGCTGTTGTTGAGATTTGTAGTGTCTTGTATAGTAGTAATTTGTAGTAATGTGTCTATGAGTATATGTAATAATAATATAAAGGAAGAGGATGATTGATTTTCAGTACTAAGATATTCTACAAATAAAAGCATTTTGCTATAATTTTTTTATTTTACTTCCCTGATATTTTAGAGCATGATTTGCTGAACCCAACTAAATTTGTTTGTTCAGGAAACAAATAAGTTTAGTTAGAAAAGCTCTTTTTTATATCATATGAACAGGCTTGGGAAACTGGGCTAAGGAGGAAGTAGATTGATTAAGGACTGAGTTTTACATTTCTACTTAGTTTTTTCAGGCCATCTAATGTAGAGTTAAGCATCGTTCAGTATGGCTAAATTCAGAACTGCAATTTTATTTCAGCAAAATATATTCCATAATAACTGTACTTTATGTTTAACAACAAAAACCACTTGGATGTCCACTACTTAATGCTCTTGACTGGTTTCTGGAACCTTTAAACAGGACTGTCTGTGCTTGATAGCTGGGCCCATATATTTCTGATTTAGCTACAATATAGTTGAAATGCCAATCAAAATATCACATTCATTACAACTCTCTGGATTCTTTAGAACTATTGGATGGACAATTTCCTCATTTTCAGGATCTCTTTCTGGGCATGCCTCAGCTACCCAGTAGTTCAGCTACCATAGTGTTCTTTCAAGGAGAAAGGTAGCTTGAGAATACATTGTCCCCTTCTGATAGGAATCCTCGACCAGACAAAAATACAGTAAATATTTTTAATATCAGGTAATACACAATCTTGAGTACCTGCATTTGGATACAATGGGGAAAGGAGAAGTTGGTCTACCTGTAAAAAGGCATGATAGGTGAACTGTTATTATAACTAAATAATTACAGGAAGATAAAAAATAATACTTTGTGGAAATGAAACAGTGGTCATTTTAAAAAACAAGACTCTGTCAAAGGCACCCCTGCCATCTATAGTTTCCTTCCTGCTGTGCAATATTTTCAATGGGTAAACCAAGAGGGAGAAATGCTCAGGGCACAGTGGGTGTCTTGCATCAAAGCTTTAGCAAGGTGAGGCATAAGCCCTGCAGCAGCTGACCAAGGCTGATAACAATCTGGGAGTATTTGAATGCAGAACAGTTCTCTTTCTTTCTTTTTCTTTTTCTTGTTCCACTTCATTTTCATTTCATACCTGATTCTCCTGTATCAGATAAATTCACACTATTTTCATGATATTCACGATATTTTCCCATCTTCCTTCTTCAAATTATTTCTACCTGAGCCACTGACACTCCTGAGTGACAACAGACTTTCTGCCTGAACAAAAGGAAATCCCCCCCCACATTCTCTCTCTCTCTCTCTTTCTCTTTCTCTCTCTCTCACTCACTCACACACACACACAGAGACAGAGGTGTGCACCCATGTATACTTCTTTGTTTCTTTTCGCTAATCGTATTGTCATTTTTAATTTGATGTTTGTAACTTTAAAAAAAAAAACTCTTGTTTTTTGCAGTTTTCTTATTCCAGTTGAAGAGAAAATCTGGTAAAGGTAAGGCTGACCTAGAATAAATGATGAACCTTTTACATCAGACATCTTTTGTGCTCTATGCACAAAAGCTCTGGATGTGGCCATTAAAGTGGAACCAACCCTTATTATGCCAATGTTTTGTAAAAGAGAATTCCAAACTGCCTTTTTCTCCTGACACTTGGGGCTTTTGTTTGTAGTAGGTGAATGGTGGACAGTGAAAAGGTGGATTCCTCCATGTCTGAGGTCACAGCTATGTATTTTCCATTCTTCTAGCTACCTTGCCTGCAGCAAGGACTGTAAACTATTGGAAGGCATCACATTTAGCTGAGCTAAAGGGTTTGGCACAATAAACCAAACATTCCTTGTCCTCCTCTTCTTCAGCAAAATACTGGTGGATCAATGTAGGGAAGAGAGCCTCACCTATTGTAATATCCTGGCCCACCCAGTGCAATAAGTATCTTCTCCAAACTGGTGCCTGAAAATCTGGATTGCCGTAGTTATGTGAATTGGGATATGAGGAGAAAGATGTATTTTATACCTATTAAGTAGAGGACATCACACAATGCATTTGGGTTTCATATAGCATATCTTTTGAACTAACTCTTGTCACTTGTAAAATATGCTTTGTGTTACTGAATGTGCATGACATTCAGTAACAGTGTTTCACTCAATATGCAAGCAAATTTAGAAACCTCAACAGTGGCCACAGGATTGGAACAGATCAGTTTACATTCCAATTCCAAAGAAGAGCAATGCCAAATAATGTTAAAACTACCGCACCATTGCACTCATTTTGCATACTAGCAAAGATATGTTCAAAATCCTACAAGCTAGGTTCCAGCAGTATGTGGACCAAGAACTACCAAAAGGCAGGATTTCAAAGAGGCAGAGGAACTAGAGATCAAATTGCCAACATATGCTGGGTTAGGGTGAAAGCTAGGGAGTTTCCGAAAAACATCTACTTCTTCTTCATTGACTATGCTAAAGCCTTTGATTGTGCATATCACAACAAATTGTGACAAGTTCTTAAAGAGTTGGGAGTATCAGAAATCTTATATGTCTCTTGAGAAACAAATATGCAGTTCAAGAAGCAACAGTGAGAACCAATCACAGAATTGAGAAAGGACTTTGGCAAGGCTGTATACTGTCACCCTACCTATTTAACTTCTATGCAGAGTGCATCATGAGAAAGGTGGGCTAGATGAATCACAAGTTGAAATTAAGATTGCCAGGACAAATATCAGGAACCTCAGACATGCAGATGATATCTCTCTAATGGCAGAAAGTGAAGAAGAACTAAAGAGCTTCTTGATGTGGGTGAAGGAGGAGAATGCAAAAGTTGGCTTGAAACTAAACGTTAAGAAAAGTAAGATCATTTCCTGGCAAATAGATGGGAAAAAATTGAGGTGGTGACAGATTTTATTTTCCTGGGCTCCAAGATCACTGCAGATGGGAACTACAGCCAAGAAATTAAAAGATGCCTGCTCCTGGGGAGGAAAGCTGTGGCAAATCTAGACAGCATACTAAAAAGCAGAGACATCAGCCAGCCCTGATGACACACAAAAGTGTGTGTAGTCAGGGCTATAGTTTTCCCGGTTGCAATGTATGGCTGTGAAAGTTGGACCATAAGAAAGGCCGAGGGCCAAATAATTGAGGCCTTTGAACTATGGTGCTGGAGAAGACTCCTGTGAATTGCCTGGACTGCAAGGCAATCAAACTAGTCAGTCCTATAGGAGACCAATCCTGATTGCTCTTTAGAAGGCCAGATCCTGAAGATGAAACTCAAATATCTGTACTTTGGCCACCTAATAAGAAGGAAGGACTCCCTGAAGAAGAACCTAATGCTGGAACGATTGAGGGCAAAAAAAGAAGGGGATGACAGAGAATGAGATGAATGGATGGGGTCACTGAAGCAGGAGGTGTGAGCTTAAATGGACTCTGGGGTATGATAGAGGACAGGAAGGCCTGGAGGAACATTGTCCATGGGGTTGTGATGGGTCGGACATAACTTTGTGACTAACAACAACAACAAAGTGTGTGAACACAGTCAGTTGTGCTTTATTCTGCAATCTGAGATTCAGATTTCTCCTGAGATTCGAACAGAATCTATCCTAGTGGTGTGTTGAAGGGTCTTGAAGACCTTGCTTTTTGCCGAGGCTTTTGGCAAGGATTGTTTGTGCCCCTTTCCTTCCTTTTCTTTGTTTACATCCATGTTTGTTTTCCCTGCCATCTATGTCCCTTTGCTTTGCGTAGTTGTTGTGGTTTTTGTCCTAATTTTTGTTTTACAATGATTTTAACAATTTGTAATTTGTGCTAGGAGTTGCTGGGAGTAAGGCAGCATAAAAAATTATTATTATTGTTGTTGTTGTTGTTGTTGTGCAATAGCTCAGCTGTTAAAGAAACTGAGCTTGTCAGCTGAAAAGCTGACAGAGAGGAGTCAAGACTTGAGTGCTGTCAATGGGCTGAGCTCCGTTCCTTCTCCAGCAACTTCCATGCCAACAATTTGAAATAATGCAAATAAAAGTAGATTAATGGTTCCACTTTGGTGGAAGGCAACAGTCTTCCATGCACTTGCTGTATAGCCATATTGGCTACATGAGCATGGAAAGTATCTTGGGACCATGCTGACTCTCTTGGCCAAGAAACAGAGATGAGCAGTGAGCCCTAGAGTCAGATTTGACTGGACTTTACTATTATTAAACAAGTTGTAATAAGGTAAAGGATTAGCATGATATGCAAAGCAGTTGGTCATCCCTAACTTTTGGCTAGCTGTGTGTATTATGACAAAATTCATAGAAGTCTTTGTACAATTAAGCTAAATTAGAGTAGCATTGTAGTAGCATATTAATACAACTTGCAGTGTAATTTGAGTTCTATGATATCCAATATGATGATTTAATTGCACAGCATATTGATGAAATCTCTGCAGGCTAATCTGGAATACTTCATAATTCTCTTGTTTTTACAAGAATTAACATCCTCTAGCTGCCAAGTAAAAATGTTGAAAGTAAAGATAGGTCTAGATATACAAACATGTAAACTATAATCTATTAATTGAAATAAATGGCCAAAAATTTCTAACCTTCAACACCCATTGGGTGTGATTCAGTTATACTATTCACCAGAGTGAATAGCATGATGCCTAAGCACAATAAATTATTTTTCTTTGGTTCCCATGCAGTTTAAGCAGGTACTTGCATTTAAGCAAAATTGAACCTAATTTTAAGCCTACTGGAAATTTTCATTCTAAGTTTTGGTACTAGATGAAAATATTGTATGCATTTTGTCTGAATGGGGAAGAGAACTGTATAACAGGTATTCTCAGGAAAAATGCAAATAACTGAGTCTAAGACCCTATTCACCTGCCCATTCATTTAAACATAAACGTGGTTATATTTAGTGACATTTATTCCTGCAGAGAAATGTATAGGATTGTACTATTCCTATTGCAATATTTCAGTCATGATTGGGACCTAAATTTTTTACATTACTTTAAGAAAATCTATTAATAGGTGGGACTAAATTCTAAATTTACAACTAAACTGGAAACCTAAGGAGATGCTTGGGATCGTGTGGATTTGCAATAAGAATTTTGCTCTGTATCACTGCCATTCTCTGAGCATCTCCATGTAAAGGGACATCTGGTAAGCCCAAATGGGAAAACTAAGCCTCTCAAATGTAAATGGCTGCTAAGCATACTCAGGTGGTTAGCCATCTCAATCCATGGGGTCAGAACACAGTAAGACTTTAATCACTGACATAAACACAGCTGGGTAAGCCTATCTACATTTGGTACTCCAAATTTCTGATTCACTCTTTTCTCCAAGAAAATCCTTTTGAAGAGCCCAATTAACTCAGATGGAAAAAGAAAATAATTGTTTCAGTGTTGGAAATTGAAATGAGAGAAATTATCATTGTTCACATTTAGTAGATACATTTCTTTGTCTGTGCTTAAACAGGTTTTTCAGGATTTTTTTAGTACAGCCAAAAAAACCCTGCAACACTATTTGAGCAGAAACAATAGTTTCTAAGAAATAAATGTTTTCCCCATGGACAGTGACATTCATGACACTTATTATTGTTAAGTCTCCTGTCTTTATTCTGAGTTCCTCAATTAAGTACAATCAATATTACTTTGTCTTTTATTGTAAAAAAAATTCACACCAGTAAAAATATTTGTATGAAAGGGTAAATTATTTTAATGCTGAACTTTAAAAATAAAGTTACAGTACTGTGCTGAATATTTCTATTTGAAAATACCATAAATCCTACATTCAAAAAGTCAATTTTCAAATAAAATTATAAAAACTTAGTCTTAATTAAATTTGTCCCACTGATTTCAATAAAATCATCAGCACAAACTGAAATTATTTATCAGGAAATGTGTATATAGCTAACAGGAGGCTTCAATGAATGTAATATAATATTAATTTGGGGGGGAAATGCACAGTTTTGCTACAGGAAAGGAAGAAAAGCTTCTAAATATAACAGTCATAGTCAAAGATTCTAAACAGAAATGTTAGCCTAAATCAACAGGTAAATAGCTAATAGTTCTGAAACTTTAGGGAGCGAAGAAAACAAAATACAATTTGTAGAAGAAAGGTAGAAAGAAAAGGCAAGGTAATGTAGCTGTACTGGAAAGTTCATTAATATCTTGTTTTTTTCCCATTCTTTATCAATATAATATTTATGACTTCAGATCTGTCATAACATTACTATTTCTAATATCCACTGGTAACAGGAACAACTTGTACAAATGCAAGTGTTAATTGAAACATTCCTCTGCTGTTTTCAATTATATATCTGTTAGAGAAAGAGTAAACGAAGATGTATAGGAAAGTACAGTACTTAAAACTGAGCCAATTTTCTATTTTGCTTTTGTGTCTCATTGTTTTTTCTACCATTATTGTTGTTTTAAAAGCTAAATAATATGAGAGTTCTCTCAAGAAAAATGGAATATATTTCTGACTGAATATTTGTTTTGCTTCATTGACACAACAGAAGAAAAATACCATATTGATTTCTGTTAAAAAATCAAGTAAACTGGAAAGGGTGTCCAGTTTCAGTGCAAATCTATAGTAATTGGAAGCTTCAGACAGACCCTAAGTGACCCTCATTTATTTTTGAACAGAAAATAGTTTTTGTCTAACTTGGACAGAAACCAGATGAACACTTGCAAGGTTATATGAAATAGCAATATCCTTCTTAGAATAACTATATGTTGGGAACAGGCTTGTTTGCCTATCTGTGATGTGAGCTTGATGGACTTTGTTATAGGTTTTGTACCTGGCATATCTTAAGCCTATTTAGAACATCAACACCATCAATCAAAGAAAAGAATCACAGTAACCACAGCTGGATGAACCTTGGGTATTATGGAAAGCTATTTATCATCTGAGCATTTCTGTCTCACCACACTCCTTCAGTCCCAGACCAATTTGCCCTCTCTAGAAATATTCTCTGAATCAGGAAACATGTGACCTAATAAAAGCACAAAGACTGGTTGGTAGAGGTCAACACTTGTTCTTAACCAAACAGGTGGACTACTTACTTATGTTAGGTCTCTTGAATATTGCATTCATTCTTGAATATTGCATTCAATATTGCATTCATTCATTCAAAAAATAAACAAATAAACAAAATGATGTCTATTCTGAAACACAAATATGCAAAAAAAAAAAAACTTCAGAGGCATAATATATTAAAATCAGAGGCATAACATATTCTTGTGTTATAACTAGGTTGCCCTTAAAAATATACACAATTCTGTAGCTCAAAAATATTTTAGAAGTGCAAAGGTTATATTACTATAATGCAATGTGCAAACAACATTCAAAGCTTAGTCATTAAAAACAATAGTCTTGTTTGTCATTAAACAATAATCTGTCTTATAGTTTCCTGGTCTCGTGAACACTTCTTAAATCCCAGAGGAGCACAAAATTTGTCATTTCCTTCTAGTTGGCATTTTAGTGGCAGTTTTGCTGATATCTCTAAGACAAGTCCTATCCCTGAAAAATTATCAAATAGTTTGGCTTTCCCCTTAATAAATTTATCTATATTTATAATCTATATTTATCTATATTTATAATCTATATATGTATCTTTATCTATATATCTGTCTTTCTCTGTGTGTAAGTGTATAGGTGTGTGTGTGTGTGTTTGTATGTGTGTTTTCCATCATCATTGGAATTACATGAACTAAAGAAGAAGAAAAAGAGAGAGCTGGCACCTGCATTTTATCTTTTTCAAAGCTGAATAATTGAATAACTTTCACCACCATTGTTATTTCAGACATTCTTAAAAACTACTTAAAAACACAAGCATATTAATACTTTGTCAATATGTATAAAGCTGCCTTCATGGATTAAGTTCATATAAAATAAACCTTTGTAAGCTTAATTATATATCATGTTAAATTACAAATCAACAACTGGATTCACATTTGCACTAAGCATAAACTCAGATCAAGAATGGTTGAATGTGAGGTGCAAGATCAATCCTAGACATGGAAACTTGATCCCACTAATACATGGATGTCAAACTGAAGGCCTGGGAGCTGGAGCTGGCCTGTGAGGTGCTTAGATCTGACCCATGGGGCCACCCTTGAAACAGCAAAGGACTGGTCTGTGGTGCCTCTGCCAGCAAAAATGGAGCTTGAGAGGCCCATTTTCACTGGCAAAACGCTCAGACCAATGCAGGTGCCCCCCAGCACAAGTGACATCATGTTGCCATGCCCAGCCTGACCATGGCCCCCCAGCCCTCCAAGGTCAAACACAACCCTGATGCAGCCCTCAATAAAATCGAGTTTGACACTCCTGCACTAATATATCTGCTAAGCCCACTTTTCCATTCTTTAGCAAGAGTTTTCCCTCCGAGCTTAATAGCTTGGAACTAATTAAACTAAGTAAGAATTAGCTCCTTTTGCAAAATATTTGCTTCATGAAGAAAGCTTTCCATTTTTAGGAGCCAGGCTTAAATATAAGAATAAGCCAATACATTCCTAGGATTTTGTTGGAGATATAAAAATTAAAATTCTGTGAAGCCTAAAAGAAGAGCAAAAAAATTATATTTCCTCACTGCCCAAGCGTAATCATTGAATATTATGAAAAAAACACTTGAGTGATATTTGTTCTTCAAGAAAAAATGTTAATTCTTACCAATGTCATATTACTATGGACATCTTTTTCCAACTCTCCTCCAGGGCTTTGAATAATGAGTCAGAAAATTGTTCCCGTGTGTTAGCCCTGTCTCCGCACCTGTATCATATACATGTCAAAAGCAGAGATGTTTGGAAAGTGAGTCTCTCCATAGTATTGGCACCAAGGCTTTTACATGGAATTTCCAACATGTCAGGCACAACAGCTCCTCATTTTCCTGAATTACATTTTTGTTCCATAGCTAGTAGAATGGAGAAATCCATCCATCCATCCATCCATCTCTAATATCTTATGGTGCTTCTTGGAAAAAAATTAGAATAAATTATTTATCATCTTGTTTAAATCATAATGGTTCCTTTATGCATTAACTGCAACATGGAATAGACAAGCTACTCCTTGGCAAATCACCCTTCTTAATTTATACCATGTGCCCATGAATTGCATAGAGAGGTACAATCACTTTTTCCAGTTACCCAATTGATCAACAGACCAGTGGTGAGCAATCCCAACAATTCTGGATTATTTACTCTTTCCTAACAGCTAAAAAGAAATGGTTGATTTTCTAGGTGAGTGAAGCACAAACATAACCTCAGGACTGTGGTCAAGATCATTAGAAGGGATGAGATTACAGCCTCTTCAAATGCACAACTCTGATTGTATATGTGTATGATGGTAGTCAGCTAGAAAGTTTGTGTAGACCATAAGAATATGCAAGGTATGCAAGTAAGATGATTTTGTTAAATATTTTCAGGTGGAGTTTGCAACCAAGTTTGCTTATGGCATTAAACAATGATTTATTTGTTGATCTGCAAATATGCTGCATATTTAAACAAATTTAAACAAACCAGAATAATTTGTTCATTTTAGTGACTATTTATATTTACTTTACTGTATAACTTCGGTAGAGAATAATATTTCCGTATTGTGCTAGATCTATTATTCTTATTTTCCAGGACAAATTAAAGTGTTATTTATTCATGACCAAGGCCTATCTCTCATTACATGTGTCCCAGACCTGACTTATGAAGTTAAAAGTGGGAAGAGTATTTTGCTACTGGTTGTTTAAATTGCCTCAGAAGCTAAATCTGTAGATTTTTCTTTTTTTCTTTTAGTATATGAATATACTAGCAGAATGCTTGGGACCCTTCAGGTTCAGACTGTAGCATGGATATATTCTTTTGTATGTGGTTTAACTATCTGGTACTGAGAAAGCAAAGGAATATGTCTAGGACCTTTGAAGCAAGCAACATTTTATAGATGCATGAAATATACTAAAGGATGCATAATACCACCAAATTTATTGGTGGTATTTATTCAAATTCAATAAATTATTTCTAGATGTTGGCTTTTACTATAGCATGAAATTTAGCACTAACATAACCATATGTGATACCAAGGGAAACCCTTATGACATTTGAAAGATATATTAGTCAAATAAACATCTTACAAGAATTTTGATTTAAATTTAGGAACAGGAAATATTGAATATGTATTGTATATATCTTGAGCAGGTGAAGTTAACAAAATGTGATTATATTATTGTACCTAACTATGTAGGTGTATACATTTCTGAATCAATTGCTCTCTATGGCAATATTCAAATATTTTAACCATACATTTGCTTATTGCCATAAATTCCACTATAATGTGGAAACATTGTTGTGCAGCATTTAAGATATACTAGAACCGAAAGACCCAGGATCAGCCCCTCCTTCAGCACAAAAACTCCATAGATGCCATAGGTATAGAGCAAATGACAAAATGTATGCAATGACTTATCTTCTTGAATCTAACTTCAGTTTGTTCCTTTGAGATACATTTCAATTTTATTTATTTGTTCTTATACATTTATGATTCCATACCAAACTGGTTTGCGTACCAGACACAAAAATATATACAAAGATAAATATCACTTATGAACTAGTGACTGGTAAACAGGTGCAAGTACTAAATTTAATTTTAAAACTGAAATCAAATTTGGAAAGAAAATACCAGGAATATCAGCATAAACAACTATTTTCCATTCCATTACTTTGTGATTCACTGTTAAAATTCAACTTCAAATGTCAGTAGCTCTGAAAAGCATCATAAACTTTGAAGCCTGTCTGTGGATTTTGAAAGCAAGATAATTGCAGTAGCTTTTGCTTTCAGCCTCCAAGTAAAATGTATCCTTGCTAAATTGGATGTCCCAAGAGGCTTGCTTCTACCATCCCAACCTTGACCTTTCTTCTGACCCCGTCACTTCCTCTACATGGTTAACACATGCCAGCTCAGGTTAAAAATAGTATTATCATCAACAAAGTGATTTCACCACATTAGAAGACTCTGTGGTAGATCTATGGTCCTATTAAAAGACTCTCTGTTATGCCCATAATGAAAGGACTTTTTTTGTTACAAAATCTTCACTTCTACAGTATGCTACACATCAATTTCTGCTTGTAGTATGCTACACATCAATTTCTGCTTGTAGTTGTTGCATCTTCTTTTATTCTTCTTTTATGCTTCAGTTGTTCCATATCATCATACAATATAGTAAGCCATGGCTTCTTTACTGGGCTTTATGATGGTTTATTTAGTAAATTACAGTTTCCAGGTTTCTAGGATTGCTCATTCCAGGGATAAGCAATCTTTGATCCTAAGCTGCAACTCAAATCCCAACTTTTCATGTGCCTTCAAGATGCCCACCATGACAGAAGCAGGATTCTATTTCCCAATACTTTTTTCTTCCTGGAAAGTTTTAAGGTTTCTAAGTGTTAGATATTTGCATACTTGAAATACTACAATTGAATTGGCCCGCCCGGTGGTGGGAGATTTGAAGAACTGTCATTGGCCGCAAACCATGAGCAGCCGCTCATAAAAAAGGCTGCCGCGGCTCAGCAGTTGTTCAGTCCAGCGAGACAAATAAAAAAGAACTGAAGTCTAACTGGTCTCGAATCAATCTTTTCCCACAATATAACACTGGTGACAAGAATGGGATACTGAGACAAAGGAGACCAGTTGAGCACGTGGCAATGAGACTGAGCAAGACAAAATGGCCAGCAGCAACTCGCCACCCGCACTGTTCAACCCAGCGGTGGAGGACTAGGACTCTTACATCGACAGATTGCTCATGTTCCTTGAGAGCAATGATCAACAAGGGATATCCGAAAACCAAAAGAGAGTCATTTTCCTAACCCATTGTGGGCCCATAGTTTTCAAGATGGCCAAAGCATTGGCAGAACCCCAAGATGTGAAGCAGATGGAGTGGCCAGATTTGGACAAAGTGCTGCAAGCCCATTATGCACCAGCCGTCTCAATCCTTATCAAGAGGCATGAATTCTACAAGTGAGACCAAAAGGAAGGTGAGAGCATAGGAGATTTCGTTACAGCCCTAAGAGACATTGGCAGAGCGTGCAAATTTCTCAATATGGACAAGGCCATGAGGGACTGCGTGGTCCTCAGACTCAGAGATCTCACTCTACAGAGCTGATTATTGACCAGACCCAAAATCGCAATAACCGAAGCTATTGCAGAAGCTATTGCAGTGGAAGCAGCGCAGAAATCAGCAGCTATCATGCGGCAGATGAATAAAGCAACACAAGAAGCCTTGAAAGCCTTGAAACCCTAGCACAGCCCAAGAAAAGAAGACAGACGGAACTCAAAAGCCCACCACCACAACACACCATGAGGACATTGAATCCCTGTCTGAAACCAACGAGGAGAAAGAAGAGATCAATAGGCTCCAGTCGGAAAAAAACAGATGAGACCGGAGAGAAAGGAGAACTGAATTCCATTGTGCTGGGTGCGGAGGGGACCATCCACGTTCCTCGACACTGTGTGCAGGCATTGTGAAAGGCGGGGACACATAGCTAGAGTCTGCCAGAACAGAAATAGCTACAGCCCTAGATGAAGAGGAAGCACACACACACACACCCCAGAATGAGAGAAAGACAGACAGGGAGCTGTTGGAGCTGAGAAAACAGAAATAAGCGGTTCAGCGAAACTAACAGAAAGGAAGAAACACACCAGACAATAATCATTGGACAGTCGAGCGCAACCAACACAAGGAAGGTGCAGGTACAAATCATAATAGAAGGCCAGCCATGCAAGATGGAGGTGGATTCCGGGTCGTACCTATCCATGATATCATGGAACACTCTAAAGAGCCTGATACCAGATATAGAAAGAAAGGAATTAGAGAGACAAAAACTCACCCTTAAAGACTACCAAGGGAACAGAATTCCTGTAGTCGGACTCGGACATTTCCAAGTCAAATTCAAAAAATACAATACAATCCTTCCACTGACAATAGTAGACCAGGATCGCCCAAGCCCTACTGGGACTCGAATGGTTTGCACCCCTAGGAATCGGAGTGACTGGGGTAAACAGCGTCACTGAGACAGATTGGGAAGAGAACCTGATACGAGAATTCCAGGACGTCTTCGATGGAAAACTGGGAAAGTACCGAGGGTCCCCATCTCATTTAATTTAAATCCTAACATAACCCCAACCTGGCTAAAGGCAAGGCGAGTCCCGTTTGCGCTAAAACTGAAAATCGATGAACAATTAGATAAACTCATCGCAGAGGGGGTATTGGAACCAATAGACAACGCAAGTTGGGAAACCCCAATTGTGACCTCGATTAAATCAGATGGGTCTGTGTCATCTGCGGTGACCATAAGGCCACCCTCAACCACATGCTACAACAAAGCGCATACCTTATCCTGGTGGTCCAACACCTCTTACATTCGTTGGAGGGAGGAAAAATCTTGGCAAAGCTCAAGCTTACCAATAATTGACAGTTGACCCAGAAACAGCAGAAGCACAAACAATTGTGACTCACAGGGGGGCATTCAAATGCAAAATACCACAATTTGGAGTCAGCATAGCTCCAGGGGTATTTCAAAGTCTGATGGAGCGCCTATTGCAGGGACTCAAGGGGGTGGTATCATATTTCAACAATGTACTGGTATCAGTCAGGGACAAAAAAACAATTGGAAGGCCGCCTGAAGGAAGTCTTACAAAGATTTAAAGAGGTGAGACTTAAACTGAAAAGAGAGAATTGCCAACTAGCCACCGACAAAATTGAATTCCTGGGATACCTCATAGATAAAGAAGGAATCCACCCCACAGAAAAGAAAATCAGAGCAATCAAAGAAGCTCCCAGACCCAGAAATAAAACAGAGTTAAAAGCCTTTTTGGGACTTATTAACTTTTACAATGTCTTTTTGCCACAGAAGGCAACAACAGTGGAACCGTTACACAGGTTGTTGGATAAGAAAGCTACCTGGACCTGGTGTCAAGAAGAGACCACATTCCAGGGAATCAAGGACTTACTGATATCAGACTCTGTACCAATTCAATACAGCAAAACCTTGCCACTAACCTTAACCTTCAATGCATCACCGTTCGCCGTTGGAGCAATATTCAGTCACACATTACTCGATGGAAGGAAAGCTTCGATTGCCTTCTACTCAAAAACCCTATCTAAAACAGAGAGAAATTACAGCCAATTGGACAGGGAAGCGCTGGCCACAATAACAGGGGTCAAGTGTTTCCACAAATACATTTACGGCAGAACTTTTTCTCTGATCACAGATCACAAACCCCTTCTAGGAATACTCGCAGGGAACAAAGCCACACCAAACATACTGTCACCATGAATGACGAGATGGTCCGAGTTCCTTGCTGCATACAGCTACAAATTAATCCACCAGCCAGGTAAGAACAAGTAACACACTGATGCCCTGAGCCATTTCCCCTTACCTGAATTAGAAGATGATCCTGCACCAACCACATCAACCCTGCAAATCAAGATGCTGGAAAACCTACCCATAACAGCAGCAGACATCACGAAGGAAACTGCGAAAGACAGAGACCTGGCGCGAATTTTAAATTGGGTAGGAAAAGGTTGGCCAGAGTCCAAAGGTAATGAAACTTTTAAACCATTTCGGAATCGACAAACAGAACTCTCAATATTAAAAGGGTGCATTCTATGGGGGGACAGGGTGATCATACCGGACATACTGAGGGAACAAATACTTAAGTTATTACATGAAGGACACCCAGGAATTGTAAGGATGAAGTCTCTGGCCAGGAGTTACGTATGGTGGTCAGGGATAGATAAGGACATTGGGAGATGGGTGGAAACGTGCAAACAATGCCAAGAATCTAGACCTGCACCCCCTTCTGCACCGATACTAGACTGGGAAACACCTTGGGGACCATGGCCGAGAATACATATTGATTTCTCAGGGCTAACAAAAAGTCATACATTTTTGATAATGGTAGACACTTACTCAAATTGGCTGGAGGTAAGCGTCATGCACTCAACCACAAAAGAAGCCGTAGTCAGATAACTAAGGAAACGTTTTGCAACACATGGCTTACCGGATCTACTTTTATCCGACAACGGGCCACAATTCATGGCATTAACATTTGAGAGATTCCTGGCTGAACAAGGAATAAGGCATGCCTTGACAGTGCCGGGCTGGCTGGCTACAAACGGACGGGAGGAATGCATGGTCCGTTATACTAAGGAAACACTCCACAAACTAGAAACTGGAGACATCCAGGAAAAAATCTATAAACTACTAACTATACAACACATTACACCAAACTCAGCAGAAGTTGAGTTTGAAGCCCAGCAGAACTATTAATGGGCAGAAAATTAAGGTCTCACCTCGACAGGCTACACCCCACATACAGCCCTGAAAAGCCAACAGACTCCTCCAGAAAGTACCGTACATTTGGGTCAGGGGTATACGCAAAAAACCTCATGGGAGACCCACTATGGATATCAGCTAAAATAACCCGGGTCATACAGAGTGGAGACAGAGGACGGAAGAAGCTGGAGGAGACACATAGACCAACTTAGATCAAGAACACTATTATGAAATACAAACAACCAAATGGACGAAGGAGAAGAATGCACACACACACATGAACCACCTCAAACATTAAATCAAAAGAATAACCAAGCCAGAGAGGGGGAAGATCCCTCAAACACAAGTGAGAGGGGGGGGGAAGGCCCTCCACAAACATGAGAAATAAACAAACAAACATCAACAACGCACCAACCAACAACAACGGTAACCCTGATAAGAAATTGCAGTCACATACCTGAAAAGGACTTCAGGAGAATGGAACAGGCAGCAGAAAGTCATCACAAAGCATCTCCTGGAGGGAGCAGCTGAGCTGATTCAACCAGCCCGGATAGACCAGGCATAGCTGACTCTATCTTCCAGGAGGTTCCACGGAGGAGGTCAGGAAAAACAGCGAACCTGTCCGAACAGCCCAAAGACAACACCACGACTGGATTGCGCAGGTCCAGGAGGAATCATAAGAGTCCCGCCTATTTACATGACTAGATAATGTAGAGGGCCCTGATTGGTTGGACTGGACCACGTGGGGAGGGGTGTTAGATATTTGCATACTTGAAATACTACAATTGGATTGGCCCACCCAACGGAGGGAGATTTGAAGAACTGTCATTGGCCGCAAGCCATGAGCAGCTGCTATAAAAAGGGCTGCTGCGGCTCAGCAATTGTTCAGTCCAGCGAGACAAATAAAAAAGGCTGAAGTCTAACTGGTCTCTGTTAGGGATAACATTGTTCACCCTAACTGTTTTAGGTGAAATAATAACTATGAATCATAGTTAGTGTATGCAGCTTTAACTGTAAAAGAGCAACTGTGGGTGTGGTTATGAAAACCATATAAAAGTAGCAAGGCTACAGCTTGCTCGCTGTCTCTATGGCTTTGATGATCCCTGATTACTGATTGGAAGCAAGACTGCATTGCTCTAATGGGAGAGACAACAACGGACTGATTTATGTGAACTGACAATAGGATATTCTACATGGACTTTGCTAACTGAATATCCCTAAATGGACTGACTACATGGTAAATGAATATTGGACTGTTTTTGACTATGCTATAAACTTATACTGGAATAAAATATATTCTTGATAGCACAAGCGTATCTGTTATTTTTACTGTATGTTAATAAACATACAAACTTAGCTCACTCATTTATCTGTGTGCCTATCTGACTAACGCTGCACATTCTGTTTAGCTTGTCTACCTAACCCTGGTTGGGAACCCAGGCTTAACAGTCTCGAATCAATCTTTTTCCATAATATAACACTAAGGGTTAGGGGTATCTTTTCAACCAATGTTTAATACTCTTCCTTTACTAATAACATAATTTTTCTTTGACGTAATTCAGTAGTGAAATAATTACTTTTTGAGATATAGGGCTTGTAATGGAGGAAAGTGGAGCACATACCCTTCCCATCAGACCTCTTCAGACCTATCTTTACTTTTGAAAACATAGGAAGCAAGCAAACATTTTGTCATTCAAAGGTGATCATTTTGTAATGGACTCTTCTTGATGTGCTGGGGTCAAGCACCACAGAGAGTAAGAAAGATGACCTGCTGGAAATATGCAATAACTATTACATTTTATCTTATAAAAGTAGGTATAGTCTTCCAATTGATAAAATCCTGATCCATCAAGAAGGGTTGACAACCACTAACTTTCCCTTGATTGATTATATAGCATCAAATCTAATAAAATCAAATCAAATCTAGAGCATACAAAACATTTGCTAGACCAATACTTGAATACAGCTCATCAATCTGGAACCCACATTACGTATCTGATATTAACACAGTTGAGAAAGTCCAGAAATATTTCACAAGAAGAGTTCTCCACTCTTCTACTCGTTGCAGAATATCTTATGCAAATTCTAGACCTAGAAAACCTAGAACTATGCTGCCTTCGGTCCGATCTAAGTATAGTATATAAAATCATACATTGCAATGTCCCCCCTGTCAATGAATACTTCAGCTTCAACCATAATAACACAAGAGCAAACAATAGATACAACTCAAGGTTAATTGCACCCAACTTGATTGCAGGAAATATGACTTCAGCAACAGAGTGGTCAATGTCTGGAATACTCTACCTGACTCCATGGTTTCTTCCCCAAACCCCAAAACCTTTAAACTTAGACTTTCTACTATTGACCTCACCACTTTCCGAAGAGGTCTGTAGGGGGCGTGCATAAGCTCACCAACGTGCCTACCATCCCTGTCTTATTGTTTCTTTTATTTTTTATTTTTCTTATATGTATCCATGTATTCACAACTATGTTTTTACTTATACCTATTAACTTGTAAGCAATTGACAAATAAATAAATAATAATAATAAAATCATTTTTTGACTCCTACCAAACACATAGATAGATTTTCTTCATGACATCTACCCCTAATCTGTTCTTCTAACCGTGTGCTCATCATTGTAATTGAGTCCATCCACCTTGCTGGTTATTCTCTTTTACTCTTTCCTTCCAGTTTTTACAACATTAGTGTCTTTTACAGAGAGCTAAGTCTTTGCACGATATGCCTGATTTTCCTTCTTTGTAAAAAATGTTCTTACTTCATTGGCACAGAATTATATTACATACTAATATATATTATTATGTAATAATACTTGGCTTTAGTTTATTCTACTGCTGAATACTGTACCAGCATGTGGCTTAATAGCATCCATGCCCAAATAATTGGTGTCTAGCTCCATTAGACAATGTGTATATCTCTGGCACATTGCATCTCATTCCTGTGCACTGGTAACCTGTACTCAATTTGGTCATATCATACCAGCTTATCATATCAGCCAATCCATCAGAATATTGAAATCCTATAGGCCAGCATGGAAAAACAACTATTTACTTAATATCTACCCAGTTTAATTCTGAGAATATCTGGGGAAAGGAATAGTTACCTTCTTGCAGTCTACCAAACCACCTACTGTATTTTTAACTTGCCTAGTAAAACTGAACAGAATTAGATGTGATAGTAGAAGAAATACCTCTTCCCTGTATCAACGGAAATTAAAATATTTCCCTTGTTGCAATTGTGGTGTTGATGTGCAAACTATTAAACATATTGTGCAATACTGCCCATGACATGCATTCTCAGGATCCTCAGAAGATCTCATGAAGCAATGCCAGAGGTAGATAACTGAATTGGACATCAATTTATGAGGTCACTGCAATATCCCCAATAAGTTTTCTATATAACTACATGGTTTGTGTGTGTATGTGTACTTCTCTTTGCCATATCATGTTCTTATCATGCACTAATTAATAATATTTGTTTGATCATATAATAAAACTGTAATGCTTTTCAAATAATTATCTAATTAATTTTGTCTTATTCTAATAGTCATCTAATATCATGTGGGTGATCTTAAAATTGAAGAGTATAGAAAATATAAATGAATTGAATTCTTTCAATTCCTTACTTCTTCTCTTATGAGATATATGAATATGGATAATATATTGCTTAGCACATCAAAAATATTAAATTGATTTAGGGGCTTCTAGCAAATCATTTGTTGAATTTATAGGCTGCCTGTGTTCCAAAAGATTCTAGCTGGTTTACAATTAAAAAGCTAGCTTATAAAAAGAAAATACAACAAGAGAAAAGTGAAGTACAAAACCCAAACTTAAAGTTAAAACAAAGGAAAAGAAAGAAAAGAAAAATGGGGTCCACAATTACCTTGTCCCCAAGGCCTGTTTAACTGATTAATTTGTGCCTCTGTGTTTGACTTCATTTAATCACACAAAGAAGCAGTGAAATGAATTGTGAAAAGGAAATGGAAATGCGTTCTTTTCCTTGGTTTACAAAAATCCAATTAATGAGTATTACTGATTTTCTGGAGTTAGTCCATTTGTATAGTAAATAAAAATAACTTCAATCAATGGGAAATTTATTCAACTCTGGTGATATAAATGCTGTACTACATTATGATGTTGTCATTTATTTTTCCCCCAGCATATTGATAAATTCAATTTGCTTTAATTTAAAACTCTCCACTATGGTGCCCTCCAGATATGCTGGACTATAATTCTAAGTAATCATACTATTAATTATTATTGCTGTAATCTAACCCATTTGTATAATTCTGTACGGAAAAAAGTTCCTGTATGTTGCTAGCATTCATTCTGGATTACCAATGCAAAACTAGGAGTAAACAACCAGTCTATATATTTCCAGCACTAGGTTAAATATAGTACGAAGAAATCAACAAACTCTCAGTTTATCCCAATCAGTTAGTTTTCTTGAACATTTGCCTTCATTACCATGTACAGTCAGAAACATTTCTACTGTGCAGTAAGACAAATTAATTATCTAATAGGTCTCTTCCATTTCATACCTTTGCAGCTGATTATATGATTCATGTTAATTGTTCATGGGAAATCACTTTATGACAGTAATTAAAGTCACACACACACACACACACACACACACACACTTCCTTTGAAACTCCGCACATACATTCTGTTCATAATTTCCTTTTGTTTCCAGGGGCATGTTTGAATTTCATGAATAAATTGACCATCCTTCTGTAATCTAATCCACATGATGATATGAATTTCAAGCTTTTAAAAACCTGTAGTCCACAATGGGGAATTAATGAAACTCATTTCTCAGTAACAATTTGCAGTTAGTCAATATTACTTTTATTGTTGCTATTTTTATTTTCTTTGTATTGGCTGATGAGAAAATATTTAATAATATTTTAGCGCTTGACTTTTAATTGTTTAATATTTTCTTTTTTTAAAAAAAGAATATTTTAAGAAAACCTTTCTGGCATGCTAGAGATTGGTCCTATCTCCAATATTTTTAGCTTTATTTTCATCTGGATTTTTACAGCCCTTATTAGTATTCATAATAATTAAAATTGTAAATAACTGTTGCTCAGTTCTTTAAGAAGTCTGAAACCTTGTCCAGGAAATGATTCTGGACATCTTTATTCAATCACTTCTTAATAAAGGGGTGTTTCATGACTAGCAAAACCCGTCATGATAGCAGTTTTACAAATTTATATATTTAATCAATTTCTATAACCACCAAACTTAACCATTTGACTCTGGGTGTCACATGGTTGAGACACAATTGTAAAATGCTGAAACAATTCAAACAATTTAAAGGACATAAAAACAGTAAAAACAGTCACAAAATAAATAAAGAGCAGTCATGATGATTAATCAACTATTAGTAAAGCCAAGTAATGACTTTACACATTCTCACACATTCTCACACATTCTGAGTCCTAGGCCCAGGTGCATAAACAAATTTTTAAAGCTTTGTGAAAAGCCAAAAGATTGGGACCATTCTAATCTATGAGGGAATAATACTACATAAGGCATGGACTATAGCAGAAAAGGCCCATCTTCTAGTCCTCATCTGTCAACATTAATTGGCTAACAGGATCTGCAGCATGCCAATCTATTGGATTGGATTTCACAAGTAGAAACTCTTAGAAAAAAGTTGATGCCTCAAGGTAATCCAGTCACAGGCCATGTAAGGCTTTAAAGATGACAATGAGCATCTTGAATTGTACCTGGAAACACAGTAGTAGCCAGTGCAGCTCTGGGAATAGTGGGCAAATCCCAAAGGCAATAATTTTATGAAATGACTTACATTGTGCTCAATTTGAAGTATACTCACTGTCCCCACCCCTTGTTGGAAGCGTCTATGAGTTAGATACCCTTCTTTAAAAAGGGTGTATAGTCCTTTCAACCTCAACATGATCTATCTCTTAACTAGAAAGAACTCATCATCATATGTAATGCTATTTATAATTGAACCCCAAACTGAAAATGAGAAAGCTGATATTTAAAATTCCTAAAATTTTAAAGTTCAATGGAGCCTTCTTTTAGAAAGATTGTGCTTGGGAGAGAAACATAAAAATGAAATTCTTTTTCAGAAATTGTATCTTAGATATAAGTCCAATTCTATCTACTACTGACAAGCAGAGCCTTTTTTTTTCATGTCCAAGTGAAAATATATTTTGCATCCATTATCATTGAATTATCATCCAAGAAGGTTTTTCAGTTCTGACAGTGAAATGTCTTCAAAGAAAAAACAAGAAAGTCCAGTTTTCTCCTGAAAAGCACCTTTGGGACAACCACGACCTGGATGACTGAGAATCTCTACAGACTTTTGGCTATACAATTTGGGCTGAACACCCTTTGAATGGTGTGGGAGTAGGAATGGATTTTCATAGGAAAAAAAGTTGCACAGGGAACAGGAGCACTATTCAGGTCACCCTGAGGACACAGATAAACTTCCAAGAGTTACAATGGCCCTAACAGTTAAAAGGATGCAGATTACCAGCTGTCTGCAAGGAATTTCCCACTATCTTGTCAGAGCTGAAGAAGCTTCTTGGATGAAAAGTGAACATCTTGAAAGAAAAAACAAGAAAGTCCAGTGCCTCCTGAAAAAAACAACTTTGGAGTGATGAGACCAGAGTTGCTACAGAGTTCCTTTCAGGTGTAATGAATGTTAAAGTCACAATATGTTTAATTCCTACGGTAGGTTGTATGAAAATGAGGTCTTGAAGTCTGCCTAAATGCACTATTTTTATTCTTCACAATGTATTTTGTAAAGACAAAAGAGAGTGAGCAAGCAAGCACAAAAGGTTCAGGTAACACCAGAATCTTTTTTTAAAAAATGGCTGAAATTATTTCGTGGAACGCAAGTATACTTCTACTGTCTTTTTCACTTGACATTCATTTTCTAATTGTTCAATCTTATATAATTTTTAATTTTTAAAACTAAAAATATAAAGATGTTATCTATGTGTAAAATCAGTTTATACTTTAAAGGCAAAAAATGAACATGATATAAAATGGAGAGAAATAGAGTACTTTGAAAACTTTTACTCTAAGATCTTTTTGGTGGCTGGAATAACAAAACTGTAATTGCCAGTTATTTCCCAGTTATATTTTTCTGATGTAAATTCAAAGAAGATTAAATAATTTTCCAAAACTGTACATTATGAAAACTTGCTTATCAGAAGGGGATAAGCAGAAGAAAATTCATCTAAATTATCTATTTATGTATTCTACATAAAAAGGCCATTTTATTTATTTTTATTTTACTTTCTCTATTTGACTTAAAAATTGCCCATGGCCTCACAGTGAAACTTTGGGTGGCATGCAAGCAAAATATAAAATTTGTTTATAGAATTATATTAGGATGCTATCTACCCTGTCTGTAAAATTCAGAATTAGATGACCCCCCCCCCGAAAGTGTTAAGGAACGCCTTGTTTGTGAGCCCCAAGAAGATGGCAGGGCCAGGCCTTTAGATATTTCCAAAAGACCATGAGAGTGATGAGTGCTCTGGGAGGAGAATTCTCCAAAGAGCAGGCATGATGATGGCAAAGAGGTTCTGGACCCTGCTCGTCAAAATTCTTTAACTGACAGGATTTGTAATATACCCTCCTTGCCTAACCAGATGGGCTTATGTAATGGAGCCAAAATGGTTCTGCAGGTAACCTGGCTCCATGCCTTGTAGGGCTTTACAGGTCATAACCAGCAACTTGAATTGTACCTGGGAGCAAATAGGGACCCAATGTAGTTTGTGTAGCAGAACTATTTTATATGCCATCCTTTTGGGACACTCAAGATTGCTTATGTGGCTTGGATGGCTGCATTATATATCAGCTGAAGCTTCTGGCTATTCTACAAGGGTAACTCCATGTAGACAGCATTGCAGTAGTCTGAATGGCAGATACTCAGGTATGAGTGACAAAGCAGGGAGCTGTCCTACTCAGGAAAGTCTGTAACAGTTGTGTAAAATGAAGTTGAGCAGATTAGTTACT
Organism: Laticauda colubrina; assembly: GCA_015471245.1. Taxonomy (NCBI): domain Eukaryota; kingdom Metazoa; phylum Chordata; class Lepidosauria; order Squamata; family Elapidae; genus Laticauda; species Laticauda colubrina. The sequence goes on along the minus strand of BLBF01000094.1, from coordinate 6,484,730 downwards.
GTCTACTGATGTCAGTTATAACTACATTTATATATTGTCATCTTTCTATAAGATTAGCAATATATTTTTTTCTTTCCATAGTCTACCTTTTCTAATAATCAAATCTATAAATCACAAGTTCATTTTCTTCTCTTTTTCTTTCAGCAAAAAAATCCTTAAAAGGGCCATTTTCAATTATTCACATCATATCATATCATTCACTATTTAGATATTCTGCACTCACATACAAAAACACAAAGTATGATGTTTGCAAACCATCACATTAGAGGTATGTAAACTTTCCCCTGGATTTAGAAAAATAACTTTTCAATAATCACATCTCCACAAGAGGCACGGTAGTGGTAGGGAGCCTGCATTTCTTTACAATCCATATGATATAAAGGGTTGTGTTAAACTTATTCTTGAAGACCTGGCAAACTATTAGGTAGAACTCTCTACAATATGAGGGGATCTTTAAAAATATATCTCCTTTGCAATTTAGGGCAGTCTGAATTTGATTTCTACAACACTTTACCTGGAAATAGGTTTGGTGCTTGTCTTCATTTAGTTAATAAGAACTTATCTGAAACAGTTTAGCAATCTCAATTTATCTTCTGGTGTCCATGAAAGTAGCCTTGTACCATCCCCAGGCTGTGATTTATGAAGTTTGATTTTCTTTTGTGTCCTGTCCCTGCCAGTAGCAAAACACAGAAGAGAATCTGATAATTACAACATCTGACCAGAAGCTCTTTCATTCGTCTTTGAATGGCCACACCACAGCCAAAATTGGATTCCCTTAAGGATTGCCATGGATAAAGCTTCAAATTTGTATCTCCTAATATGATTCCCTCCAGATGTATTAGATCGCACCTGCTGGCAAATGAATGGGGGTTGTAGTCCAACACATCTGGACAAAACTAAGTTGGTGAAGGCTGCTATGCAACAATACAATTCATTTCCATGTAATTAGCTTTGAGAAAACCAGCAATGTGCATCTGCTGCTTTTTGAGAAAGAACACAATACAAAATTGTTATTGTAGTTCGCCCACTCTTACAAACTCTTTAGGGAAGATATAATTGGATTCATTTCTCCATGGAATTGCAAACTCTGTGCCATCTGGGGTCTGGGTGTGGAAAATTGCAATTGTATTCACTAGCATACAGTTATTTTCCCCTACAAATTTTATTCCCATAAAAGAAAGGTAGACAACATACAAACAGTAGATGTTGGTAAACTACAACTCCCATCAGATTCAGCTAGCAAGGACAATGATGAATTTTGAGTTCAACAACTGGAACTTACATATTGCCCATTTTGTGGTTTATTTGAAAGTATAAAATTACAGAACATGATTTGAAAGATGTAAGGCCAAGTCAAAAGTATTATTTAAATTACTTCAGATTGATTAGAGTTAACATTATTATCTCTTGTGTATTTAATAATTTTTTCATTTTCAAAAGTACATTTTAGAGAGACATTTTGAATGTATTCTTGAAATTATAGTATGGAGCCTCACCAATCAAAACATAGTTGTTGTGGTAAGCTCTACTGAATTGCAGAATATATTTAAGTTTAACTTGTATGTATAGTTATTGTAAATGAATTAGAAGTTTTGCAATTGTTTTGCTGAATTTACAAATATAGATTTAAGATGAAGATTTGATTTCTTGGAATATCTGAATATGACCATGTAATTTTCTTTGATAAAGACCAGAAGACCAAAAAAAAAAAAAAAAAAGAAAGTCTTCTGCAATTTTTTAAAACTTCCCAGTCTGTTCTATAGTGATAGGATTTCCAAATAGTTTTCCGCTATTTTCCCAAAGTTTGCATGCTATATTTTCTACTGAATCAATGTACTGTATACATATAATATATATAAATACACATACATACACATATGTGTTCTCACATAGCATTTTCATATCTTTTTCTAAAAATAAAACTGTTTTACTGTGGTTAATATGTTCGTTGGAACAGCAAAATGAGAGAGAAAGAATGTTTTCATATTTTTAGATTTTATCCAATGTTCTTTTATTTAAATTTAGTATACAGCTGACAAGATACATTGAAAGACATCAATAGATGTACTGATTAAAATAGGGAGATATTTGCTTTAAAATCAAGAGCAAAGAAAGACTATTCTAATTATCTAAGACATGTGAAGTCAATTTTCCTTAATACTTTAAGAATGACAGATTACAAATGAATAGATATTAGGGTTTTCTGCTCTGTTGCTCACTGAAGAATTGATGAAGGACAAGCACTTGGATATTTCACCTTGTGTCTTAAGAAGGGAAACAAGGATGAAAGGATGATGATGGAAAGAGATACAGATTATCTCAGTTACATTCTTTTTTTCATTCTTTAGGCAAAATGATTCTCCAAAAGGAATGTGATTTAAAATTTAAAAAATAGCAACAGCCTTCAGTCAACATTTAAGACGTTTAACTCTGTAATATGTGGCATAATTCTTCACAATTTTGCCCTAATCTGGAGACGAATATAATTGTCTATGAACATTGACAATTCAATGAATGTTTGTCATTGAAGAATGTTTGTTTCTTAATTATTTTTTCTTTTTTTTCTTCAAATAGGCATTCTCGCTCTAGATTAACAATCCTATCCCTTATTTAAAAGTAAGTTTAGTTTTGAATACATGTATGGAATTTTATCATAAGTATATTCCCTGATCTTGTGTGATATAGTCAGATGTAAGGAGGACAAAGTAATGAAATCTTAAATTGAAGTCAAAATTTAAGTAGGTGCAACTTGCTTAGATTTTAGACTCATTCATATCAGGATAGCTAAGCAAATTAGGTTAGGCTTTGGCTGTCAATCCACTTTCATCCCTTAAATCCTTTTGCCTAAAGTAGATCTTTGTGTGACTCAAAATCTTGTGAAAATAAACAATTGGAACTGATCTAATAAAAGTTGTCAAGGATTATCCATTTCCAACAAGAAGGCATTAGTTGAATCATTACTGATTTTAACAAATCTGGATTGTACACACTGAATATGTGTGTGTGTGTATGTATGTGTATGTGTGTGTGTAGATAGATAGATATGTACACACACACTCAGTGTGTACAATCCAGATTGGTCTGTCTGTCTGTCTGTCTGTCTGTCTGTCTGTCTGTCTGTCTGTCTGTCTGTCTGTCTGTCT
>BLBF01000094.1:6361605-6472042 GCA_015471245.1 Laticauda colubrina | reverse complement strand
TCTATCTATCTATCTATCTATCTATCTATCTATCTATCTATCTATCTATCTACCTATCTATCTATCTAACATTGATCTACCTATCTATCTATCTAACATTGATCTATCTATTTACACTGCAACAAATATAGGGTTGGAAATTAGAGATTCAATCTAAGTAGCTGTCAAGACTGCAAAATGGATGGATACTTGTCACAATTTTAAATATTAATCATTGCAGTTTCTCCTGGAAGGTTATATTAAAAAACTGAGGGAGAGGGAAGCTCAGATTTCTATTCTAGCAACCAAAATGCTTTTTAAATATGTCTTCAGATTATTTGTACTTCCTTCTACTGTTTAGTAAAGAAATATCTTCATTGTCCTTTATTTCAATAAACAAGTTGATTGTGGGTTGGGGGCTCTTTTCTCTACTGATTTACTTTTTCCACCTTTTTCATCCCTAGGAATCAGAGATGGAGTTCACAAAGGCATTGAGCCCTTGTCTTCATTAATGGAGCCCTGGCAGGTCAAGTTGACAATTGTCTGTTGATGGAGCCAGAAGTAAAAGATCAAGCCTCAGGCACCAGAGAGAAGAGAAAAGGAAAAGAAAGAGGCATGCTTGGAGCGCCCCTGTCACTTTCTCCAGTTGCCATGACAATGCCTAATCTCAATCAGAAATCAAAAAGAAGGAGGGAGAAAGAAAGAAAGAAAAGAGTGATGAAGCTTGGTTTTTCTAAAGCCTTCAGGCAGGACGACCATGTGTTCATCACCCAGGTAGACAGCCCTTGAATGCCAGACTGTAAGGCTAGGCTAGGATCCTGGGAAGCCTGGAATGAAAAGGCAAAGGGAAAGATTTGTGGGGCAGAAAGAGGGAGGAGAAAGATGAGGGGAGCCAGCCCTGTGTCTGAGAAAGAAGAATCCAGGCGCCACTAGTGTAACAGCTGCCTCAGGTATGTAGCCAGTTTCAGCTCGTTCTCAGATCTGGCAAGCCCTAAATGTGTATGCACACGCGCGCGCACACACACACACACACACACAGAAAACTGGGGAGCTGCTTGCTTTACTAGATAACTATCAATCTTGTGTACCAAAAAACACAGTCTTTGATTTCTGGGCATCTCTCCCAAGAATTGTTTGTGGTTAAATAATTTCAGATGCCAGTAAAACAGCAACAATGTGCCTTGATGATGAAAAGCAAGTGAATACTTAGACTTTGGGTATATGTCTGCCTGTTAATGTTAAGATACAAACATTAAGTGATGGATTTGATGCTCTTATGCAGTCTGTCCTATGAATGCTGGAAAAACACTCTTCGATGAAGGCCTGAGATAACTTTTGAAAATGAGGCAGCTGCAGGTTAAGCAAAGAGATTGCCTCTTTCCCCTGTTCTCTTGATGCTCAGTGTTTGCTGCTGAGGAAGAGAGGGAGGTGCAAAAAAAAAAAAAAAAAAAGACACAGAGACAGAGACAGGTCTCCAGGAGAAGCAGAGTCTCTCAAGAGGCTGGGGTGGGGGACAGTCTATTTTTTCAGGACCCATCTTCTCCCAAGGCTCATGTCCAAAAGCATCAGATTTCATGAGTTTCATACTTCCCAAGGGCTCAGTATGCCTCACAAGACTCCAGAGGATGCAACAAGCAAATAATTCTCTAAAGCAGCAAGGAGAGATTGTGATGAACAATCCACTTCAGTTGCTGAATTAAAAGGATTATTAACTGAAACAGAGAGAAGAAATCTGGTGAATTGTGTCAAACTGGCTTAATTTAGTTAGCCCTCACATTTAAACATTTCTAAAACAATTGCTAAATTTCAGCATCTAATCTATATATCATTAAAAATCTTTTTGGGTTTATCTGTCTGTTTCATCAAACAGTGCATTATATACTGTTTTATCTGTTTGTCTGTTTTATCATGTATGCATGATACACTGTTTTGAATTGAATAATAACAATTCAACAATTTTTGAATTGAATAATAATAATAAAATCATCATTTGGAGTAAATGATTCAGTTTCAGTTGAAGCAATTGAAAGGCCAGTGAAATCACTTAATTGGTTGTGATCCAAACACACATTATTATTCTTGAAATTATTATCAAAAATCTATCAAAAAGCTACAGTTTTCCAGGATCAGCCACAAATTCAAAATTCAAAAGAACTCAGTTCTAGAGAGAAAAAGTATGTCTCTCTGTCCACACACACACATATCAAGTCTCAAAGTATATTTCACCATGATGACATGATTGTGGCTAGTTCTAGATATATGTGCATTGATCTATATATATAGTATAACCATCTACCTCTGATAAAAATTGTAGAGCTGGGCAAAACAATAAGTGATTAATTATATGCCATCAAGTCATGCCAACTCTTAACAATCACATAACTACAAATGATTCTAAGCTTGGCCCTTCTGATCTTTATTAGTGCACCTTGCTGCCATCATCTTCCACTTTTTCAAGCATTGTAGCTCTTTCCAATAAACCAATATATTTTCATGGTAGGTCCACAGAGAGATAATTTGAAGCAATCTTTTGATCTTGGATGAGAACTGTAGATTGATTTGTTTGATGATCCATTTGCTTTCTTGGTTATCTCTGGGATTCTAAATAATTTTAAACATTCAAAAGCATCAATATTCTTTCTATCCTGTTCTCTAAAGTTTGCAGATAATTTGCATTTACAGCAACCAAATAAATGATATTTGCATAGTGCAAGTTACTGGTATTTCTTCCCTTAGTTTTAAAACCACACACATCTTCTTGAAACCCAGTTTTCCTCAATGTATATTTTACAACTGAATAATTATAATTAATAATGAGAGAGTTAACTATCTTGGCTTACTCCTTTGCCAGCATAGAGCCAGTTTTCTTTGCCAAGTTCCATCTGAACTTTGCCTTCCTGACCTCTATGTAATTTTGCATGAAAATGAAATATTCTGGGATTTCTATTTTTTGAGCACATTCCATTCTATGTTGGTCTATTCACATGACCAACATAACCAAAGACCTTTTTGTAATCCATAAAGAACATATATATTACTTAAAGGTATTCTTTAACTCTTTCAATTGTCCAGCAGTAATATTTCTTGGCCTTTTCTAAAGCCAGCATGGCATCTTTCTTTCCATCTAGACAGCTAGTCTGTATTGGATGATACTAAGCATTATTTCATTAGCATGTGAAATTAATACTTTACACACTGTTAAATCTCCAGTCCTTGGTATTGATGTGCATATTGATGTGCATCTTATTGGCCACTCTGTCATTTTTCAGGTTTGTTGGTATAGTTTGGTTAGAAGGCTATTGATTATTATAATATTGATTATTGATTATTCTTACATTGTTCATCATATTTCTGTAGCCTTTTGACTCATTAATGATCTAAAAGTTTAAATGTCTAGTAACAAAGATTATTGTCAGAAAGAAATATTTATATGGTACAAAATGTCAGTATAATCCTTCCAGATGTATTTGTCTCAGACTCAATTGCTATCTTTCTGTTGGCATCCAAGATAGGCACCTCCTTTTATTTTTTATATCTTTTGGAATACTTTTTTCTCTTTTCCATTTTGTTCCTACTTTCAATGACTTTATAGCTATTGTAATACTGATTCCTATCTCTTCTAACAATTCTCTGAAATGCATTGTTAAGTTTCTCCTTGAAATGTTATCTTTCTTGGCTTTGGTTTCTTTCTTCTTCCTGGCAATTCCTAACATTTATTCTTGCACAGAGTTTGCTTTCTTTTCTTTTTCCCCCCCTTTTTTATATTTATCCTTAGCAACATTGATTTCATTCTGCAATCCAGTATCTTATCAATGAGGTTCAAGACTTCAAAGCAATTCTTATTGATATTTTCCTAGAAATCATTAGCTTATTTCAATTATTATCAATTATTATCCATTTCAAAGAAATTATTAGAACATAGTGTAGTAACTGATTCATTTTATTTTGCTGCTTTAGCTTAACTTAGAACTTTCCCCTGAGGAATTCATGGTTTATTCCACAGTCATACTGGTCATCCAATATTATATTTTTGGTTTGCAGCCCTCCTTGAAGATGCAAGAATCAAATTTAGGATATTTTATACACAAAGAATATGGTCTTCCACCATTATACATGTGTCACAATTGTCATGTAACATAACAGCTTATTTTGTAGAAGAGCTGTATTTTTTAGAACGTTAAAACATGAATATAACAACTATCTTCTTAACTTTTTTGTTTATCCCTTCAGTTGTTGAAGGACATAACATCTATTTAGCAGTAAACATGTATCATTTGTATGGCTGTGATATTAGTTTACTGTGGAATGTTGTCATGACCTGCTTTTATTTAGTTACCATAATGTGCAGATTGGTTCATTTAATACTTCAGTCAAAAATTGGTTCTCTCTCGGAATTTCCAGAGGAAAGGAATTCCTTCATTGTGTGCCAGTTACCAAGAATATGTCCATCTTTGTTGAAGGATCCTGATTTCCAACTGACATAATTAAGAAAGCTAGGAAATTTTCTGCTATTATGTGAGGGGTGCTCCATCTGAATCACTATATGTGAGCAAAAAAAAATGTTTCCTTCATAGTGTGATGTGAAACTGAGTTATGGCAGGAATCCTGTGGTAGTTTAATTTTAGTGACTATTATCCCATTTACACACACCAGTGGAATTAAATTTGGTTACATCCTACAACTCCAACTTTAGTGGGTTATGAATTGGGCTACCCAGCTTATAATTTATTTCTTCATCCATTTCAAATACTACCAAAGTGAAACACCATCCTTCAGTGGTTGCAGAACATCCTGCTGTGTAATGTTTTCCGCTACAGTTGCTGTTTGTTAAAGAAGCTACAAATGTTGGAATTAATGTTTGCTTTTGATGCCAGATCCTTCAGAGCTACCAAATATGTGCAAAGAATGAGTCAATTGCTTCACTAGATCTTTCATGTCTAAATAGGCACCACTTCCTTAAAATGCACTTGGTATCTTAATTCAAGCAGAATTTGGCAAGAAACTATTGTTCCACCCAAAAGTATTTTTTTTGTCACTATGGAAGAATCATTGGGGTAATGTTGTTCTTTATTTTACAGAAGAAATTGTGGTGAGACATTGCTATGCTTTTTCTTTTGTGCTTTAATATTCTATGACTTAAAAGATGTCTTTAGTTGAAAATATTAACTACTTGGTGAATCTTTTAATCCAGCCTAGACAACAAACTTAACTCTGAAAGCAACGTTCTGAATATAGACAAATATTCAGATATTTTTCAATTATTCATAAACAGAAAAACAAAAGTAATGTGTAAATCTTCACATCAGATATATTACTCTACCTTCATGAAGCTGAAGCTGAATAGTACTGTTCACAACAAATATTTACTCAGATACCAGGGAAAATGTAAAAAAAAAAAAGTGTACCCTCTCCAAAAAATCATTACCTAATATATTTGCTAATGTTATCTGATTTAAAAGCCATAAAATATGAGGATGAAAGCACATTTGATGAGGAGCTTTCCTGGTAAAAATTTATCAACTTAGTAATAAAAGCTATATTCAAAATGTAGCATAACATATAATGGGCAAGACCTTTTAAACATTGGTAAATAATTCTTTATGACAAATGGGCAACTATCTACTTTCAACAAAAGAATGCAGGAGCTGTGAAAGGTGAGTTCTTCATTGCACAACAAGTTTTTGCTGGCTTTCAGCTCTTTTTTATTCCAGCTCCCTGCAATTTTTTTTTTCTAAAAAAGAATATTACATTTTCAAATAATGTGGAATGCTGATTTCTTCTCCTTACTTCCAGATACAATAATACTGGCATATTTATTTTATTTTCTCTTTTGAATTTCCATCCTGATCAGACATTTTATTGAAAAATAATCAATAGAGAGTAACCTGGGATTCAGGGTTTCAAGATAAAATATAAATATATTTTATGTGTCTGTGTATGCATTTTTAATTTTATTTTCATGGAGTTAAGCATGCATTCTAGAAAGCCATAGATGTGAATTTAATATATAGTCCAAATGGAATACATATACAGATATTGTGCATAAGATAATAAAATTAATGCATAACTTCCAAAAAGGAATAATAAAGCAGAATAGTAAGTTTATTCTGACTATTTTGAAATGGCTAATGACTAAAATAAATAGCAGCAACAATAATAATGGTGGAGATGAGGATGATGACATTGATGATGATGAAGATTGCATCCCAAGTGTAAATTTATTTCTTGAAGGTATCTCTTGCAGAACATTTTTTCCAGGTAAGTTTTTATTAGTCATATTTCATATTTCCACCATAAACAATACATTTCCACTTATTACAACTTTCCAGTATCGGTATTAACTCATATTGATATAGTTTTTATTTATATAGGTTACTATTCTATATATGATAAAAAATATTTCTACATTTAACTTATACCAATACTTCCAGATGTATATATAATATGGCTCCTACTCTTCATGTAACAACTTTACATCTGTTTTCCAACCAGTTATACTGTATATTCCAGATCTTATAGTATTCCGTTTCTTTTCTATCTTTTAATTCCATAGTTAATCTGTCCATCTCAGCACACTCAAGAATATTTTTTATAATCATTACCTCAGAAGAAGTATTTCTTGTTTCCAGTTTTGATCAAAAGCAATTCTGGCCATGGTTATTACATGGAATATAATATATTGAAGTTTTTTGCATGTATTTTGTCTTAATATGACCAATAGGAATAGTTCTGGTTTCATCTCAATTTTTTATTTAGTGATTTCTTCTAACCAATTCTTTATATTAAGTATTTTTTCCTTTTACACCAGAAAGTTAGCTATGCAAAGAGATGAATCTTGATGTAACCATGAGTTATCTTGAGGATGCCTGATGAACCAATAAAAAGATTTTGTATGGATGCTTTGTGGAGTTATCTGTCTGCTTTATAATCAACTAATGGTTGTAAGGTCCCGAATAGTAAAATGATAGTTCTCCTTTCATTCTGATAATGGTGGAGCAAGGGGATGAAGCAGCAGCACGATGCTGGGTTTAAGCAAGAGTGAAGGAACCTCCCCCAACCTACCAATGGTTAATTTAGTGACCAATCAGGATAACAGATGTGGCCACATGACATGAACTACATCTCCCAGGATACCTTAACCACATTTACCATGATGCATTCTCTTAAGGGGACAGCTCCCAATTCCAAACTAACTATACTAATTCTCCGTTAACTATATACTGGCTAGACAGTACATGAAAGTAAGTTTCTTGTTTATAATTACATCTCCAGCATTTCACTGATTTGTTTGGGAACATTTTGGCCAATTTTGCTGGGGGTAAATGCCAATGGTAGAACATTTTGTACAGCTTTTCTTTGTAGGCTGCTGACATAGTTAATTTCTAATTTTTCTCCCACAATTTTTCCCAGTGTTCCAATTTGACACTATACCCAAAATGTTTGGCCCAAATTATCATAATCTCTTTCACTGTTTTTTCCTCCATTTTGAATTTTAAGAGATAGTTATATGTTTTAGTAATCATCTTTTCCCCGTTCCCTATAATATTTTATCCAGCTCCTGTTGATCTTTATAAAAGCCATATTGTTCTAAAAAAATTTTGCATCTTATCCTAATTTGTAAGTATGGCCACCAATCTATCTCTATTGGGCCTTTAACTCTTGATTATTCTCCTTGCTCATCCAATAATTCTTTCTCTGTTACTACCTTGTTTAAATCTAACATATTAGGGTAGATCATTGCCTCTATATCGATAACATTTGGGATTTTCATGTAATGGTTCTTTATTTTCTCCAAACATAAGCAGGGCATCCCTCACTTGATGTTTCTGAAAATATGAATGTAATTTGTTTTTTCCCCTCCCAGATGAATGTGTGCCAGCCAAGCTGCAAGTCATGACCTTCTATTGTTAATGTTCTTTTATTGGTTAAATTTATCCAATCTTTGAGCCAATTTAAGGCTGCCGCATGAAAATAAAATTCCCAGAACATTTAATTGTTCTAGTTCTAGAGCAAAATGGATTCCTCATAAATTCAGCCAAAATAAGATTCTTCTTTTGATGCTCATTTACATGCAGTGATAGGCTGGCCATGGACTCTTAATCATTAGATATGCATTTTAGAGAGGACAAGGATCTACACTTTTATTTAGGACTCCTAGTTATTCCCTAGTATATTCTCCTAGTATATCCTCAGAAGTAACTAATTTTTGTAATTTTGTAATTCAGAACTTAATTTTAAACAAAGAAGTCATGAGTATCAATCTCTAAATAAAGTCTAGTACTTGATAAGTAAAATGAAAATAAGTCTGCATTTGCACCCAAATATGTGGTCTTTGTAAACTCAGAGCATATTACAAAAAAAATGTTGAACTTGATTAAACCATTGATTACATTTTTCTTTCATTTTTAATTCTTTTGAAATGTGTAATTTAGTTTTTCACATTATGTGCAAGCTATAAATGCTGAATAGATATTTATATTTTTTTTTCTAAAAATGAAATTTGATGTGCAATATTTTCTGTGTATCTGGCTGGGAAACATCCATAAATATATTAAAATTAAGCCATGTCATCTTGTGATTTTATTTGGAAAATTTGAAGAACTTTCGGTTGGTTTTGTAGAGTATAAAATTGTTAATGAAAGCCTATTTCCATCCTAATTCTTTCATCCATTCTTGCATGTATTTAAATTCTCCCACAAGATTTTACTCCAATCATCTGATGCAATTGTCTTCATCCAGAAATGAAAATAAACGTGCATGATGCCACAAGACTTCAGTTGACCTTTTTGTTTCACATCCATGCATCCTTCTCAAAGTGTTTTTTGTTAAATACAAAGCATACTATGGATCAAAGATAACGGGTGTATGGGCTAGATGGATAGATAGAAAGGGAAGGGTGATACTATATGAGAAAAGGCCTGCCTCTGTTGGGAAAATAAGGAACTTGTAGAAAATGCTAGAAGTAAGGGCTTGATTGACTGAAGTCAATGGTACACCATGTAATGTGAATACTAAGAAGAACTAGCTTTCAAAGATTATTATCTAGAAATTCCACATAGACTCATAGTCTTTTCTTAGTACCCTTAAAATATAATAAAGGAAAAGGAAGGTCATCTTTGTTCATTAAAACATACTTTACTCCTAAAGGCCCAGTTAAATTTATTTACATTATAAATTATGGAGAACGGGAAGTTCATTAGATGATTGCAATGGTGATAATGGTTATAAAATATTACCAAACCGTCAATGTGCATAGTACTTTATAGGGATGGAGAACAAAAAAGAATGAAAAAGAATAAAACAATACAGCAAACACTGATTTACTCAATAAATGGTTTCAAAAGAGAAAGCCTAATATATTTTTATATATAAGTGAATATATCTGTAGATATTGCTTAGAGCAATGTTTTTTGGTCTATTAGATAGTGATTATAGCTTTGACTTCCTTGCCTTTTCCTAAAATAAAAATAAAAATTTTTTTTCTATAATTTAAGAGTACAACACAATGAAGATACATTGTAAAGTATATTTTATTTTTCAGACAGATAATTTTTTTTTGAAGAAAATTTTATTGATTTTTAGAAATAAACATAAACACAACACAGAACATGAAAAACATAAAGCCTCTTTTCTGAAAGCAGCCTGATCCCGGGTTACATCTCTTTGTACAGACACCAATTCAAGTTCGTGCTCATTTTTGTGTACCATTCCATATCTTACTACCATTCTGCATTTTCTATATAGCTTCTCCCCTCTTTTAACTTTCTTAATTTTATTTTTATTTGTTTCATCTCAAATCAGATCATTATATTGATATTCTTTGTCTGTCCTATTTCAACTGTCTATAATCTTTTCTCATTAAACAAAATTCCTCCTGTAGTCACTGATTGGAGTATGACGCCTTTATATCTTTCCCCTAAAATTATAACACTTAATATAGAACATAACTTCCATTCAGATTCTGCACAGTATATTAAAGCTGCACGCTACATTTTAAAATGAAAAAGAAAAGAAAAATATAAATATATAATATAATTAAAACAATGATTTATACCAATTCAATTCTATCAGTAATATTCATTTAAATTTAAATGTTCATTTTAATTTTAAACATTTAACTCATTACTTTTCAAATAGGTATCATGCTTCTATGAGAACGCTTATAAACTTTCCATAATTACTTCCCCCCTACTTCACTTGCATTTTAAAACATTATGTCATTAAAATGTTCCCATTCCTTTCTAAATTAATTCTCTCATTTAATTCATTCCATTTATTTTATTCACAAATGTTTCACTAAATACGTTGTTTCCAATTTTCTAACATTATTTCTAAATACAAATATAACAATACAATCATATGTACCTTTGCAGAATCACTTTTTCAATTAAATTTTTACCCATTATCTCTAAATAAATCCTGTTTCTTTACATCTTGCTTCACACCCTTGTAGCTTCTCTTCCCTTCCCTCCTCCTTTACTTCTTCTCTCTGCCCTTTTTACACCCTTGTTTCTCCACCTCGATTTCCCTTTTCTGTATTCCCTTTTTCTGTTGTTTTCTCACATTTTATCCACTTTTCACCTTATTTTTCCCTTTTTTGGTTGTTTTTTTAGGTCTCAAATTCTCCATTCTCTTTCCCCTCTTTCTCCCTTCTTCCCCAAGTAGAGATACTTGTTCATTTAAAATGGCTTCTTCTTTGTCCCAATCTTCTTGCTGCATAGTCTTTTCTTGTAATTTCTCGTAGGTAGAGATCACCATTTCTAAGAATTGAAAAATGGAACCAAGAGAGCCCTTCCCTTCTTGTTCCTCTTCTCTAAGTTTTTTAAATTCTATTTTCAGTTCATCCACAAGTGATGGCATTGTAGAGGGTTTTTTTTTTCTTTTAAAACAACCACCCAAGTGTTTTTAATCCTTCAAATATAGTTCCAAAAATCCCAAAGTCAGCAAGCAATCCAAATACACACAAGCTCTTTCTTTTGACACCTTCCTTTTTTCACTTTTTCTTCCTGGGATTAGTATTTAGTTACAAAGTTCCAGTTAAAATGTATCTTTTAGAAGTCCTGTTAAAATTTAACTTTAGATTCTTTAGATTCCAGGCTATCTTCTCCTTCCAAATCCTGTTCTTATTTTCTTCCTCTCCCTTCCCACTTAACAGCAAAAAAAAAAAAAAATCCTTCTCTTTTTTTTCCCTTTTATATTCAGAAATCTTTATTATCCCCTTGGAAGCTGGAAAACCATTAAGTTTTCCAGCTTAAATACCTGTTGATGCCAAAGCAGATTTTTCCGATTTCTCATTCATCTCTGTTCACTGTCAACGTAAGGAAGGAGAGTGAATTTTTTTTTTTTACCTTTTTACTTTCATTCACTGCTTCCAAATCTTCTTTGGGAGCGATGTATCCTTTTTTAAAATTTGAGTTCCAGGATGCCTTAATTGTTGTTTCTTATTCCGGTCAGCCAAAACTTTCACTTCAGCACTTTCTTCCTCCTGCACATTCTTTTCCGGATGAGGGCTTCTTTGAGGCGGCCATTTCTGACTGCCACTCCACTGCCTTCGGGAAAGGGAGTTTATCCAGCCGGGGGGGGGGAAAGATGTGGTTTTCCTCAACCCTGCTGGAATCTCCCTCATTTTCACCAACCTCTTCAGGGTGGCTTAGCCCCAAAGCCAGCTGGCTCGGGGCGCTCCAGCGGCGTGCCCAGGCAGAAACTGCGTGCGATCATGGATTCCTGCCTGCCACTGAAGCCCTGCAAACCGGAAATCCCCTTCAGACAGATAATTTTTCAGGCACGTCTACATCTTACTTTCTATTCTTTAGTTTCTCGAAACTGTCCATTTTTCAATCGATATTGCAATGCTGAGAACAAAGAATAATTCAGAGCTGCTATGTCCCCGAAAAAATGGCAACGTCCTTACCCCAACATCATATAGGATAATAAATAAAGCTCCAAAATCCAAGATCACTGAGAAGCAGTGGTGGGATTCAAATAATTTAATAACTAGTTTCTGCCCTAATGATTTCTTCCAACAACCAGTTCACCAAACTGCTCAGAAAGTTAACAACCAGTTCTCCCGAACTGATGCAAACTGGCTAGATCCCACCACTGCTGACAAGTATAACCAACTAGCTGATAATCCAGGGTTGCCCAAGTATTTATTTATTCCAATCCTGTATTAGATAAGAAAAGAAATGAAGTATTACAGTGTCAAACCTCCAGGAGCAAGAATAAATTTATTCCTCCTGCTCTCTCTGGGCTCATCAGGTGCCACAGTCCACCAGCCAGAAAGGGCACACCTGCGGTGGGGTGGGAGTGGGGATGGCTGCAGCTGGGTATGCTGGGTGAACTGCTCGATGAACTCATGCAGGCATAGAGCATGTCCAGGCAGCAGACACGAGCCAGGAGGGCAGCCTCACTCAGATGCAAGAACAGCAGCAACTCGGGATACCTGCAGAGGAGAAGGAGGAGGAAGCCCATGGAGGGAGAAAGGGCCATTCCACTCACCCTGCCACTGTGCCAACTTGCAGGCCTCCATCCAAGAAGAGGCTGGCCAGGTACCCATGCAGCACCAGCAGCAGCTCGTGGATCATGGCGCTGCATGGAGACAGGGCCTGAGACCCTCTTTGCAGGAACTCCAATGATGCCCCCAATCTTCTTAGGGCAGAACCGACTCCAGGCACTAGATTGGGCCCCTGAGAACCTGTTGTGTGTCAAGGAGCCCAGGTGAGGCCTTGCTTGCTGCTTGCGAGGCACCTGGATTCCCAGTGACAGATGGCGTTCTTCAGGCACTTAGCTTGGCAGCCTGTTTAATAGTTCCAGATGCTCCCTCTGAGTGCCTTGCTTTGGGTTTTGCATGCACAGCCATTAATTGCTTAGAGGACCCTTGAGATGCCAAAATGGCCTCAGGAGAGGTGGGGCGATGTGAGGAGTGGCTGGGAGGGGAGGCGGGGCTGGGTGGGGTGATTTGGCTGGTTCACTGAACTGCACACACAGAGACACACAAACACATTGACGAATGTTAGGGGTGTCTTACTTACTTACTTCAGAGTTTGGTTCAAATTGCTCAAGGTGTTCTAGAGTTATGTTGGAACATATATATTGTCAACTCCTAAAACATTTCTATGCCTGGTTTAAAGTTGCCATGAACAGAAGGGGATGGGGAGAAATTTGAAAAATCATTGCAGCACTTTGGAACTGAAAGTGCATTCCATTCTTATCTTTCAAAGATTATAGTATAATATAAATACTATTTATTATGCTACCAGAATTTCTGCCACACAAATCTCTAATTGAAGAACATGATTGATGATTCTTGGCTATGAATGTGTTTTGTTGGAGAATATGAATTATGATACACCTAGAGGAGTGGGGGGTCAACAGAGTCAACGATGACAGTGAATTACATGTTTCAAAATTGGCTTCATACAGTCATGCTGACATGTTCGCTCCTAATAAATTCTTTGAAGTTTTTGAAGCTTGGTTCAAGGCTCATGATTTAATTAGGGCAATTGCTAGAATCCTGACACACACACACACACACACACACAAACACATCCATATGTGTGTGTGTGTGTGTGTGTGTGTGTGTGTGTGTGTTGCTCTCATATTGAATCCTGGATTGATTGAAACCTGACTAAAATAAGTCCAGGTAATCTGTTTTATTCAAGAGCTTTTAGAATTGTTTCCTGACCAGCTCCTTAACAACCTTCCCTAAAAAAGAGAAAATTGAAGAGTGGGCAAAATTGTCCAGGACTGCTAGTCCAATAATGGCTTCCTGTAATTCCAATACAGATTTTTAACTTGTGTTTAATCAGACTTGCCGTCCACTTATTTCATTTCCTGAAAGTCCTCAGAAAATAAGGATGCAAAAATCACATTCAGAGTATGAACACTGATATGCCTTGAGCTTTGATGATTTGAGGTAGGCCTGTGTTGCCCCAGGTGCAATGTAACTTATCAACAAATTGAAATATTTGAGGACTAACAACCTTTAGATCTGCACTGCCAATATGTTAATGGAATCCAGCAGGACAGGAATGAATGATGCTGTGTTGCAAAGAAGGTGGCACCATAACAAGAAATCCTAATTAACTGAAGGATCCAACTTCCTATCAATGATTCACAGATGACAATAGGCATTTTCCCAACTCTTCATTATCTTTGCTAATTCCAAGTGCAAAACTGGTAGACACATTTTCAAGAGGGAATGCTCCCCACAATCTAGTCAGATTGTATATACCAGTTAAATTATGAATGAGGTCACTTTTGTAAGGCTGATCTATTCTGTTGGTTTTACTATTATTACCAGAAAGGCTGATCTGTTAGTAGAATGGATTATTCCTTAGTCAAATGCTTTTATATCCAATATTCTTCAAGTAAAAAGATGCTATGATTCAACCTACACTGTTCAAGAATTTATAAGATAATAGAATGAGAGAGATTTCTAATTAATTCAAAGAGGATCACACTGAAACCATGTGCTGTTATTTCAATTGCACAATTTTTACTTGATTGATAAAGCTAACATGGCACTTGATAATCCAATCTGTGTGTCTAAATTGTTAAAATTCTTCATTTTCCTAAAAATGAATAGATTAATATTAAATAAATTCTGTTGAGATATGTGTCCAATTCTATCATGTATTACCACAAAGAGTCTTGAAATAAAATTACATGCATAATTTGAAAATAGAAAGTATTGTGATTTTACCAATTTTATTACATTTTATAGTCAATATATTTAAGATGGCCTTTTCCAACTATTTCCTCCACCAAAAAGATTAGTGAATTCAAGGTCCAATGGACCTGGAATAACCCAATTGAGAAAGAAGTCTAAAGAACTATGCTGTCACATAAGATTAATCTAAATCAGGTGTGTCAAACTCATATAGTCACAGAGGTGTCACATGACATTTCGGGATTTTGCTAAACAGGGCATGGGCATAGCCAATATGAGACACGTGACACATCCGGCCACAGGTTGGGGTTTGACAACTCTGATCTAAATAATATATAGACTGCTGCCAACTGAAGTGCTTTCATTTAAATTGTCAGTAAATGTGTTTCTGTTTGTAACACAAAAAACTAATTTGAAACATTTTCTATTTGAAATGTGTTCTAGAACTAGAAGGGGAGAAATATGCAAGATCTGCCTTAGAAATGTTTTAGACAAGTTATAACTTGTTCTATAGATGGTCAAAATATTGTTCTCTGAAACCAATTGATGATATAACACTCCAATTACAGGGCAACAAGGGCAATTCTAACTTCTTAGCTTTTAGATTGCCTTTCTTTTTAGAAAATAGTTTGGATGAAATCAAAGGAAGTAGAGACGAAGGATCTGGATTTCATTAAGTCTCTTCCCCTATTTTTTAATTACAATACCTCATTTCCTTCACAAAAACAAAAAACGTGACTTGGGGAGAAAGTAACAGGAAATTTAAAATGAAGAAATATAAGCTGATAGAGTATTCTAAGTCACTCTCTATAGGTAAAGCAAGGATTCATGTAAGACAACTCAGATGTGGAAGTGAATCATATTATTTGATAATTGCACCAATTCATATCATGTCAAGGTATTATTGTATCTGGTACTTCATGCAACTCTATGATTTATGTAAACAGAATGGTATTCTTTATTGACCAAGTGTGATTGGACACACAAGGAATTTGTCTTAGTGTAAATGCTCTAAGTATACATAAAAGAAAAGATACATTGTCAAGAATCAAGAATCACAAAGTACAACACTTAATGATCATCATAGGATACAATAAGCAATCAAATCATACTAGGAAACAGTCAATATAAATCATAAGGATACAAGCAACAAAGTTACAGTCATACAATCACAAGTGGAAGGGGATGGGTAATAAGGAGTGATGAGAAGATTAACAATAATAGTAGTGCAGACTTTGTAAATAGTTGAACATTGTTGAGGGAATTATTTGTATAGCGGATGGCTTTCAGGAAAAAAATGTTCTTGTTCTGGTGTGCAGTGTCTGTAGTGTCGTTTTGAGGGAGGAGTTGAAACAGTTTATGTCCAGGATGTGAGAGGTCTCTAAATATTTTCACAACCTCTTTTTGACTCGTGCAGTATACGGGTCCCTGACTGAAAGCAGGTTGGGAACAATTGTTTTTTCTGCAGTCCTAATTATCCTCTGAAGTCTGTGTCTGTCCTGTTGCAGAATCAAACCAGTTATTAGACGTGCAGATGAGACTCAATAATTCCTCTGTAAAACTGTATCAGCGGTTCCTTGGGCAGTTTGAGCTTTCTGAGTTGGCACAGAAAGAACATTCTTTGTTGTGCTTTTTTGATAATGTTTTTGATGTTATGTATCCATTTTAGGTCATGTGATATAGTAGAACCTAGAAATTTGAAGGTCTCTACTATTGATATTGTATTATTTAGTATTGTAAGAGGTGGTAGCATGGGAGGGTTTCTTCTAAAGTCTACCACCATTTCTACAGTTTTGAGCGTGTTCAGTTCCAGATTGTTCCAGTTACACGAGGCAAGTTGTACAATCTCCTGTCTGTATGTGGATTCATCATTGTCTCGAATGAGACCAATCACTGTTGTGTCATCTGCAAACTTCAGTATTTTAACAGATGGATCATTTGAGATGCAGTCATTGGTATAGGGAGAAGTGAAGAAAGCACACAGCCTTGGAGGGACCCATCATAATTGTACAGGTATCAGATGTGATTCTGCCTAGCTGCACCTGCTGTTTCTTGTCTGTTAGGAAGCTTCTGATCCACTTGCAAGTGTGTTCAGGTACCACTAGATGGTTTAATTTACTTATAAGAATGTCTGGAATGATGGTATTGAATGCTGAACTGAAGTCTACAAAGAGGATCCTTGCATAGAGATTCAAGGATGGAGATTCAAAGTTATAGGATGTAACGCAGAGCCATATTAACAGCATCATCTGTCGATCTCTTTGCTTGTTATGGGATCTAATAGTGGATCTGTGATGGTTATCAAGTGGAACAACACTAGCCTGTCAAAGATTTTCATAACTACAGATGTTAGAGCAACTGGTCTGTAGTCATCCTTGATGGCGGGCTTCTTTGGCCAGGATGATAGAAGACCAAGTAGTGCAAAATTACAAATAATTAGGAAATTTTCTTAAGGGCCATCAATGAATCACTGTGCTGTCTGAATAAGAATGTTCCAAGAAACCCTTTTTAACCAGACAAAAAATGCTGTAGTATTAGTCCAACTTCTAACAACTTCTAACTACTCTACCAACTGCATATTTTAAAAGAGGTCAAGTACCAAGCTATGAAGGATATCATGAGTTTGTGATTCTCCATTATTGCTATTTATAAAATTAGCATATGATCCTATTTATTCAGATTTTAATATAAAGATCTAAGGGATTTAATGTTTACCATTTTCTAATGTCTGACTATCTACAAAATAAGTTACAACTTGTCTGAAACATTCCTCGTGTAGATTTTCCTATTTCCCCTCTTTTAAATCTAGGACACATTGCAAGCCAGCTGTGCTAGTCATTGATTCATGAATCAGCCTCTTGGTGTTCAAGGAAAAGAACCAGCAACTTGGAAATACTATTATATGGCAAAGGAAGTAAGTACCTAGTGAGAAAACACATCAGAGACTCCACAGGCACAAACTTGTTCTGCCATGTACACCCTGAACTCTGTATTACTCTATATCACCAGCAGAATGCAAAATTAAATTGAATATATGTGATTTTTACAGTTTCTGTTAAGCATACCACAAATCCTTTTGAAACTTTAAATCATTATCTTACTCTCAATGTGTTCACTTAATGTGCTCTCTGTTTAAGCCTCTATCCTATTCAGTTATTTTTAAAAAGTGAAAAATATGGCAGAAATTCAGACTGTCACAAGCAAATATGACATTATTTGGGGTGCAGCTTTATGGCCATTATTGTTATTCTATACCTGAAATTAGTTTTAACCTTCCTGAAACTTGTTGAAAGTTACCATGATATCTGTTTTCTTTTTTCAATGCTCAATTCAACAATTCCTGAAGAATATAACTTCATTTTGAAGTGATAAATCTTGCTCCCTGCAGGCACCACAGGTAGGTATGTTACCAAATCCAATCAATTACCCTCTGGTTCTATAACTGTAGAATACATTTATGAAAAGTGAGAATGATAGAGTTATATATGTATTTGACATTTGATGACCTCATCTACATCTTCTTTCAGTGGCAATCTGATTGCAGAAGCCAAACATAAACCATAAGGATAAATTACAAAGCTACATATAAAAATTGTTATTATATACATAACTTTGCCAATTCAGCAACAAAAAAAATATCAATCAATCAGCTGGATATATGCGGACATATTGATATGGAACCTAACAGAAGAATCAAGGATTTTCAATGATTAAACAGTTTGTAAATATTCTTTTTTTCATGGCTAATTTCTTTAAACAGAGACAGAAGCTGAAAAATGTGCTTAATAGGTGGTTATACTAAGCAGCAAAAGAATGAGGTCTAATTCTTTAATTGCAACTCACATTTTTTTGCAATAAAAAGGTGAATAGAAAATGAAGCTCCTATAACTGCCAAATAGATTACAAACCCAAAACCTGCAACTGCAGTATCCTTATAATTTAGCTCCTTCTCAAATGCAACCGAAGCTGAGATTTGAGAGCCTTTTGTAAGGGAAGAGAGTTTTATTGGACCCAAAGGTACCATGAATTGAAATCAGAAACTATGCTAGTTCAGTAGCTCTAAAATGTTTCACGACTGAAAAAATCAACTTTGAGGATAAGATAGAAAATTGGGTAACTTTTGTGGGTGATCTGCCTATGGCTGACAAAAGAAGTTATAGCAAGTAAGGAAGTGAAAATGAACCAATTGACACGAGGCATATCATACACTACTGGTAATAATTATCCAAATCATTAAATTGATATAGAAGAAAATGAAGTCCAGTATGGACCAGCACCCCTCCCCTCTCCAAAAAATATTTCCTCTTGCAAAAGAGCTCTTCCTACACTTGCTGCATATCTGCTATTTGCAGTTGGGACCATTGTACTTCTCAGAAC
The DNA here is from genome assembly GCA_015471245.1 of Laticauda colubrina. Lineage (NCBI taxonomy): Eukaryota > Metazoa > Chordata > Lepidosauria > Squamata > Elapidae > Laticauda > Laticauda colubrina. The sequence goes on along the minus strand of BLBF01000094.1, from coordinate 6,453,015 downwards.
AATAACTTATAACAATTTACATAGCCCAGAAGAAAAAATTTCTGCCGTGGTTGTGGCAACTCTTCTATACATGGTTTGCTAAGAATCTGAAATGTTTTATATGATTGGTGTATAGTAGAATGTCCATGAGATCAATTTATAGGTTGTAATAGTTCTAATGTAGCTATATTTGAATTAACAATGTTGAAAAATAAATTTTGTAGATGAAATACACACAAAAACCTGGTTTAAATCCAATTGGCTTTCCACAAGAAGAAATGTGTTTTGATTCCCGAAGTAGAAACTATAATTATAACAGAATGGTTTAAAGCAGAGCTTTGGGTTTTGCTTGAGATATGCCTAGGCATGAAAGAGTTGTGGCAGATTATGAATGTGTGTGTAAACACACATACACACACAAACATAAATGTAGCCCCTCCCACGACTGCATGAAGCAGTTATGGCAAATTTTACACTCACATACGTTTCTGACAATTTTAAAACAAGAAGATAATACGCGCTAAATATGGGATTCCAGTTGGTGAAGGGGCAACATAACTTTCTAAGTTTTAATCAGTTTGAGAGATGCTATTTATTGTCAAATTTTGATACAGCATATAACTTGTCAAGAAGGAAGTCATTCTTTATAGTTGGTAGTTGCTCAACAAGATTGGTAACTAACATGCAAAATCTAGGAGAGAGAAAATTAATTCATATTTGGACCTCTTCCTGGTTAGGAATTTAGATAATAACCCTAGATTTTATATGAAGGAAATTAAATAAAACCATAAAGGATTTAACCCTGTTGACAGGGTTTTATTTTCTGCACTGAATTTCAAAATTTGTGACTGGAAGATGTAAAAGCTCATAATATAAAGAAGTTATTAAAATGAGGCTATAATCCATATAAGCTGTAAAACAAGATTGTTCTCGTAATCTGGAAACTAAATCTATAGTTCCATTAGAAAATTTTACGGTCAGATTTATTCATGAAATGATATGAAATACCCTAGTATGGCTCATTATTTTCTAGTTTCCTTGTTATTTTCAAACATATTTTTAAGGAATATGGGGCAGAATATCTACATAATACCTTTTAGTTGCAATACTGTCTTCTGAATGCTATTTGCTATAATAGAACTTATAAAATTATTTACTTATATTTTGGCAGTGTGTGCTTCAACATGCATTCCATAAAACAGGTGAAATTTAATTATGTGGTTAAGGGAGAAAAATTCATCTAGAACATGTCCTATTTTATTGTGACTCATACTAATCGGGCACTTGCCTTTGCACTGTGGAATCAAGATTTACAAGTTTGTTGCTCAGTCTACAGGACTATCTTACTGATACCAAAACTAACTTGTCAACTGAGATTTAAAAAATTAAACAGCAAACAGCAAAGACAAGGGTAAAAAAAATTAAAGTGGAAACTTTCGTCTTGGTCTGACAAGCTTTCTCTTTCAGAAATCCTTTTACTTTTTTGAAAATATTTAAAATGGAGGGCCCTATTTTTTATTTGTATATTTAATATATATAATTAATATATACCTACATACATACATACAGCCATCCATCTTTAAGAATTAACAATTCTCAATTAAAACAGAAAGATTGCAATAAAACCTTAGATTTCAGACTAAAGATGCTGTGTGACTTCTAACCATACCAACTTCTAATTTATTCGTTCCTGCATTTGGGGAATGATAGTAAATCTGCTACAAATGTGTTACTAAACAGAACTGTAAACAATCCTGGAGTAAAGATTCTGAACAATTCTAAACAAAATCTATTTCAGAATTGTTTAGCGAATAAAAAAAGAAACGGACAAGAACCTATGTTGCAAATTAAGAAATGCAGATTTGGCTTATCATCTATTTAATGATTTATTTGCCTTCTTTCTAGTTTCTTTCTTCCCTCTATTTCTCCAAGAAGATTGAGAAAATGCTCAAACTTGTGGAGTGGGGGAAGGGAGGGGAGGAATGACGAGGGGCACGCATCCTATTCGCGTCGAAAGCGCATGCGCCTTCCACTGTACGCTTGCCTATCCCGTCATTCTCAGCGGGGAGCAGTAGAGTGGGACTCCTTGGAGTATTCTAGAGCGGCAGGAGCAGGCCGAGGCCGATGATGTCGGAAAAGAAGCAACCCGTGGATCTGGGACTTCTGGAAGAAGACGACGAGTTCGAGGAGTTTCCTGCCGAAGGTCGGTTGGAAAACGGGGAGGGAAAACTAACGCGGGTTTGTCGCAGCGGCTCGTTTGGGTCTGCGCCTCGTTGGTCTGGGTGCGGATAGGCCTGAAAGCCTCCCAATCCAACCTACTTACCTTCCAGAGACAAAACTATAGTACCTATCCTCCCCAGCCGACACTGCAGGACGGTTCCGGATCGCGGGACCCCTTTTGCCGAAGCAGGCCTCCATTCCACGTTTCCTGTCTCGTTCCCCACGAGGAGCCGCTTCTTCCACGCGGTATCCTTAAAGGAGGCCAACGGCACCTGGTATTGTAATCGGCGGTCCGGCCTCCCCACCCCCTTTCTCTTGTCAGAAAAGAAGTCAAACTTTCCGTGGGGCGAAAGAAGGCCTCGTTCTTTCCGAAACGGAGATGCCACTTGAAGTTCTTCACATGTGAGAAATTTAGCCGTAGTCCTGGACGACCTGGCTAGGGATTCTGGGAATGATAGTTCACTGCATCTGGAAAATTAATTTTTAGAAACACATGTGTATGCTTGGCTTTCTCTAGGTTGCTAAAAAAGAATAGATGGGTTTTCATTTGCAGAAACTGGGTTTATCAGGGAATACCTCATACTATTTATTGGATCGAATGCAGAGCATCCAAAGAATGGCTTGATTGGCACGAACGTGGGTTGGGTTGTGTTTGTAACATGTGTTGTATCAAAACTTTGATTTGAATAGTAATATACAGCTAAAAATGAATATGAAGATAGGATTCACACATATTTATTGTAAATTAATGTAGCATCATCATAACACAGGTTTTTCTTCTAAATAATTGACAATGGCGAAAGAACAACGATCTTCCTTGCTTAGCAACTTCTTTAAGGGAATGTGAATATTCCAGTTAAATTTTTTGGTATCATTTAAGTAAGTATAAATAGATATGATTTTTTAGTGTAGAAACTTCTTACCCTAATGCTATGTATTTATTAACATATATAATTGCACAGGGCTTCTGGATTAAAATACATTGACTTCCCATGTTTTAATTTAAAATTGCCTGTTTTGTGCTTCTTATATGTTATGGATTTGATTGTATTCACTGAGTGTAAGATATTGTTTTATATATAAACAGATTTGGTTTCTAAAGGTTAATAGTAAGAAGACCTTCAGTTTATTAGAAGTGATAAGCTTCAGATGCAATAATTTTAATGCAAATTAAATAAATTAGCAATTTATATATGGAAGCTATGATTTAGGTTTGCAGTGAAAAATTATATTAATATATAATAAAACATTCTAAAATAAGATTTTTAATAAAGTTACATTGTAGGAAGTAATATGTTATTCAATTCTATTCTGCAATCTGAAATTGATTTGCTCTGCTTTTGGTATTCTGTTATGCTACACTAGTACTTAACACAAGGAACTTATTTTCAAAATCTTACTTTATTTTTTTAAAACAAGTGTAAACAATTTCATTTTAGAATAATAGATAAATATCTCACACACAACAGAGAGAGAGCTGTGTACACAGTGTGTGTGTATATGTTTGTATATCAGTGCATACTGCTGAATTAATACCTATAGAGATTCTTAATCATCCAGGTCATGGTTATCCCAAATATGCTTTTCCAAAAAACAAGTGGACTTCCTTTTTTTTTTTTTTTTTTGAAAAGGTTTCACCTCGGAAATAAAGATTTTTGGATGAGAAGCAAAAAGTTTTCAATACTAAGGAAGGCCAGTTGCTTTTTGGGAAAGCATATTTGGGGTGTGTTACATAAACAAGAGACTTACCATCTTATTTTTGAAAAGATGAATATTCATTTTAAATGGATATAGTCCAATTTGTTGTGAAACAGATTTAATAGTGATTAAAATCTGGGGTGATAATATTCTTAGACAAATCATATTCAAATGCTGCAAGTTATATAAAATATACTGATTATGCCTCTAGTCTTATATTTTGAGAAAGCTATCTTCACTATATGTTATTGTGTTACCCAAAGTTGTGAGGAAAATTCTGTCATCTTGGAAAATTCTTGTTGGTTTTATTTTTTTCTAGAAAATTAGTGTGTAATGGGATATAGAAAGGTAAGTATGTGTCACCACAAATCTGTATACATTTTCTTGAAGGTATCTCTTTTACAAATATTTTTTTCAATAAAATACATTTTCCCCGAAGATGTGAGTTAATAAACTGCATTCAAATTCAAATATACATTAAATAGGTGATACACTCTGAGATGTTTCAGCTACAGTTGTATGCTATATTTTGTCTTTCAACAAAAAGTGAATAAAGCATTTTATTTTCATTATATTCTATTAGCACTTTATTAATTTCCAATAATATTTTCAGAAGTCCACTTAAGCTAAAGCTAGAATTGTAGTACTTAATGAAATATACTGTGTGATAGCTTTAAAGAAAAAAAACCTCAATTTATTAAAATATAATCCAAAATATAACCCAAGATTTATTACTAAATTGAAATTTTTAATGTGTCAGAAGACAATTATAAAATACTACACTGGAAAGTAATATTAACTCTATTCAGTTTCTTTGGGGTAAATTTAACTTGTGTGCTGGCTAGGCGTTGCTGCTCCTTCTACTTACAGTGGTTTCTTGGTCCAGAAAAACTTACTACTATTTATTTCTTACTTCCAGAGATGTACATTTGGGATTCATTATTAAATTACAATTATATATAATCATAATTCATTTTTTATTTAGACATGGCATTATTAAATAAAGTATAATATTTGAATCAAAGTATAATGTAATGAATTTTAGGAATTTATCAAAATAACAGTAATTGTTAACTGATAATCAGTATTGGGTCTTTTGGGAATCTTCCTTATTGCTCTACTTAGACAGTAGAGGAAATTTTCTTTTGAATAGCCCTTTTCTGAAGCTGTCCAATCCTGGTTTATAGATTAAGCATTTCATTTAAATATTAAAAATTTTGTCTTTTTGAAAAAGCCTGTAATTTCAGTTAAGATTGTAATGTTTTCTTTATACCACAGACATCAAATACAATTTGAAATTAATCTCTAGTTCTGGTTTATGATCAATTTTCTTAAATACAAAATATCGTTAAGTAGCACTAAGAATCTGAGCTGTGGTAAAGTTAACACTAGAGTTAACATTGCAAAGAGACTGTATAATCTGAGATTTCCTTCTTAATCTGAAAACCAGAATTATGTATGAATACATCTGTACCAAACCAATGTATGTTTCAAGATATAAAAGGATTTATGCTACATAAGGTTTTGTCTTGCCCAGGTGTGCATGCACTGATGCATGAAATAACTTTTAGTAAATAAAATGTCAGTGCCTTAAAACAGTTCATAAGTTTTGTCTTTTGAAAAGCACCACTGGATAAAGTTGCAATAATTTCTCTGCAAATCTGGTGAACTGACTCAGGAACTCTAGTGTTTTGCTTCAAATAGCGCTATTGTTAGGACTAAGACTAGTCACTGCTTTTGTACTATATGGGAATAGTGGAGATAAGAAACATTTGAATAGACTATTTTGATTTTAGTAATCAGTAGTGGTTAGTACCAAATCTGATCTGCATCATTAAAATTATTCACTTATCAGCCTTTCTCATTGTGCATTTCAGATTTATATAGTTATGCTGATAGTATGAAAGCCAGCTAGAAGAAAAGCATGCTATTTAAGAATCTGTGCTCTCACTTGTTTTGCAAAGATGATAAGGCCTGATATGCAACTTACTCACATCAAGTATTAAATTCCTACCTATTATAATTCCAACTGATATTGGAGCAGTATCTACAGAATAACTGACTTCTCATTGTTCCTTGCCATCTGCCAGAACTCTAAACCCTTAGTTTCTTCTAATGTGTACCATTGCTGGTTTTAAATTAGGCGCTTATAAGTGACCTTTATTTAGGCAGAATTTGGTTTGCTATTTTATGGCTTTATTTCATTTCCCTGCCCCATCTTGTTAAATGGGTTGTTTGATTCTCACTTAACTTGTTCATTTTTTATACATTAAACAAGCCTGGTCCAAACTCATAAATTGACAATATTGGTGGCCGTAAATTATCAGCCAGGTTTTGAGAACATCACTTAGTAAGTGATGCATTTATATTATTTGACTGCAGTCATTTTTACAAGCCATGATTTTTGCCTCTGGCCCAAATCTAAGTATTAAATGATCTCTATTCATGATGAAACTTGATAATCTTTGATAACATTGCTAACAAAAACAAATGTATCATTTACCAGTTTTAAACAATTTATTATTCATTTTTAATTTAATCATATACCAAAATTAATACTATACCTGTTGGAAACTAAAAATTTTGATTTATAAATTACGGAGATATATCCAAAGTTGCTAAAATTCATGAATTATATATTAAAGCATTGTTCATTGCTTTTGCTTTAGACTGGGCTGGTTTAGATGAAGATGAAGATGCACATGTGTGGGAAGATAATTGGGATGATGATAATGTGGAAGATGATTTCTCTAACCAGTTAAGGTACATCAAAAACATTCAGTTTATATCAGTAATGAAAACATATTAAGGTTACCCTTAAAACAAGAATTATATCTCAAAGAATTGAAAATACCTTTTAACTTCTGTTTTATTATGGCACATGATAATAGAACTGTTATATTACTGATAAAACCTTAATTTTGTTATAAAAGTTATAGCTTTTAACATTGTGTTATAAAATAAGCATTATTAGCTCTTTTCTTTTCTAGCACTACAAGAAATTTCTATTATAGATTGAATATATTTGCTAAAGTTTAACTTGAATGTTGTAGATAATAAATATTAACTTCAAAAAATCTAGTTTGAAAATGTTTCTCTTTAAGATACTTTATTTGTATTTGATGATGTGGTAAGCTATTATTAATAAATTAATTTCCCAGTTTAAGAGAATAAAATCTATATATATAAAAGTGAAATATCAGTCATGCATCATCACAAAATCTCCAGATCCGTAAAGCCTACAAACTTGAAATTTGGCACGTATGTTATTGTCGGCTCTAGGTGCTCACTAAGAAAGGATTTTCTGAAATGACCACCAGAAAATTACTATTTTGTATATTATTATTAACACACTCTTATGCTAAAGAGTTCTACTCCCCCTCTTCACCCAAAAAGAAATATGCTTGCAAAATACAAGCAGGAGAAGGGATTTCAGTTTTAGTTTCACAGCATCAAGTAGCTTTAGTACAGAACAGTTAAGCTAAGCCATGCCCAGGTTTCTTGCTGTCTCCTTGCTCACGCAGCAAATACTATTTCAGTTTCCAAACAGTCTCACACACTGACAGGATGCTAGCCAGATGAATACCGATGGATGCTGGTAGGCAGAGGCAGAATTTTTTCCCCTTATTTTCCTCCACAAAAACTAAGCCCAGCCACATCATTTCATAGTAGTAAAGTACAGGTATCGAGCTGGTAAAATATAAATAGTATTTAAACTGTGCTTTAGTTTGGATTAAATGAAGTATGTGAAATTTTGGTTTCATATGAAATCAATTTGGCCATGACTCAATTCATTAAAAGTAGGATAGAGCTTTATTTCTCATTAACCATCCAGATAAGTTCCAAGAAGATGGAGACATAGTTCCTTCCTGCCATTGTTCCCTGGTTCTTGGAGGCATGTTGCCCACAACCTAGAGATTATATTGAAGTTAAAGATTGCATTCAACCTTATATCTGCTTGGATAACTATTATAAGTGTAATTGAGTAACTTTCATAAGATTGAGACATATTTAATTGTTTTAAACCAATTTATAAACTTAAATGTGATTTCAAGTCATTTAATAATAAAAAATATTAGGTAGCTATTTTTCATAATTTAACTCTATGACTCTAAATGTCTTACTTTTTTCAGAGCGGAACTGGAAAAGCATTGCTACAAGATGGAAACAACATAGCGTCTAATGGTGTTTAATTTATGTAAATTGATATGTGCAATGGAAGGGGAACAACTATACAAATTGTTTTCTGTTTTCTATAAATAAAAGTTGAGATTATGTTGTATATTTTAGTATTGTTATCGTTTGCTTTTGAATAACTGACAATTTCAAAGATAATGCGACTTGCTATTTTAAGCATAGTTTTCCTACAGTGTTGATCTCTTAATATTATCTAATAATAATTAAAGAAATGTTTTTAAAAAGTTTCAAATTTCATTAACTGAAATTTGGTATTTAATACATTTGCAAAGCAAACTCTATATTACTTCAGAAATAAGTAATTGAAGTGGGTATTTCCTACCTAATCCCACATCATGCTTTAGCTGTATTTGTACAGCTGAAAGTAAATGTGTTTTCCATATTTACTTTATATTTGTAAGTGCAGTATAATTGATTTTGTATTAATATTTTGATTTACAATCCATTTTAGCTGCAAAGCAAAACTGCTTCTTTTAGTAGAAATGAAGTCATGTAAAAAAAAGTTGATGACAAATGAATATACAAAATTGCTAGTTTTTATGATTGAAACAAGAGAAAAATATTTCTTATTTTGCCATGCAGTCATAATGGTGGGGACTACATCGAGCAAAGGGGCATGGGTAACCTAGTATTAATAACCAAAAACCCTTATTTAATCTTGTTAAATAAGATTATCAGAAGAAATAGTCTGTTGTTATAAATATATTGTTTTCTAGAACTAGATCTTTAAGTTGTTTTATACTTTTACACTGCTGGAAAAGAAAACAAATGATTACTTGAGTAGGTTAGTCATGGATTTATTTAAACTCATACGTAATTTTATAAACCTATAGCAAAGGTTATCACTGTTCCAGTTTTGAGAACCCTAACCTTTACAGTTCTATCAAGAAAGTAATTATGCAGAACAGTGTTCTCAGCCTTTGTAACTTTTAAGGTGTGTGGGCTTCAGCTCCCAGAATTTCCCAACCAGCATTCTGGGAGATGAAGTTTACATTTATTAAAATTGTCAAGGTGCAGAAACATTAATGCAGAAGATACATAGAAAATGGATTGGTTTATTCTTCCTGAATGGAAGGAATGTGAGTTTCAAAGTGAAAAATTAAGCTTAAAAGTCTTTTTCAGATATCCAGACAAGTGGTAAGTTGTGAACATGTAGGTTTATATATTTTATATGTCCATCTGCCTTTATCCACACATAAATAATTAGGCAGTTCGAATCCCTAGCACCACGTAATGGAGTAAGTTCCTGTTGTCCCAGCTTTTGCCGAGTTAGCAGTTTGAAAGCATGTAAAAATGCAAGTAGAAAAATAGGGACCACTGGTGGGAAGGTAACAGCATTCTATGCGTCTTCATTGTTTAATCATGCTGGCCACAAGACCACAGAGACATCTTCATACAGCACTGGCTCTTCGGCTTTGTAACAGAGATAAGCACTTCCCCCTAAAACCAGAAACGACTAATATGTATGTGTGAGGGGAACCTTTACCTTTTTAATTTCACACAAATAGAGTATAGCAAAGTTCATTCCTATCACAAGTACTTTAATTGTCTGGCTTACTTCTGCTGTCAGAACCAAGGCGGCAACTTTAGAAAATCTTCCTTGCTTATAATCATACCCAGCACTCTATAGACCATTCTTCCATTGTTCCCAGTTTAAAAAAGAGAAGGATGTCAAGAGTATATAAAATATACTTGAATTACTGGTAAGCTAGGAACATATATGACTCAACAAGGAAAGGATTCATTGTTTGTGTCCTTGAATTAAATGTCTATGAAATGTTAAAATACTTTTTTTTTCAAAGGGAATTCTACTTCAGTGGAAACATGTTCAAGTAAATGAATAACTTTTTTTTTTCTAATATCTGGCTTACATTGATTTTTTTTCTCCCTATAAATTTATTCAAAATTGGTTATTGCAAAACATAACACTACAAAGCAGATTCGTTCTGAAGAATGGTAGAATCATTGAAGACTTACATTTAAGGCAATACTTAAATGTTTTTACCTGTACTACAGGTTTTTTTTTATAATTTTAAATAACTACCTATTGAAATCATTAGCTTTGGATAACAGGTACATACCAAACAATCTTAAAACATCACAAATTAATTATAAACATGCAGATGGGACATATCAATTGTAACAGGGTAAGAGCTAGTGATTGAAAAATATATGAAGAAAAGTGAAATAATATGTTGGACAACTATCAGTTGATTACAGAATGCTACATAGGAAATCATAATTTTAATTTTGTGGAATGAAGGGAAAATGGTGTCTTTCTGATCCTAATTTTGTAGTTAAAGGTAAATGCCAGAAGAAAATAGAAATTACTACAAATAATTGCTTTATTTGTACTTGGTATATAAGTACAAATCTAATCTCTCCAAACTAAATATATCAAATCAGCATACATATTGGAGGAGGGATTATATTGATGAGCTCTGGAATAAGTTGATCAAACAAAATAGAAGTTACTATTTGACTACTACTTGAGACTGTTACTATGATGAAAAGTAAATTACAATTCCTAAAAAAGATTAATTTGTTGTTAGTGATTTATATAGAAGATAATGTAAACTAAACTACAGTTTCCCTAATGCCAAATATTAAGCTCTTATTAATTCTTTACTGTGGTACTATATGTAGTTGGAATTTTATATGTAGTTCTAGTAAACATTAAAAGAATGTGAGAGTCCAAAACATGGGATAAAGTCTGAGTCATGAGTTTCTATAAGTCAGTAATTCAGTGTCACCCACTTATCAAAAATTAAATAACTTTTGTGGTACAACACCTTGGATCTTTTAACTGTTTATATGCCTGATGCTTGCATTCTGTAAAATATAACTTTCAACCTGATTAATTGGCGCTGAGATTTACAGTATTGCCAGTTACATGAAGATATAACAATACAGATGCTTCAATCCAAATATCTCTCACAGGATCCACAGCAGAATTTTTTCAGTCTTACACTTCATTTGGTTAATCTGTGTCTCGGAGCTGTTATTCTGTGCCATTTGTCAATATATCTAGAAAACAAAATTTAGTAAGTATGATTGCAAACAGTTGTAGTTCCTCCCCCTCTTCCTCATCTGTTTAGTGTCATGATTTCCTTAAAAATAATACACAGCCAGTGAACAATAATCTGTCTCTTATTATTGATCCTAGAATTACTATTCTCTGTTCCTGAAGGATCTGACAACTTAAAGACTGCAAAACAAACTATGCCATCAGTCATATCTGTACAAACTAACTAAAATCACTTGGACCACATGGAAGTGTGCAATTAAAGTTGCAATGCCAGTTTTCATACTTGATAGGTTTACCAATATTTAGATTTCCACATAACCAAAACAATGCTGTTACCTGCTTTATGAAAATAAAATAATAAAGTTGCAGAAATTGAAAGCTGCTTCTGCCCCTACAATCAGTCCTTTAAATAAGTAATAACTCTATCTCTTAAGCTACTTTCTAAAAAAACAATGTTCAAGTTAGTTCCTAAAGTCAAAGCAATGCTCATTTTTATTATGTGGAAACACTTTTTGTTTGAATGTGAGTCCTGGCTCCAGATACTGTTTTGTTTTCCAAGATGATTGATCAGAAAATAGTTTGTATTTGCCTTCAAAATGGAGTTTTGCTTAGTGTCAATTTTTATCATGGCATTTAAACTTAAATGGCATTTTATCATGGCATTTATCATGGCATTTAAACTCTAAAAAGAATATGGAAGAGCTTCTATGGTAGTTATTTAATTTGGGAATAAGCATATGATATGGTTATAGTTGTTAGGTCAACCAAGTATATTCTTGGATAAGGATGAAGGACATAATGTCACAATCCCCAGTGTCTATAAAGAAGCTACACTTGTATGTTTAAAGATGTCACTGCAACTGAGGACAAGTAGCTTATGAAATTTTGGGTAAGATACCTTTTCTAAGGATAACCCAGTCCTGCATAATGACCATTAAACGCAAAATGCCAGAGCCCTGGTGGCATAGTGGTTAGAATGCAATATTGCAGGCAAATTCTGCCCACAAGCCTGGAATTTGATCTTGACTGGGCTCGAGATTGATTCAGTCTGCCATCTTCTGATGTTGATAAAATGAAGACCCAGATTGTAATATGCTGACAATGTAAACTATTCAGATTGCTATAAAGCACTATGGTATATATGTCTGCTATTGCTATTGCAACTGTTTCATATCTGTTTAGTAGTTGACTCTTACCATCAATGATACACAGCCACTACTTTAAGAAAAGAAAACCAATTTGATACAACTTTTTAGGTTTCAGCTTTATAAGTTTGCTTAGCATAAAGTTCTTTTGAGTTTGGATCAATAACTTATAAGTATTTGTGTAAGAATAAAATTTAGGGAAGGAAAGCATGTGTGTATAATTCAGCAAAAACTTGAAATGTAAATGAAATATGAATGGAGTAATGAAGTGCTTTGGGTTTTATTGCCTTTAGGTAGGCACATGTACATTATTATTTTTAATTATCTTTCTATCAGTTGGCATGATTCTATGTGCATCAAAAAGTGTGACCTTTTTGATACCTTCCTTGTTTAATGACTGGCTGCTTATCAACTCGTTGAAATTACATCTTCCTCCCAAAACAAGATACATACAACAAATTTTGAACTTTTGATGGCTGTACAAACATCCTTTGCAGTTTATTGTATTTTTCAAGAAATATCTATTTTAAATATTTATTTATCCCACATTTACTGTATTATTTGTATGAATAATTCTAGGTGATGAACATACCTAACATTCCTTCTGCCTATTTGCTCCAGAACAACCACCCTGTGAGATGAATTGGGCTCAAAGAAAGTGATTGGCTTAAAACTGTGTTGGAGAACCTATAGCAAGTGTACCATAGGTGGCACACAGAGCCCTCTCTGTGGACATGCGAGCCACTGCCCCAGCTGAGCACCACGCATGCCAGCTGGTCTTCAAGTCTCTGCTACGCATGTGCAGCAGGGTGGGCTCATGCACAGGGCAGGGCATATGCATGGAGATGCATGGGCATGTACAGGGGCCCAAGACGTATGTGCAGGGGACGCACATGTATTGAATTTTGGGGATGCGCATGTGCTTTGGGCACTTGGCAAAAAGATTAGCCATCACTGGCTTAGTCATTCAGCTGGTGTTCATGCCTAAGGCAGACTAGAATGTACGCTATCTTGGTTTCCAGACACCTGATTTCAGCTTTATTCCTTTTTAGTTTATTAAAAGCACTGGTCTTGCTATTTTTTTTTCAGGACTTCAATAAATCACAGAATGATTCCTGGATGGGTCACATCTTGTTCTGTTTAAGCCTACTAGGATGAAAAGTTCTGTTACAAACTTGGGAGACATGAGAGTCATAGGTGAATGTTCTGCTTTGCCCTGTTCATCAATCTTCCAAAAAACTAAACTAAAGCAGGAGTTTAAAGGCACATCCAGATCTCACAAGATGGGAAAATAAGTTCTTGTTTGCTTCATTTGTGAAAGGTGGTGTTAATACCAAGACATAAAGGGTGGGTTCAGATCATGTGCTAACCTGTAATTTTCACTGGAGATTTATTGAGTACACCAAAGACAAGTCTGGGTTAATCTTGCAAAGGATCAATTTGGTCAATTTCTGGATTCTCAACATCTGGGTTGCTCAGAGGCTTTGGCATTTTGACCAGGATTTCTGTAATTCTAATACATATAGACATTTTCAGTATGATCATGGCCTTTCTGTTGCTCATTGTAATGGGTAAAAGGACTTTTAATATGAATTTCAATCTTAAAATAAGAAAATTTTGACAACAAAGAAAACAAAAGACTTTATGTATCGATCTTGAGCTTATGCATAGTTTCAGCAAATCTTGATGCAACTTTGTGTGAAAACAACACTGAAATTAAAAGGATGCATTTTCAAGCTGGTGTGAAAATGGTACTGTAGGTTTTGACAAAAACATTCTCAGAAAGTTAAAAATGAAGCCATGTAATAAATAGTATGATTGAAGTCCTTCCTGCTTCATCATAGGACTTTGACCAGTGGCCACTGCTATAGTGAATTTTGGCTCCATTCTGAAAAAGCCCATGTTTTTTGAGGATATTTTTAATGATAAGAATCAACTACTCCAAAGATCAAGATATAACATTCTTTTCACTTAATTCGCCCCTCTAAATTTGTCTAAATTATCTTCAAATATTCCTTCAGTTGGTGATGAGCTGCTAAGAATAAGTTTCCTATTTCAAACCCAGCATGTTATTTCTATCACTTCCCGCCTCTGTTCTTAAGTAGGTCCTTTTAAACAATCCTTGGCTTTTAAAATGAGGGTATTTTTTAAAAAATGCATTCACTAGAACAGAAATATTACTCTTGTTTTACAGTTAAGAGCCTTCGGAACAATTTGCTATGCTTTTTCTCCTTGCTATTTTTCATCTGAAGGGTAAGAAAAAATAAATTTAATAGTGGATTAGTAATCTAGACAGTTTTAAGATGTGGGATAGCTTCTCCATTCCAGAGTATGAATTGGAGGGGATGCAGGAATCTACATTGGTTATTTCATTATATGTTTTTTTTTTAAAAAAAACAGTTGCAACTAAGCACTATGACTCCATATTATTTGATTTTAGCTCCTTCACTATTCTTGCACACTTAAAAGGAAATTGTTGAGTATTAATTTTTTATTGAAAGATTGTGCCTTTTAGAGTATGTTTTCAAATATAATTGAAAACAAGTTGTCTAATTTGCTTTTTTATTGCTGAAGTTAAAAGAACTGTGGTTAAAGACAAAAGTATTGCATTGAAAGAGGCAGATATAAAAATGTTAACTGACAAAAGAATAGAGGTTATTGAAATGAGTGCATTACTGAAATAAAATGCATCAAATGATCATATCATTTACACGAATATTAAATAAAAAACTAAAAATGACATGCCACTATTTAAAAACAAAATTAGACATGCCAGCTGGGACCACCTAAGCAAGTATTTCAATTATTCAAACAACCTTTCCTTTTTCCATTTTCAATGAATTAACTAATTTATTGTCAATTTCACATTAAGTTACTATTTTAAAGCCCGTGGAAGTTTGTTGTTAGAGAACAAAAGAAAACAATTTTGCAGGAAAAAATATTTGGGTATTGGAGTAAATATTTTGCTGCTAACAGAAATGGTGGCATTTCTATCACGTCTCCTCATTGGCAGACGTATGCAAAGTTGTAAAGATATGATGTCATCTCAAAAAGACATCACCTTGATGGTAATTAAAAAGCAGGAAAAAAATATATTCAATAATAACCATTCACTGCCTTTCAAAAATTCCAAAATCACTTGTTGAGGCAATTCCTAGCTTTTATTCATTTTTTGCTTTGTCCTTTTGAGTTGAAAATTAGCATTTCATTTAAAAATATGTATTTTATGTAATTGATTTCTTAATCAAATCAAACAATTCAACAAAATTCAGGGTCTATTCTGAACATACCAAAATATGCTCAGAACCAATCTATGTGTTTTCAATGCTCTAGAAGTAATTTCAGGGACAGAAACAGTATGTTCATATCATCACATTATATCATGATTTGTTTTAACCACAGTTAAAGTTCAATGGCTAGGTTCATAAATAATGCTAAGACATAAACTAATTTTTTTCAGCCTAGTTGCCTTTTAGAAATTAGTCTTAAACAATTCAGAATGTTTCAACCTATGTGGCACTTAGAATTCTGGGAAGAGATGCCAAGTAGCTAACTGATGCCAATAATCAACCAATCAACTAATTGATGCCAAGGTTGGCGAAGATTACATTAAAACACAGTGTATAATCCATAAATCATTTGTATCATTGAACCACTGTTTTCAGTTTGCAGTCCAAGTATGCTATATTTATACATGTGCAATGTTAAGCTCAATTTTAAAATAAAAAATATAAGAGGAGGAATTAAGACTCTTAAAGCTTCCTTTCAACAACTTAAAATTAACGCAGCAGAATGAACAAAATGTTCAAGTCATTTCATCAATATGAGCTATATAGTTTCTATTAAAATAATTATTTCTATACTCATACTAAGTATACGAATGCACAAATATTTGGATTCCAAGTATTCACAAAATGTTGAAATGCTTTTTTTAAAAAATGTGTTTTAAAAATATACAGAAAATTTTTGTTTAATTATTGTACTTGATGAAACCTGATATTAAAACTGTTTTGAGGTTTAAGGCTTATAGTCATATATTAAATGAATCCTTGCATGTATCCTAAGAGGTCAACAAATTATTAACATTTCTTGGGCTCTATTGTGCACTTGCTTAATATATTTTCCAGTCATTTGTCTAGATAACACAGCCAGTTAGTTTCCTGTTACTACATTGCATATTAAATTTATCATCATTTACAGCTCTCAGAAAAAAAAGTTTCCTAATGTGTCCAAATGTCCATCCATCTTTTCAGTTATGAGGTTACAACATAAAAAGTGTTTGTTTCACACGATGTATCTCACTGCTTGTGGTCAGTGTCTGCTAGTTGTCTTTATGTAGCTTTCTTATATAATCAATATTTAATTCTTTTATTAGCATTCAAATAAAACTTCATTATAATCTTTGGGTCAGGAGATACATCAGACATATTCTTTAATGAAACAATCTTAAGGCTAGGTCACACTGGCCGATGGATGCAAAACGTATGTAAAAGGGACACAGCGGATGAGCAAATTTTCCATCCGTTGTTATCCGCTCTCAAAAGTGCCCCAAATTTGCATAAACAGAGTGGACAACAACGGAAAGGAACAGACGTGGAGAGGATATAGCGGGGATGTAAAGCGGACGTTCAAAGGAAGCCTAGCGGATGAAAGCGGATGGAAGTGGATGACACATCCGCAGGGCTTCCGGGTGAGAACAGTGAAGCGGGCGCGTAGCGGAAGGAACGGATGCGTAGCGGATGCGTAGCAGATGACGCGGATGCATCACGGACGCCTATAGGATGCATAGCGGATGCGTAGTGGATGCAAAGCGTTCACTGCGCATGCGGGGAGGATGAATTGCGTAAGCTCCGCGGATATAAAAGGAGGCAGCTTGCAAGCAGGTCACCATTCAGAGGAAAAACCTGCTGCCAGAGACATCTTGAGAGAACACAATGGGGAAGAAGAGGAAGCCTGTACCTACTCCTGCCAGCTCTGGCAAGAAGGACAGAACCACCATCCCACCCCCTGGCGTTGTCTCTGAAGCTTCTGGTGCTGTTGCTGGTGCTGCTGGTGCTTTTCCTGCTGGTGCTGCTGCTGGTGCTTCTGCTGCTGCTGCTGTGGTAGACCAGCCCCAAGGTCCTCAAAGCCCTGCTGCTGAAGGCCCTGAAGCCCCTGCCAGAGGGAGGAGGAGGCAAGGCAAGGAGAAGGGGGAGAGGAAACAGTACTCCATTTCCGAAGACCATGAGGAGGAGGTGCTGGAATGGCTGAGGGAGAACAAGTACCTGTGGAGGAAGGGCCACAGGCTCGATCGCGATACCAAGTGGAAGCAGGCAGCGTGGAGAGAGAAGGCAGAGAGCCTTCAGATGTCCTCCTGTGGGGTTGGAAGCATATGCACACCTGGTATGGCAAGCTGCACCTGGAGAGATCCGGACAGGCCGCTGTCAAGCTAACTGACCGTGAGACCTATGTCATGGCCAGGTGCAGCTTCCTGGAGGGTGAGATCTGCCACCGAGGAGCAGCCCCTCTGTCAACCCTCTCCCTCAGACAGCCCACAGAGAGCCACTCCTCTTCAAGCCAGGAGACAGCTACCGTGTCCAGGCAGGTGTCTTTGGAGGGCCCCACGACAGAGACCCCCTCCGACAGCTGCACTCCCCATGCCAGAGGACATGGAGGATCCCCTGTCTCAGATGGAGCAAGAAGAGGCAGCCACCAGAGACCAACCCACCCCCAGCTCCACCTCCACAGAAAGCAGGCAGAGAGGCAGACCGGAGGGACAGAGCCACACTGTCCTCTTGGAGATCAGGGACACAATCAAATCCAGCACAGATCTCTCCCAGCTAGTCCACTTTGACATACCATCCTCCAACCGCAAGCTCTTCATCACGTACGTGAGCCAGACCCTCATGGACATGCCCGAGGCCCAGTACCAGGCGATGAAGGAGAGGATCACAGCTCTTCTGCACCACCCTCCAGGCCCAGCTGAACCTGCTGCTACCCACTCCAGATCTGCTCCTCCACCCCAGGTGATGTCACAGCCCTTCCATGGATTTCAACAGCCCCTCGCCTACCAAGCCTACCACTACCAGGACTTCCCACAGCAGAGGCAGCCCTTCCTAGTCCACACCCAGGTTCCTTGGATGCCACAGACGCCTCAGCTGACCCAGCTGCAGACCAGACAGCCTCACTACACTCCTCCTTCCTCCACCCCACAGCCAAGCCCTTCCTCAGAACATCTGTCATCAGTGTTGGGCCTCACATCCCAGGTCCTTGAGGAAGTGCTTCTCAACCTCATGGGACTGAGTCAGCTCTCTGAGAGCTTCCTGCACACATCATCTCCTGTTGTACTCTTGGGGCCAGGCACCCCAATGGCGCCTCAGACCAGCACTCCAGCAATAGCCACCTCCACAGTCCCTGGCCCCTTTACATCTGAGACATGGGCATGCCTCAGAGTGACTGAAAAGAGTGCCAGAGACTGAGTTGTTACCTGTTCACCTTATCTTTGCTTAAAGACGCTTTACTTGGGTCATTTTGCTTTTTAATAAAGTCATACAGTTTGTTATTAATAAAGGTTATCTTTGCTTCACATACTTGGTTCATTTTTTTTACTGAATAAAGTGTTGGGGAAAACTTTGAAAAAAGGGTTAAGCCTTTGCATGCTTGTGGGATTGGTAAGGATAGCTGTGGGATAAGGATAGTTGTGGGATAGATAAACCTCCAGTGCAAGCATAGTGGGACTGTATGGTCCACCCTCCCAGCTGCCACACATTTGGCCCTTTATTATCAATAACAATTTAATCATTGATCCACACATTTCAACATAAACAAAACTCTTTATTAATGCCCTATTCATTGTAAGGTCACTCAACATACATGGCACAATCTCATCAGTGTGATGAGACAGGCTGAAGGAAGCATCCATTAAGCATCTACCATCCTGTCTTGCTACTCCACTGCTCCAGCTGGGGAGTAGCACCAGTGTTTCAGGAGATTGCTCTGCTTCTTCCCTCCACGTGAAGCTCTGTTGGGGCCTTGCACATCCACAGTGTCTATCAGGTTTCGCCCTTGTCTCCATTCACCAGGCTCCATGTCCCCATTGCCTTGTTGACGGTCCACAAGCCTGTTCTGCAAGACTGGGTAGCGGGTGCGCATGAGATTGTGCAGGATACAGCAAGCTTCCACAATGCTCCTCACGGTCTCTGGGCGATGCTGCATGATGGTGAGAAGTACCTGGAACCTGTTGGCCAGGATGCCAAAGGCGTTCTCCACCACCCGTCTTGCCCTGGACAGCCTGTAGTTGAAGATCCTCTCTTCACGGTTGAGGTATCTGGAGGTGTAGGGCTTCATGAGGTAAGTTCTGAGGGAGAAGGTGTCATCACCCACGATGAAGTAGGGCACATCTTGTGTGTCGTTGGGTAGGGGGTCTGGATCTGGGGAACCCATGATGAGGTTGCATTCCAGCCCACCCTTGAGGTCACTGGCATTGTATATCTTGGCATCTGCAGCTGACCCTCTGCCTGAAGCTTCGATGTACATGAACTTGTAGTCAGCATCAACCATGGCAAAGAGGATGATGCTGAAGAAGCCCTTGTAGTTGTAATAAGTGGACCCTGAGTTGGCTGGAGCTTTGCAGGCCACATGCTTCCCATCTATGGCTCCAAAGGTGTGGGGAAAGTTCCACCTCTGATACCACTGCTCTGCAACTTTCCTCCAGCCTTCTTCAGTGGTGGGGCACTGGAGGAGCTCCTCCACGTATTCTTCGATGATGGCCTGCACCACTTCTCTGACCACAATGCTGATGGTGTTGTGTGGCACCCTCCAGGCATACTGTATATTTCTGTACATGGTCCCAGAGGCCAGGTGGCGCAGTGCCACCATCGGTCCAGGGTCCAGGCTGGGACGGAAGTTGGTGCTCGGCTTGGTCAACCTGGGTCTCAGACGCTCCACAACTTCATCAAACATGGCTGGTGGCATTCTCATGAAGTGCTGGAATGCACGAGTGTCTTCATTCCTCAGCTCCACCATCATCTTGTCATACAGTCCAAACTCCGCTCTTCTCCCGATCCATCATCGGACCCACACAGTTCTTGGACGTTTCCTTCTCTTTGCATAGAAAAGGTGAAACAGTCTGAAGAGGGCTTGGTTCTGGTGTTGAATGATCGCGGCTACCAAAAGGAGTGTGCGATGATCCATGGTGGAGATCAATGGATGATGTGGAAGAGCAAGAGCAAGGCTGAAGAGTCTTTCCTTCCACATACTCTAGACATCCTCCAGACATCCTAAATATCCGAGATACGTCCCATATACGAATGTTTTTTCTGTTTTAATGCTTTATATACAAGATGCATCCACTTACATCCTTTCTATGTCCATGCTACTAATGCTGTGTGGACGTTCCGCGTACCTTTTGCTTCCTCCCTCTTTCCTTTCCACTGCAGCAGATGTGAGTTGCGCAGATGTCCAGAGGATGCCAAGAGGATACGTCAGACGTGTAATGGATGACAATGGACGTAGAACGTTTGTTGCCTGTATGTGTTGCGGATGTAGATCGTACATGGCGGAAAGTTCATCCGCTCAAAAAGTTTTGTGCAGCTCAAAACTTTTTGAGCGGATGAAAGAGCAGTAGACGGATGTTTTACAGATAGAGCGTATGAAAGACCTACGCAGTGAGTACACAACGGATGCATCGTGTTTTCCAATGGATGGCAAGCTCTTTTGTCCATTTTACATCCACTTTGCATCCGTTGGTTCAGTGTGACATGGGCTTTAGGAGAAGATATCTATAAATTTACATGGGTGGGATCTTCTGCATTTTGAGCTTTTCTTGCAGATATTTCGTTACCCAAGATAGTATCATCAGTGCTAGTAAGGAATGGAGTTTGTTCTCAATTTATATAGCCACAAATTGCATTGTGTTAAAGAAAACATAAAATCTACAAACTCTTAAAACTATTAGATTAGATGTGTTAAAAGTCAATTTTCCATGCTATGGCAATAAAAATTAACTGGATCTCCTTTAACAGGATCATTTTAAATTATATTGCTAATAATTTTATGCCTTAACATTTGAATATATACTATATTAGGCTATTAAGCCCTTACATTGTTCCATTGGGAAAAGATAGATTATAAATTAAATATCAAATAATATATGTGATAGTACTTAATAACCAGACAACTTTCCACAATTTAATATTCTCAGGGAGTTCAGTGGCTATACTAATTGAGAAATCTGGAGGTTGAAAGCAGTCAGCAAATGGGAAACAACTTTGAGAAGGCTATAATCAAACAGGAGAAAGCTGATATCAAAGAAATTTAAATCATATAGGATCCTGCCACTCATACAAGAGGCTGTAAGTTTTTCACTTGTGAAAAATGATTCTATTAAACATTTGGAAATGTGGCTAGTCCACGGATGGGGATTCTACAGGTTCACACCTATTCGCTAGGTGGTTGTTAACATTCTAAGCAGTTTGGAGAACCAGTTGTTCGAAGAAATTACTGGCCTACTCCTGTAAGGAAGGCAGGAAGGAAACATTCTGGTGTTGCTTACAAAAACTGCCTCACCGTTGACCCTTATTACATTCTTAGCAGGAATGGACTTTCTATTTCAGGAACTTTTCTGGACTTTTTTCCCCCTCCTTTGCTGGTACTTTGCTTGTGTGGCATGACCATTCAAAGTTACAATGGCAGTGAAAAAAGTGACTTATGACCGTTTTTCATACTGCAATATCCCCACAGTCATGAGAGGCCAGGCAAGGAGATGTGTGCCTCGATGTGAATGATATTGAGTTGGCCACACCCAGCCAGTCACATGACCACCAAGCCATGCCTACCAACTAAGCTACGCCCACAGAACTGGTTGTTAAAAAATTTGAATCCCATCCCTGGGATTAGTCCTATATATCTTGATAAAGCAAAGTACAAAAATTACCCTTACTAATCACACTAAATGCTATCTCTGTTAGTCAAACAGAACAAATCTTTTTCTTTAAAGCCAGTGAGCCCATGCACTTCTAGCTGAAAACTCAGGTATATGAAAAAAGACCCATGCTGGGTGTCCCTAAAAAAAAGGCCTTAAGAATACAAAATAGTTGTCGATGTACATAATTTCATTTAGCAATAGGATTTCTTTTTCAGTACATATCTTAGCATTTGTGTATGTTTGCTGAGCCTTTGCTTATTGGCTGATTTACAACTGTTTCCAATCCTTCCACCTCCCTTGGATATTGTAACAACCATAAAATGCTCAGGGGTCTGTCTGTCTTTCTTCCACCCCAAAAAGCACACAATCTATCTTGTACTGATAACTTTGTTATAAATTGTTTATTAAACCTCCCATTGGACTCTCCATTGATTTACAAAATACTGTCAGCAGGGAGAAATATAGGAGGACATGGGTGGAAAGGCTAGAGAGAGAGAAAAAAACAATCCCAAACATAATATTGCAACATTGGGAACCATTTATCTGGGTAGTAGGATTAAGTAGGATATCAGTTCCTTCCCTCTTCTCACCACTATAGAGACAATTTCCTTGTGATAACATGAAGGAAGCAATATGTGCAATTTTATTTAGATGGCAATACAGACATATTCAAGATTCTCACTATTGATTTCAAATAATACTTCCATTCTTCAAAAGAAGCTTTGGATACAGGAATTGGAAAGTCAAAAACTCAGTGCAGTACTTGTTCAGAATACACAAAGGGATACCTGAACTACAGGCTAGATTGGGAAGTAAGAAAAGAAAAGAAAAATAAACCACTTCATTAAAGCTTCCACAGAAATTATATGGAGACCATGAAATCAACCAAGAGTCAATTTTGATTCATTCATTTCAAAAATCAGGAGAGATCGAATCCACAGAACTTCAAATACATTTGGCTGTAAAAAGAACACTCAGCATTTATGCTTCATAGAATAAAGTCAAAAGCTCTCACTTTATTTCTTAAACTACACCAATGTCTGTGATTATGCAAATTTGAACAAAAATATATCATCTCAGAATAACAGAACAGATGATGACTAGATAGTCTGCCATCCATAAAATGATGCTGAAGGATTTTTGGTTTTTAATCAGGAATTAGATTGGACACTGTTCAAAGAGGAAATGTCAACAAAGAGAATGGTCTTCTGTAAAGCAGAACACATGGTTACACTCCTATTGAACATCAGTAGAAAATTGAATTACACTTTTAATGATTAAAATGTATTGCCTGTGTCAGGCACAAAATCAAAATTTGTTGAATTAAAGAAAGCAGAAAAAGAATACATGTCAAAGTGTGTGAGGAATTTGAATTCAGCAAGAACCCTTGTCAGAAAATATGCCCGAGCAGATCCAGAAGACTGAAAAATTTAGTAGCAGAAACTACCAGTAAAAAGAAAAATGCTCCGAATTTAGTTGTCTTGAATGAAGGATATAAACTTAGCCCTGCTATCAGAGAATATTAGCTAATTTTGTATGAAGTAAGAAAATATATTTGTTAAGGAATACATAACAGAGGAAAGTCTCATTTCTGCCCAAAATTTCTCATGGAAAAAAGATTGAAACTAAGTGAAAAATAGGAAGCTCATGTAGCTCATCTAACAATAGGTCAAGTGAGAGATGAACACAGAACAGCCTGTAACAGATGATATATCATTATTTTATATGGAAAGGATAAGGGATGAACATCATGTAAACATGCTTTACATGATGTTATTGAGGAATATTGTATGTAGGCCAGTGTTCCACAACCTTATCTCTTACAAATATATTTAATTCCATTCTCAATATTTTAGCAGCTTTTTAGCATAATTGGTAGGGACTGGACATTGCAATCCAATGTATCTGGAAGAGACTGGGATAGGCTAATGATACACAATTCCAAATAAACTTAAAAAACATTGTTAGAAAAGTTTTAATGTAACACCCTTAGAGATTAAAAGTTTCTAATTAGAGATGTGCAGAGCATTTTGAGTTTCAAACAAACTTTCCAGGAGGAATTGGAACAGCCTATTTCAGTCTCACAGAAAATAATTTCAAAGTCACATATTTTCAAATTTGAAACATTTTGTATACCTCTGAGTGCAGTTTAAGGAGCATTCCAAATTGGACAAGTATATTATGTTACTGACATTGCTCATTCTACTATGTATGTTTCTTTTGAACAAAAAGAAAGAGAAAATGATAAATTATTTCAAAGAGCAAGAATAATGTAAAATGGCAGCTTAAAGAAAGAAAAAGCTAAAATTTAATTTATTACAAAATTTATTTTTGTGATCAATATTTGGCCCATGTGCACTTACTAAGTATATTCAATAATATAACATTCATAATACAATATGCAAAATGTCCAAATAAAAAAACCTGATTTCTTTAAATGCATCATTTGAAAACAAAAAAAAAAAAAGTACAACTCCATAGTAAAAATATTAAATCCAAGTGACAAAAATGCAATTTTGCAAAATATACTTTTTTAAAGGAAACATAATTAAAGTTGTAAATAGTGCATACATTTTGTTGGTTTAGAAAAACATTTTGATCAGTTCTGCTGAAATATTTGTAAAGTACTTCTTGAATTCACGGATTTCGAAGCGTGGATATAACACAGCTCCTTCTCTGAGTCATTTGACAAATTGCTTTTGAAATAGTGGGTAATTTCAGAAGTAGTTTGTGCTGCAACTTTAACTCAGACCTTTAAAGCAAACATGTAACTTCTAGCTTAAGATTAAGTTGTTCTTTGGAGACTAGTCTATATTTTAAATCGTTGTTTTCTTCCAAATGGTTTTATTTACAGTAATCAACTTAAATCCGTTTTGTCCTAGGAATAATCTTTCAATTAGTCTATTTATTTATCCATCTATCCATTTTAGTTCACCATTCTAATTGCTATACTCTAATGGCTGAATTCATACAATGCTAAAATGGTCAAGTTCACACATCTTATAGCAAAACTAAGGAAATCACACATTAGTATTCTAATGCTGAAAAGGATGTTCAGCCTTTTCCAACAGCTGCATTTAACAAAAATAGTTAAGGAGTTAACAACAAACTATTAATCAGCAAAGGATAGCACAGTCCAGACTAGTTTTTCCCATTGCTTTATTGACACTTCTAGGAAATTAACTCCAGTAAGTTCACATGAATGAAAACAAACTAGAGGAAGTCTAAGTTTATGAAATGAAGTTATTAGAACACAGGCATATTAATCAATCAATTATAAAAGTAAACCAATATCCTACAATTAATTTTGTTTGCCTCTTATTTGACCAGCTTAGTATTCAATATATTATATAGTCTAGAAGATGGCTTAATTTACTGATCAAGATATAGCTTAGAAACCTAGCATGGGAATCCTAAATCTAATAAATCTGGAATGCAGAAGATTGGGAAAATCTGCACTAATCAAAAGACTTATCACCTTACTTATCACTTACCACCTACTTATCAGAAGATATGTAGCATCTACATATAATGGGTTTATGGGCACAGGTAATATTTTATTCCCATTTTTCCTATGGAGAATTGTGACTTCAGCATATCAGCTATTTTCAGGGGTAGCAAAGAGCTTGTTAATTCAGTTTATTATTTGTTTAACTTTTTAGATCAGGATGTCCCACAGGCTCGATGCATTATGTGCTGGCCCTGCAGCAGCCAGATTTAGCAAAGGGGGAAAAAGTCCCAATACATCACAAGATACTGCCATAATATAGGTTTGACACCCCTGTTTTAGACTAATTTTACCTATATTTACTGGTATAGAATTCCACTGATAACAAAACAGCTTTTGAATAAACCAGTTACTTCATTGATCAATTGGATTTGCTGTAACTTTTATAGCAAAAAAATTATATATATGTAATTTACTTTGCTGGTGTAGCATGAAAAGTTTATAATGGTTAAAATATTATTGCTACTGTAATTGTAACAAAACCTACACTGTCGGCTGTACATTTAAGCAAACAAATAATGATTATATAATAATGATCTTGAAAAGGTTTTAGTGTGATGCATTTCAAAGGAACATATGTAGAATTCTTCAGTTATACACTGAGAAGGCTCAGTATTGATTGCTCCTTCCACAGGTTGTCCCAATTAAAAGTGATCAGGAGAAAACATTATAGGGTTGCTTCCCCCTTCAACAATCACAGTAGATCTGAGTCTTCAAAATGTTTTCCTAATCTTTCCTCAATTCCAGATAATATTGTTTACCTTCACTTACAACTATTGTATTTTTATAATGCGGGAAGAAAGTATGTTTCCCTTTTGTTTAGAACAGTGGTTCCCAAACTTTTTCAGTCCACCGCCCCCTTGGTGCTACAAACTCATCCTCGGTGCCCCCCACCCAGGGGTGGGATTCAAATTTCTGTGAGCATGACTTAATTTTAGGGTGTGACTTGCTGGTCATGTGACTGGGTGGGTGTGACTTGCTGGTCATGTGATGGTGGGCGTGGCTTGCTGGTCACATGACTGGGTGGGGTGGCTTGCTGGCTGGGCATGGCTTGGTGGTCACATGACTGGGTAGGTGTGGTTTGGTGGGCATGTGACTGGGTGGGCATGGTCAGGTGACTGGCAAACCAAATACAAGTGGTCCTCACTTAATGGCCAGTTGTTTAGCATGTGTTCTCATTTATGACTGGCCTCTCCAGAGCAACTTGACCTGTTTTTGGAGTTTTGACAGCCATGCACACACATACACAAACACGCCCTTCTAACCCTGCTGGAGCAGGTCATTGGATTAGAATCAGCAAAGCATCTTTGATTACATTCTAGTAGTGAATAGAATCTAATCAGAGATGCTTTGCTGATTCTTGTTGATTTGGTTTTTTTTGTATTTCTTTATTTTATGTTGCTGAATTGCATTGACATGTGTCCCTTCTTGTGCACAGCCCAGAAGCTTTTGTGATTCTTTGTGGCAAAAATTACCAACCTCTGGCTTTGCTCTACTTTTCAAACATGCCACCATTGCCACGTTCTAGGTGCTGACCTCGCAGGTCCACCCCACTGAACCCGCTGCACCAAAGGGACCTGCCCAAGCAAGTCCGAGCAGAGCAGTGCACCAAGTCAATGGGCTGAGCCTGAGAGAGGAAAAGAGAGAGAGAGAAAAGAAAGAGAGAAAGAAAGAGAGAAGAAAAGAAAGAGAAAAGAGAAAGAAAGAAAAAGGGACAAAGAAAGGAGGGATGGAAGGAAGGAACAGAAAGAAAAAGAAATAATAAAGGAGGGAGGAGGGAGAAAGATAATGAGATATCTATTCTAGTCCAATCACCTGCTCCAGCAGGGTTAGAAGGGAGTGTGTGTGTGTTCTCCTTATAATTTACCAGTACATTTTGGTTTGCCTTCTTCAGAATTGGCACTGTAATACATTGGGGAAAAGTAATTTTTAGGGTGGAGGTCTGGTCCAATGGATCCTGTTTAAAGCTTCAACAAAATGTGAGAGCTTCACATTTTGTGAAGTAAGTAGGAGGTCAAGATAGTCTCTTGACCATGTTTCATCCACAAAACCTTTAACAGAACCCAAATATGTTTCAATGTGGAAAATGGCCTCAGTCTAAACTAGGCCTCATTTCAATCTGATGTATCAGGACTCTCTCTGTCTCTGTCTGTCTGTCTCACTCTCTCCTCTCTCCCTCCCTCCCTCCCTCCCTCTGTCTCTCTCTCTCCCTCCCAGACTGGCTTTGCTCTACTTGTGCCTGTGGGGCCAGCGCCTCGAACATGTATGGATAGATGGATGGAGAGAGAGAGAGAGAGAAGGTAGGTAGGTAGGTAGGCAGGCAGGCAGACAGACCTTTTGGATGAATGTATGGATAGGTAGGCAGGCAAGCAGGCAGGAAGATAGGCAGATAGGCAGACATTTTGGATGGATGTATGGATAGATAGGTAATTAGGTGGACAGAAAGACAGACAGACCTTTTGGATGGATGAATGGATGGATGGATAGGCAGGTAGACAGAAAGACAGACAGATAAATAGGTAGGAAGGCAGAGGAAGGGTGGCTTTGACCACATGCCCAATATCCAGGATCCCACTCAGCCAAGCCTACCCCTCTTTGTAGTTGCTAACAGCAAGTTAACAGGCTGCCCCTCCCACCAGGGATCAACCTCCCAAGCTGCCCTCTCTCCTGGGGCACTCACATTGTAGAGGGTGGTGCTGTTCCCTCCTTCCTGGAGTTGGTACAGGGCAGGATTGAGGAAACCCAGAATAGGCAGCGATGGCTCATTGGGAAAGTTTGCTCTACTTTCTCAACATGCCACCGCCACTGCATTCATGGCACCACCCTCACAGGCATGCCACCGTTGCCTGCCCTGGGCTTCCTCAACCCTGTACCAACTCCAGGAAGGAAGGAACAGCACCGCCCCCTATGATGTGAATGCCCTGGGAGGGGGGGCAGCTTGGGAGGCTGATCCCTGGCGGGAGGGGCAGCCTGTGAACTTGCTGTCAGGCACGGCAACTACAAAGAGGGGCAGGTTTGGCTGAGTGGGATCCTGGATATTGGGCATGTGGTCAAAGTCACCTTCCTCTGCCTCCCCCAAGGTGATCTACAGATGCCATTGACTGTTGCACTGTAGTGGTGCAAGGGGCTCAATGGAGTGAGCCTGATGAGCCGGTGCCTCAAATGCCCCCCTTGCCTCTTAGCACCCCTCTGCTGGCCCCCTTGTCTCTTAGCACCCCCTAAGGCATCGCACCGCACTCCAGGGGGCGGTATCACCCACTTTGAGAACCACTGGTTTAGAATATAGGAATGTGTACATGCAATGCTTACCAGTCAAAAATGTTCTGTCTTAAGTATTCCACTAGGGCAGTAAACACTAGATAGCAGCAAATTTCAGAGTGTTTGGTGTCTCTTTGCTGCCCTGCAATGGTTGAATCAGGGTTTGTAACATAGATAACATCACAACAAAGGAATGGATTGAGAAAAATAAAGCTTCCAGGAGTAAACATCATGGGTGTTACTAGGCCGTTCAGAGCTCATAGGGCATACTGCTGCTCCTGAAATGATGGCCAACTCAGGATCTAAGGGAGAACAAAGAAGTAGTAGAAGTAACATCTATTTATTGTTTATCAACCTCATTCTTGCCTTCCTGTCACACTTATATACAGCACAAATCTATGCAAAATATGTGGACATTAACTAGATATGGGAGCAAAAACATAGAAAAAAACTCCAATTTTTTGTTGCTATCTAATGACTATGAGATTTTTGAAGTCTGGATATATTTTTGAAGTCTAGCTATAGAATGCAAGATAAGTTTGTTGAAGGTACTGGGCAAGGAATAAGCAACACAAGCAAGCCTAGGAGAGGTTAGTTTCTTTCTCACCCTTAATTTTAACCACTGGCATTTTGAATTTTTTGCTTTGTCTTTCTTGTTGTAAAAATAAAATAAACTACCACTTTCTTCCCTACAGCAAATACTTAAGGCAAAACCTGTTCTTCTAATGAGTAATTCCAACAAAAGAAGGCCTGTGGATTGACAAATGACTTTCAGATCTTTACATCAGTATAATTTGGCACTAAGTATTAACATTTGAAAGCCAGATTTCTTATAACAGTGGCCTGTACAACAACAGACCCTTGGCAGATTTGAAATATTGCAGCGACCTTTAATTTAGAGAAATTATTACCAGCAAGAGAAAACAGGTTGGTCATGTGCATGCTTCAAACAGAACGCTAGAAGTAAAAAGAAGAAAAAAAAATATAATTCAGAGTGTATATTCTCCAGCCTTGGCTCTGGTCTGAAGCTGATTTTTACCTCTGCTACAGCTGTTCAAACAGGTAACTGCTCAGAGGAACATAAGTAAATAGTTTAATTTCTTTCGGCACCTCTCCAAAATATAAAATTCAGTCTCTTCATATAATGTCATCCCTTACATGTTGACTTAAAAAAAAAGACTTGCAAAGTTATTTATATGTTTATAAAATAATTATAAAATGGTTAGCAAAGGGTTCCACATTTGCTCTTTACACAATGTATTTTCCTTATTCAGGTTTGTTAAAAACCTGAAATCTGATGCCCATTTTCCTTGATCTTCATCCAACAAAGAGAATTACTAAGGGTGATGTGATGATAGTCTTCCAATATTTGAGGGGCTGTCACAGGGAAGAGAGCTTTAACTCTCTGAAGCATCCTGAGATGGAACAAGAAGTAATGGATGGAAGCTAATAGCATCACTTAAAGTAAATCTTGGTGAGGGATCTCACAAAAAGATTATTAATGGATTAAATTCATGCAATATTTCTAAATAATATTAATTGAAAGGCAAAGGGCATTTCAAGGCATTTTGGAAAAAATTGTTTTGGATTTCTATAAAACAAATGAATGCTTATACTATATTTTGTTGTATTTTTATTTAATTTTACCTCATAAATGAACTATGACTTTCCTATTAAGTGCCTATTGGCTTCAATTTTCTTTTAGTGGTAATAGTTGCAACAATGATCTGCTAGAGTCATAGTGGCTGAAAAGGGGAAAAAAGGATAAGAAAACTATATAAATATTCTCAATAAATAAATAACAGTTGTCATTTCCCAAATCTGACAGTCTCTGCCTGTGCTTAAATTGGACGACATACCATTTATCCTAATAGATGGGAATTTGTGTTTGCTGCACAGGAGCGAGTAGACTAATTCTTATTCACCTCAGCTGTGATCTCAGCCAGAGGTTTCAGTTCTAACAAGGATTGGATGGATCAAATCTCTCTGGAAAATCTTAGTCAATTATAGAAGCCTTAGGCTAAAAGGAAGGTGCTTGTCTTTCTGTCGCTGTTTCTCTCTCTCTTTAAGGAAATTCACAAAACACTACATTCTCCTCCTATTCCTCAACTTACCGAACAAGCAAATGAATCCTTCATCTGTAGAATATCTGGGAATACCTCTTTCCCCTGTAATTTAACATGACTCAGTCTCACATCCCGATAATACAAGTGGTGAGAAAGGCTCCTAATCCTATTGGCATACCCCCTTGTCAGCACCTCTTTATTTGACTGCTTTAAAGGCTCAACATGTTTTGATTTACAATAAGTGCTGAGATAACTGCAGGTGCCCTCCAAAAGCAAGGTTAACTCACCTGAGATGATTTTCTTTTCTTCTGAACAAAGCAATACAAGAACAGGAAATGCAATTAATACAGGTGCTTCCCTGAAAGGTAGGAAATGTCACTTACTCCTGATATGACATAAATCCTCATTAAATAAGCAGGCCCCAATGGTTGGCTTTATCTTTTTTTCTGAAGAGAGGAAAGGATTTAGGTTGAAAACATAGAAGCAAGCATGGCAGATTTAGGAAAGCAAGGTATAATTTTTGTAAAGCTCCCTAATCGCTTGCAATATTGGGATTCAGAAGCAATTATTATTCAGTGAGGGACTTAGAAGAAATTAGATGATAGATTTTATCTCATAGGACATAAAATCAAAATTGTACTTTGTCTAAATAAACATATTTTTCAAGCTGAATTGATGCCTATAAATTTTGCAAAAGCATAAAGGGAGAGAAGTTTCACCCATCTATTTCTTTCTACAAAAATATTACATTCTTCAGCTCTTTTCACTTTTCTACATTTGAAATGTATTCACAAATTGTTGAAGAGTAGACCTCAAAAACCTGAACTGCAAGAATCAAAACAACGACAAAATAAACACAAACATATTCAGAAAACTTTAACATCACTTTCATAGTTTTAAGAGTAGAATCCCTGGCTACAAAAATAGTTGGCACCTTTAATATCATTTTGATGCTCACTCAATACATTTTTATTTTCCTTGGATATAAGGTTTTCTATGTTTTAAGTTTGCTTATTCTTTCATATCACTTACATTGAATTGTTTGAGCTTGTAATTCCAAATGTATATATTTTATAAGATTGTGCAAACTTAAACAAAGTGTTTTGCATCTTAGCATTTTGACTTCTTATATGTTTATGAAATAAACACAATGACAATTCATAAGTTTTAACCAAATTATAACTTTATGCTTTTCCTTATAGTTGACCATACTATCAATGCCACCCATGGTGGGAGGTAGGATATTTATTTATTAGAATTTGTCAAACAAAAACAAGAACAAGAATAAAAGAATAAAATACAATGACAGGAAATATATGCACTTATCTTATGTACCACTAAACACATAAATATGATATAAGGTCCACAGAAGTCAGTTTGTGACTGAAGCCCACCCTTTGCACTTGCCTGTGTCATGGATGTACATGGAAAGAGGACTATCTAGTTTGCTGCTGTGATCACAATCTGGACTTCTATGTTCCCTGGGCATAGCCCTATAATCACAGGTAGTTATGAAGCTAATTTCAGTTGTATTAATGTTGTTCTATTTTATAAATGCTGATAGAAAGGCAGGAACTACTGTACTTTCAAGAATAGCAACTCATCTTGTAACATTTCTCCCTTATCAAGTAGCCATCTGTACAGACAGGAAGCTTGGACATGCCAAGCATGGTCTCGTAGTGATTTTCTTTTCTCCAGGGCTAGTTCCAATTAGTACTGATCCAGCACTCATTTTTTCTGCAGAGTCGGCTCTCAGTTTTATCTGTACTTTTGTGCAATATCTACCTGAAACTCTGGACAACATCATCTGCTGTAAGGGTATCAGGTAACATCAGTATGCTGCTGATATTCAGTTGTATATCTCAGCTGCTAGTCAAAATTCTTGTTCAAATTTGGATGCAGTGTGACAGATTTAGATGTAAAAGAGCAAACTGAGTAGTTATGGATTTTAAAGATATGCATTTGTGGTTCTAGATGAGGTTGTACAGACCTGGATAGACCTAATATATAATTAGTGGGTTCTCCTAGACTCATGTCTCCTGCTTGAAAAAGAGGTGGAAGATTTGGCTGAGATAGCCTTGGCACATGTCCATCATGTGAACTCCTCTGGTTGCCAGTAGTTTCCAGATACAAGTCAAATAGCTGGTCATTCTCTTTAAATCCTTTCAAGATTAAACGACTTGATTATTTGTGGGATTGCCTGTATTCAGTTATATCTGTAGTTGCACCTGTTCTATGGAATTACCCTCAATGGCTGTGATCTTGCTTGCCTTTTCAAATGCTCTAAAACTCTTGTTTTCTCCCAGGGTCAAATGATTTTGTGAATTAATCATGAATGGTTATCTCATTATTTGAATTTCCTCGGGTGCAATATGCTTCACTGCACTGTATTTATTATGTCCTATATTTTGCATCTGTTATTCATATAAACTTTATTCACACAAAGTTACATAGTATATCAAATGAATGGGAACTATATAAATTTAAGTAAAGAAATTGGGGTTTTTTTTGGCAATAGGGCTATAATATTTGATCTGAAAAAACTCTTGATTATGATTAGATAATAGCAAATTTGGATTTCTGCATCCTGGATTTTGCAGACCAAATTTGGTAGTCCTATTCATTCTGCTCCCCCCCCCCTCCAAACATCTTGTTGGACAGGACTTCGTTTCTGTAAAGGATACTTTCAAGCAGTTCATGAAAATTTATAGCTTGTAATAATTTTTGAACTTGGCAAATCCTGCCTTGCTATGAAATAGCTCCATCCTATAAAAGTGCCGTATTAAAGTTGTACAGGTTTAGCATCAATCTAACATTGCTCTTCACTGTAATGCATTATTTTTTTTTTACTTGAGCTACAATCACCCTTCTGTCACTCTTCCTTTCTTTTATCATGTATTCCTCTCATTGGATATTTTAACGAGTCACCTAAGATGAAATGATTGTCCTGTCTGTGAAATTTATACTATAATAAAGATGTTTAAAGTAAAAAAAAAATCTTTAAAACCCAGCAGGGCTTTCTGTTGCTTTTACTCCTAGAGTTTAATATAGTTACTTCTTTATTGTTTAGAGGGGAAATGTCTGGGAAATTTGATGGCTTCCAGAGCTTCCTTCGTCCCTTGATAACTATTTTATTCAGGAATAAATGGCAAGGTTAAAAACCTGCTTTTTCAATGGGTGTCCTCTCAGTGGCCTGATCCTTACACATTTCAGTATCATAGCTATGAGATCCCTTGGTTGCTTCAGTAAACAGAAATACAAATAACACTTGGTTTGGCTTGCATCTCTGCACATGCACTTTTTGGGCATTCAGTTGCAAAGCATAGGATAGATAAAAAATACAGTACATCTGTGTTGTATACAATCCCACAGACATAGGAATATCAATGGATTAACCGTAAGCATGACCTTGCTTAGATCCAGACTTGGATCTTTATTTCACAAAATTAAAAATATTCATCTAGGTATAAAATTATGTTGAACTGAGGTTGTGCTATAAGAGAAGAAAGCACAAGGGCCTTCACCTCATTTTGCTAGGAATAACCAGCTTCTGCTTAGAGATACCAGGGCATGGCCTAGCATAATGAGAAACAGATCATGGAATTCATAATTAAACTTTGGATTAGGCTTTAATTGCTTCCATCAGAACAGTGCACAAGGAGGAAAGCCAGGGTTCTCTCCTTTCAGGTGACAGCATAATTTTATGTTGCACATTTAGCTGATATGCAGAATAGTTTAGTGTGCATGCTAATCCTCCCCTCTTCTTTTTCATACCATCATAAGAGAAATAAAAAATAAATAGACTTTTCCATTTAGGAGGAGAACCCTTGCTATCTGGCACCATGTAATTAGCATACATGAATGAAAAATGAGTTCCTGCTGGTCTGTCCTGCTATATAATATTTTAAAAGATTTTTTTTCAATTTAAAAAATTCACCTTATTTCTATTCATTTCATTAGTGGGAGACAGAAGGATGGGTATACATACTCATCATGCAGACATACACACTCATTCAGTATTTGTGCACTTATAGGCAATTAAATATATGTGCGTATACTTGCACACACCCCTCCCTGCATATTTATTTGTTAGGTTTACATCACATCTTTCTTTCAGGAGCTTTATGATTTCCTACAATAGCAACTCAATGGAGAATGCTGGGTGATAAATCATTGTCTCAAGTGAAGAGTAAAGGCTTTATAATTTGTTATATTTTAATGTCTTTTTCTTAGTCATTCTCCAGAAAGATCAAAGCAAATTCTAATAGATTAAATATTCTTCCACTGAATATTTACTGCATCCTTCGTTATGCTATAACTATAGATTAGCCTTAGAACTTTCTTCAGTTTGCATCCATTCAAAAGAATGTTGAATCAGGAAACACAGATAATCTTCATTTAGTGATTTGCCATTGGGACTTGCAATTCAGTGGCCAAATGAAACAGGCACTAAGAGAAACCACAATGATGCTTACAATTACAAATTTGTTTACCTTTGCTTTACATACCTGCAAAGATGTGATGACTAGTTACATATTTTATTATTTTATTCATTACCATGACTACAAAAGTAGTTGTTAAACAAGGAACGTCTGTTATTCAAATAAGTATTTCCCCCCACAAAAAATTGATTGTTGGATTTTTTTTTCTTGTTCAAATAAATGTTTCTATATAAAAAATAATCAAATGAGTTTCTTTCAGACTCTGTGCTTTTGCTGCACCTGTAACTAACTCCATTTTATGAATGGAACATCAGAGATACTCATTTCTCTTGAACTGTTTCAGGAAGAGACAATTTGAAACTAGGTAAACTAACTGAATTGCTTTTGTGCATGGCTAGTCAGAACACTTCACAATTTAAAGGACAGAAATAGCACTTTCATCTCTCATGTTCTGAAGCAAATGTGACCTATAGTTGGCTCTTATTTTACAATAACCTTCCCCACACCCAAGGACACCAGACAAGGGTGGGACAGGCAGGAGATCTCCAATAACCTGCTATCTTCTACCAAGCAACCAGAAGTTGTTACCTAAAGCCCCTGTCACACTGCACCAACGGATGCAAAGAGGATGTAAAACGGACAAAAAACCTTGCCATCCGTTGGAAAACGCGATGTACTCACTGCCTCCGTTTTGCTTCCTCTCTATCCATCCAGCATCCGTTTATTGACATTTCATCCGCTCCAAAAGTTTTGGGCTGCCTAAAACTTTTGTGCGGAAAATGTATCCAATTTGTCCATTCTGCAGCTGCTACGCATCCGTTACGCATCCGCTATATCCGCTAGGCATCCTCTGCAACTCGCATCCGCCTGGACGCAGGGAGGAAGCGGAACGGACGTGGAACGGATGCAGAATGGATGCAGAACGGATGCAGCACGGAAACAAAGTGTTTAAAACGGAAAAAACGTCCGCAGAGGGGACCTATCTCGGATAGTAAGGTTGTCTACAGGATGCCTACAGGATGCCTACAGGATGCCTAGAGGATGCAAAGGGATACCTATACTGCCTATAAAAAGGGGGAGCAATTCGTCTGCATCTCAGTTTCAGCCCAGCAGCCCAGCTGTGCAGACCTCTGCAGCCTTCATCTGACTCTTCCTCTTCCACAGTATCCAGTCATGTCCACCGTGGATTACGACAAAATCCTTTTGGCAGCCAACATCCTTCTGCAACACTGCGAAACCATCTACAGTCTCTGTGAACTCTACTATGGGAAGAAAAGGAGGCACCCAAAAAAAGTCTGGGTCCAAAGATGGTTCGCCAGAAGAGCAGAGGACGGACTGTACAACAAGCTGATGGTGGAGCTCAGGAGCGAAGACACTCGGGCGTTCCAGAACTTCATGAGGATGCCTCCAGCCATGTTTGACGAAGTTGTGCAGCGCCTGACACCCAGGTTGAGAAAGACAAACACCAACTTCCCGCCCAGCCTGGAACCTGGGCTCAAGGTGGCACTGACTCTGTGCCACCCGGCCTCAGGGACCACCTACAGGAGCATGCAGTACAGCTGGAGGGTGCCACCCAGCACCATCAGCTTTGTTGTCAGAGAAGTGGTGCGGGCCATCATCGAAGAATACAAGGAGGAGCTCCTCCAGTGCCCCTCCACTGAAGAAGGATGGAAGAAAGTTGCAGAGCAGTGGTATCAGAAGTGGAACTTCCCCCACACCGTTGGAGCCATCGATGGCAAGTACGTGGCCTGCAAAGCGCCAGCCAAGTCAGGGTCCACTTATCACAACTACAAGGGCTCCTTCAGCATCATCCTCTTCACCATGGTCGATGCTGACTACAACTTCATGTACATCGATGTTTCAGGCAACGGCTCATCTTCAGATACACAGGTATACAACGACAGTCACCTCAAGGAGGGGCTGGAAAGCAACCTCATGGTGGGCTTCCCAGATCCAGACCCGCTGCCCAACGACACGCAAGATGTGCCCTACTTCATCGTGGGGGATGACGCCTTCTCCCTCACAACCTACCTCATGAAGCCCTACACCTCCAAATACCTCACCCGTAAAGAGAGGATCTTCAACTACAGGCTGTCCAGGGCAAGGCGGGTGGTGGAGAACGCCTTTGGCATCCTGGCCAACAGGTTCCAGGTACTTCTCACCAACATGCAGCATCGCCCACAGACCATGAGGAGGATCGTGGAAGCTTGCTGCATCCTGCACAATCTCATGCGCACCTGCTACCCAGTCTTGCAGAACAGGTTCGTGGACCTCCAGCAAGGCAATGGGGACATGGAGCCTGGGGAATGGAGGCAAGGGCAAAACCTGATCGACACTGAAGATGTGCAAGGGCCCAACAGAGCCTCACGTGAGGCGAAGAAGCAGCGCAACCTCCTGAAACACTGGTGCAACTCCCCAGCTGGAGCGGTGGAGTGGCAAGACAGGATGGTAAATGCTTAATGGATACTTCCTTCAGCCTGTCTCATCACACTGATGAGATTGTCCCATGTATGTTGGGTGTGCCTACAATGAACAGGGCATTTAATAAAGAGTTGTGTTTATGTTGACATGTGTGGATCAATGCTTACATTGTAATTGATAATGAAGGGCCATAGGGGTGGCACCTGGGAGGGTGGACCATACAGTCCCACTATTCTTGCACTGGAGGTTTATCTATCCCACAACTATTACCCATCCCATAGGTATCCCTTCCCATCCCACAGGTATCCCTTCCCATCCCACAGGTATCCCTTCCCATCCCACAGGTATCCCTTCCCATCCCACAGCTATCTTAACCCATCCCAAAGGTATCACTGCCCATCCCACTGCTATCTTAACCCATCCCACAAGCATGCAAAGGCTAAACCATTTCTAAAAGTTTCCACCCAGACTTTATAGAAAAAAATTAATGAAGCAAGTGTGTGAAACAAAGATAAACTTTATTAATAACAAGCTGTAAAATAAACATGACCCAAGTCAAGTGTCCAAATAAAGTCCACAAATATCCAGGCAGCCAGTCTCTGGCACTCCTCTTGGTCACTCGGAGGTGTGTGCCCAGTCTAAGGTGTTAGGGTGCAGGTGCTGTGGAGCTGGGTGCTGCTGCAGTGCTGGTCTGAGGTGTTGTTGGAGTGCCTGGCCCCGAGAGGACAACAGGGGACAGTGTGTTGAGGAAGGTGTCGGACAGCTGGCTCAGCCCCGTGATGCTGCGAGGTCCTTCCTCCATGCCATGGGGTGTCAGCCCCAGTACTAAGAACAGATGTACTGAGGCCGGGCTTGGCTGTGGGATGGAGGAAGGAGCAGTGTAGTGGGGCTGCCTGCTCTGCAGCGGGGTGAGGACTGGCGTGTGTGGCATCGTTGGCGTGGCTGGCATCGCTGTGGTGGGTGGCATTATTGTCGTGGTTGGCATCGGTGGCATCATTGGAACCGGTGGCAACGGTGTTGCCCGATGACTCTGTGCCTGCATTTGTAAGGGCTGCTGTCTGTGCTGCTGGACCTCCGGGTAGCTGTAGCCCTGGTAGGTGAGGGGCTGTGGGAAGCCTTGATATGGGAGGGACATCACCTGGGGTGGAGGAGCAGACCTGGACTGGGTGGGAGCAGGTGCCTCTGGGTCTGGAGGGTTGTTAAGCAGCGTGGTGATCCTCTCCTTCACCACCTGGTACTGGGGATCCTATGCTGGTGCGGATGGTGTCCCTGATCTCCACCAGGACTTTGTGGCTCTACCCCTCCTGCGGTCTGGCTCTCTGCCTTACTGTGGAGGTGGAGGTGTGGGTGGATGCGACTTCGGCAGCGGTGGACTTGATGTCTCCTTTCTCCCACCGCACCAGGGAGTCCTCCTCGCTCTCCACCACGCTTTCAACACCTGCCCGGGGGTTCTCCGCCGTGGCACGCTCCACAGATACCTGCATGGAGACAGGGACTGACTCTCGGCCGCCAGAGGACTGGGTCGCAGCAGGCTGCCGGAGAGAGAGGGTAGACAGAGGGGCTCCTGGTGCTCCTCGGTGGCGGATCTCACCCTCCAGGAAGCTGCACCTGGCCATGACTTAGGTCTCTCTGTCCGTCAGCTTAACCCTGGTCTGGCCAGATTTTTTGAGGTGCAGCTTCTCATACCAGGTGTGCATGTGCTTCCACCATCCGAGGAGCACATCCGATGTGTAGCGCAGACTCTCCGCCCTCTCTCTCCAAGCAGCCTGCTTCCGCTTGGTGTCCCTGTACAGCCGGTGTCCCTTCCACCACAGATAGTCATTCTCTCTCAGCCACTCCAGCACCTCATCCTCGTGCGCTTCCTCAATATAGTACTGCCTCCTCTCCCGTTGTTGCATACGCCTCTTCCTCCCTTTGGCAGGACCAGATGGGCCCTCATCAGAGGGGCTTCCAGGTTGTAGGGGCTGCTCCTCCACACCAACAGCATCATCAGCATCAGCATCAGCATCAGCATCATCAGCATCATCACCAGCAGGATCATAATCAGCAGCAGCAGCAGCAGCAGCAGCAAGGCCAGGATCAGCAGCAGCAGAGTAAGCACCAGGAGCAGGGTCAGCAAGACCAGGAGCATGAGCAGAACGAGCAGGACCAGCAGGACCAGGAGCAGTTTCAGCAGAGTACGCAGCAGCAGAAGCACCACCGCCAGGAGCAGCTTCAGCAGAGTACGCAGCAGAAGCACCACTGCCAGGAGCAGCTCCAGCAGAAGCTCCAGCAACAGAAGAGCGAGCCCAAGCAGCAGAAGCCCCAGCAGAAGATGAGTCAGGGACATGGGGCGGGAGGGTGGCCCTGTCCCTCTTGCCAGGGATGGCGGCAGGTTGCTGAGACTTTCGCTTCTTCCCCATGGTTGTGGGGTTGCTGGCTAGCAGGAACGCTTGCAGGGAGGCTGGCAGGCACTAAGGCTGGCAGGAAGGCTGGCACCAAGGCTGGCAGGAAGGCTGGCACCAAGGCTGGCAGGAAGCCTGTTAGGAAGCCTGGCAGGAAGGCAGGCACCAAGGCTGGCAGACAGACTGGCTGGCAGGGAGGCTGGAAGGCAGGCTGACAGCAAGGCTGGCAGGAAGGCTGGAAGGCAGGCTGGCAGCAAGGCTGGAAGGGAGGCTGGAAGGCAGGCTGCCAGCAAGGCTGGAAGGGAGGCTGGAAGGCAGGCTGGCAGCAAGGCTGGCAGGGAGGCTGCCCAGGAGGCTGGGAGGCAGGCTGGGAGGCAGGCTTGGAGGCAGGCTGGCAGCAAGGCTAGCAGGCAGACATGCAGGCAAGAACTCGAGGTATCCAGCAGCAGGTCTTTCCTCCAAATGCTGGCCACGTGCGAGCTGCTTCCGTTATATCCACGGGGCTTGCGCAATACATCCCCCCCGCATGCGCAATTAACGCCAGGCATCCGTTAGGCTTCCGCTGTGCATCCGCTGTGCATCCGCTGTGCATCCGCTTCATCCGCTGTGCATCCGTTCTGCATCCGTTGTTTCCGTTCCGCGTCCGCTTTGCTGAGCCCCCCCAGAAGCCCTGCGTTTGCGCCATCCGCTCCCATCCACTTCCATCCGCTGGGCTTCCGTTCCGCATCCACTTTGCATCCGCCCTGCATCCTCC
Source organism: Laticauda colubrina (assembly GCA_015471245.1). Taxonomy (NCBI): domain Eukaryota; kingdom Metazoa; phylum Chordata; class Lepidosauria; order Squamata; family Elapidae; genus Laticauda; species Laticauda colubrina. The sequence continues at coordinate 6,412,011 of BLBF01000094.1, read as the reverse complement.
CCGCGTCCGTGTTATCCGCTCCAATTATGCAAATTTTTGCCCCTTTTGAGCGCAGATACAACGGATGTAACATTTTTCTCTTCCGTTGTGTCCTTTTTGCATCCGTTGGGCAGTGTGACATGGCCTTTACTCAGGAGTAGACTTGCTTTGCCACAAACCACAGATTTGATATTGATAACCTCCTTCTGTGTCTTATTCAACGCTCCTTAAAGGCTTTGAAGTCAGGCTAATAGTATGTGATTATGGAAATTGTAATCCAGCATATTTGGAGAGTACCAGATTGTGTAGCTTTATCCTAATCACTGTCCCATATGTTAACATGGCATGAATAAATATAATAAAATTATATCTTATTGCCACATATTGATACCACTAGCATTCAAAGGGGCATAAGAAATGTGAGCAGACATCAAAGCAAAGATTGTTCTTTTGTATGTGTGCTTCAATTCACTATTGTATCTATCATCTTGCCTTTATTGGCCCATTAACTGATATTCCTAAGTATTTTTTATAAGTCCAGATCTATGCATAATGTTCTATTCACCTATTCTTGATGTGTTCAATATCTAATATTCAACATTTCACCATAGCATATTAGGAAATTCATTCTTCCATCTTTGGTCAGCACAATTCAAAAAAGATGCTGAGATCTTGGAAAGTGTGCAGAGAAGAGTAACAAAAATGATAAAGGTATGGAAGTTAAATCCTTTTATGAATGGCTGAGAGAGCTAGGTATGTCCAGCCAATTGAAGAGAAGGATTAGGGAAGATACAATAACTATCTTCTGGTACTTAAGGAAAAGGCAGAAAAGAAGGGACTGACTTAATCTCTACAGTATCAGAGAACAGGAAAAAATTAATGGGTGGGAGCTTGTTGAAGACTCAACCTCGAAGTAAGAAGCAATTTTCTGGCAGTGAGAATCAATGGAACAGCTTGCATCCCAGAGTTGAACAGGAAATTGGACTAGAAGATCTCAAAGGTCCTTCCAGCTCTATGTTTCTATGATCTATAGAACTCTTATGAACTGTATGTATTTTGATATACTCAAAATTTACAATTATATGTAAAATAGGAATAAATGTTTATATGTTGATTATGTGTGTCCATGTGCCACCAGATCATGTTTTGATTCCTACTTATCCATACATGCTGTATAGCCACATTATACAATCTATGAAGCAGTCTCCGCTGCTTAGCCTCATTTTTGTCTGATAAAACTTGCCGTCAAATACCTTGTCCCCTTCTTGATATTTTTATCCTTGTGTTCCTATGCCACAACTCAAGCATGGGCCTTATACTCCTTCCTCTAAATTCTAAAATATTTATTTAATTAGGAAGACACACTAATTTGAAGATCTATATTTGTGGATGCAAACTTTTCTCGGTTCCTAGCATCAGTAGACCCAGAAATGTTTAGAACTGCAAAAATTAAATGGACAATAAATTGCTATACTTGCAGTAGCATGTGAACATGTCCTCTGGAAATGGTTAGTGAGGCATCCTTATAACATAGCAAGGAGGCTGCATGGACTTGGTCATGGGTTTACCTCAGTCTAATTCTTCCACTCCTTTTGAAGGACTGCCTCAGTATGATAGTTGATCTTAGCCAAAAGGCTGAGAAGTACTGGCCTATATGACTAGCTTGCCATTGATCCAAGAACTCAGAACATATTGTCTGCTCATCTCTAGCTCATCAGAAACTCAATGCCTATCTCACTTTTTCTGCTAAGTGTCAAATGTTGCTGCTGTCCAGTTTGCCTGCTGTGCTTCATTTCCTTGTGGGCAAAACACTTTCACTCCAACTGATTACTGTGCACTATGGCAGATATATCTGTCTTCATTTGTCACTGACCTGCACAGTCAGTTCCCCCCATTGTACAGCAATAGAAAGTGAAATGAAGGTAACCATGGAACTTTCACCCTGTCTTTGTTATTTATTGGAGCTGTGAAATGGACAAGAGTTCTTCTACTTTCCTCTTCTAGCTGAAATGACAAGTGGTAAAATGGTAGTCGTCTCTGCTTTGTTTTTACAAATTTAGAAAAAAGTAGCTGGGAAAGTATCCAGACAGAAACCATGATAAATGCCATCCACAGAGATTCTCAGTTAATTATTATTTCAGGGTGAAATGAGAGGCAGAAGTTGAAATCAGGGATTTCTAAAGCACGCTTCTTTTCCAGATATTTTGGCACAGAAATTCAGCAGCTTAATGCTACGGTGCAGAAACTCTTAAGATAGCATTTGAGTTTGAAGATGAACAACTGCTAAAGATAATCTCATTTGCTATAGATTACAGATGTCATTAAAGTAGGCAATAGTTGTTAAACTTTCTTGGCTTTGTTATCCTTTTCAAGCTGAGCAGTTTTAAACAAATCTTAAGCCTATTTTTTTTAAGTGTTGGGTATTTCTCCTAACTTTGCATATGACACCAAGTTAGGAAAAATACCCAACACTTTAGAAGATAGGCCCAAGACTCAGAAAGATCTAGACAGACTAGTAGCCCAACAAAATGCAGGTAAGGTTTTACATTTTTATGTTTAGGCAAGAAAAATCAAACCTATAGATATAGAATAGATGACTCAACAGCAGTAACTATCAGAGGGATCTAGAAGTCCCAATCAACAACCACTTAAGTATGAATCAGCAGTGTGCCCTCACTTACCAAAACAGCTAATGCAACCTTAGACTGCATCAACAGAGGAATAGCATCAAGATCATGTGAAACTTTAGTAAAACGGAACTTGAAATATGGCAGACAGTGTTGGTCCCCATTATACAAAAAGGATATTGAGACTCTAGAAAGAGTGCAGATAACAAATGTTATTAGAGGATTAGAGCGCTAAAACATTTGATAACGGTTATGGTTATGTCCAATTTAACAAAGAAAAGACCAGGGATGACTATCATGTCTTCAAATATTTGAGGGGCTAACACAAAGAAGGGGGCAATCTATTCTCTAGAGCACACAAGGGAAAGACAAGAAGTAACAGATGGAAATTTATCATATTTATCAAAGAGAGAGATTCAATCTAGAACTAAAGAGAAATTTCCAGCCAGTTAGAACAATTAATCAGAGGAACAGGTTTAGAAACTGTGATTGCTCCATCATTCGAAGTTTTAAGAAGAGATTGAAAAACCATTTATCCAGAAAAATATAGGATCTCTTGCTTGGTCATGGGACTGAATTACAAGGTACCTTCTAACCCTATTATTCATTAGTTGTATGAAAAGGAACAAATGATGCTTGTTAATTGAAATAAAGCCCATGTCACACTGAACCAACGGATGCAAAGAGGATGTAAAATGGACAAAAGAGCTTGCCATCCGTTGGTTAACGCGATGTATCCATTCTGTACTCACTGCCTCCGTTTTGCTTCCTCTCTATCCGTCCAGCATCCGTTTATGGACGTTTCATCCGCTCCAAAAGTGTTGGGCAACCTAAAACTTTTGCGCGGAAAATGTATCCAGTTCGTCCGTTCTGCATCCGTTCCGCATCCACTATGCATCCGTTAGGCATCCGCTACGCATCCGCTACACATCCACTATATCCGCCAGGCATCGGCTATGCATCTGCGCAACTCCATCCGCTCCAGTGGTAAACGGACACAGGGAGGAAGCGGAACGGATGCAGAACGGATGCCTAGCGGATGCAGCACGGAAACAAAGCGTTTAAAACGGAAAAAACGTTCGCAGATGGGACCTATCTGGGATATTAAGGATGTCTACAGGATGCCTAGAGGATGCCTAGAGGATGCCTAGCGGAAAACCTATACTGCCTATAAAAAGGGGGAGCAACTCGCCTGCATCTCACTTTCAGAACAGCAGCCCAGCGGTGCAGACCTCTGCAGCATTCATCTGCCTCTTCCTCTGCCACAGCATCCAGTCATGTCCACCGTGGATTGTAACAAAGTCCTTTCAGCAGCCACCATCGTTCTGCAACAGTGCGAAGCCATCTGCAGGCTCTGTGAACACTACTGCGAGAAGAAAAGGAGCCACCCAAAAAGAGTCTGGGTCCGAAGATGGCTCTCCAGTAGAGCGGAGGACGGACTGTACAACAAGCTGATGGTGGAGCTCAGGAGCGAAGACATCAGGCGTTCCAGAACTTCATGAGGATGCCGCCAGCCATGTTTGACGAAGTTGTGCAGCACCTGACACCCAGGTTGACCAAGGCAAACACCAGCTTCCGGCCCAGCCTGGAACCTGGGCTCAAGGTGGCACTTACTCTGTGCCACCTGGCCTCAGGGACCTCCTACAGGAGCATGCAGAACGGCTGGAGGGTGCCATCCAACACCATCAGCATTGTGGTCAGAGAAGTGGTGCAGGCCATCATCGAAGAATACAAGGAGGAGCTCCTTCAGTACCCCTCCACTGAAGAAGGATGGAAGAAAGTTGCAGAGCAGTGGTATCAGAAGTGGAACGTCCCCCACACTGTTGGAACCATAGATGGCAAGCACGTGGCCTGCAAATTTCCAGCCAAGACAGGTCCACTTATTTCAACTCCAAGGGCTTCTTCAGCATCATCCTCTTTGCCATGGGCGATGCTGACTACAAGTTCATGTACATCGATCCTTCAGGCAACGGCTCATCTTCGGATGCCCAGGTATACAACGCTAGTCACCTCAAGGAGGGGCTGGAACGCAACCTCATCATGGGCTTCCCAGATCCAGAACTCCTGCCCAACGACACACAAGATGTGCCCTACTTCATCATGGGGGATGACGACTTCTCCCTCACAACCTACCTCATGAAACTCTACACCTCCAGATTCCTCACCCGTGAAGAGAGGATCTTCAACTACAGGCTGTCCAGGGCAAGGTGGGTGGTGGAGAACGCCTTTGGCATCCTGGCCAACAGGTTCCAGGTACTTCTCACCAACATGCAGCATCGTCCACATACCATGAGGAGGATCGTGGAAGCTTGCTGCATCCTGCACAATCTCATGCGCACCCACTACCCAGTCTTGCAGAACAGGCTCGTGGACCTCCAACAAGGCAATGGGGACATGGAGCCTGGGGAATGGAGGCAAGGGCGAAACCTGATCGACACTGAGGATGTGCAAGGCCCCAACAGAGCCTCAAATGAAGCGAAGAAGCAGCGCAACCTCCTGAGACACTGGTGCAACTCCCCAGCTGGAGCAGTGGAGTGGCAAGACAGGATGGTAGATGCTTAATGGAGGCTTCCTTCAGCCTGTCTCATCACACAGATGAGATTGGGCCATGTATGTTTGGTTGGCCTACAATGAACGGGGCGTTTAATAAAGAGTTGTGTTTATGTTGACATGTGTGGATAATTATTACATTATTATTGATAATAAAGGGCCGTAGGTGTGGCACCTGGGAGGGTGGACCATACAGTCCCACTATGCTTGCACTGGAGGTTTATCTATCCCACAGCTAGTACCCATCCCAAAGGTATCCCTGCCCATCCCACAGGTATCCCTGCCCATCCCACAGCTATCTTAACCCATCCCACAAGCATGCAAAGGCTTAAACCATTTCTAAAAGTTTCCAGCAAGACTTTTTTTAAAAAAAGAAATGAAGCAAGTGTGTGAATCATAAATAGACTTTATTAACAACAAGCTATAAGACAAAAATGAGTCTCTGGCACTCCTCTTGGTCGCTCAGTCCCAGGGGTGAAGGGTGCAGGTGCTGTGGAGGTGGCTGGTGCTGGAGTGCTTGTCATCAGCTCCTCCAGAAGCAGAAGCAGCAGAAGCGCCAGCCCCAGAAGAGCGAGCCCGTGCTGCAGAAGCCCCAGCAGAACCAGAGTGAAGGCCAGGGGGCGGGATGGTAGCCCTGTCCCTCTTGCCAGGGCTGGCAGCAGATGGCTGAGGCTTGCTGTGCTTCCGCATGGTTGTGGGGTTGCTGGCTGGCAGGGGGGCTGGCAGGAACCAAGGCTGGCAGAAAGGCTGGCAGAAAGGCAGGCACCAAGGCAGACAGTAAGGCTGGCAGGAAGGCTGGCAGCAAGGCTGGCAGGCAGACATGAACCAAGGCTGGCAGGAAGGCTGGCAGGCAGACATGAACCAAGGCTGGCAGGAAGGCTGGCAGGGAGGCTGGCAGCAAGGCTGGCAGGTAGACATGCAGGCAGGACAGGCAAGGCAGTCGATGTGTCCGGCAGCAGGTCTTTCCTCTGAATGGCGTCCTGCTTCCGAGCTGCTTCCGTTATATCCACGGGGCTGACGCAATGCATCCTCCCCGCATGCGCAGTGAACGCCAGGCATCCGTTAGGCTTCCACTGTGCATCCGCTATGCTTCCGCTCTGCATCTGCTTCATCCATTCGGCATCCGCTCTGCATCCGCTCTTTCCGTTCCACGTCCGCTTCACTGAGGCCCCCCAGAAGCCCTGCGGATGTGCCACCCACTCCCATCCGCTCCCATCCGCTGGGCTTCCGTTCCTCATCCGCTTTGCATCTGCCCTGCATCCTCCCCGCGTCCATGTTATCCGCTCTGGTTATGCAAATTTTCGCCCCTTTTGAGAGCGGATAACAATGGATGGAACATTTTACTCGTCCGCTGTGTCCTTTTTGCATCCGTTGGCCAGTGTGAAATGGGCTTAAGTATATACATATACAAATATTTTTGTGGGAAATCCTCAAGATATGCAATTCTTTCATATTAAAAATGAAAATAACATTGAACTGGTTTTTCTTAATACATTACAGAATTGTGTTTCTTTTCTGCCATTGATATACTTTTTTGTGATAGGAATATTTCAAACTTAATGGATCATTTTGAAGACTAGTTTAAAATTTTTCATCAGTAATCAATTATCTTATTTACATTATATTTAAGTTGAAAAATATAAAGCAGTGGTAGCTAACCATTTTGGGCTCCTGTGCGTTTGCATGCTCACACTCGTGTGTCAGCACCAAGAAGGCAATGCACACATCCCCACACCATCTACGCATGCACGCATAATCCCCACCCACCCATTCTCGTTACCCCCTTACCTGCATGCCAGACACATGCCATCGGTTTGCCATCATGGCTGTAAAGTATATATAGAAATTCATGTTATAAAATATTATTTAAATTTTAGACAGTTTTGAAAAATAAATATATGATTAATGCAATTCTTATTTGATTACACACTTATCAATGGTAATTGATAAGTGTGTAGTCAAATAAGAATTGCATGAATAAAGTACAGTGACTGGTTGTATTATTTCATCAGTTAGTACAACTTCTGTATGAAAAACTCCAATGAGTGAAAAGCCTGTGGGCAAAAAAATGTGAAAATGTTAAAATAAATAAATAAAAGCCACTGTATGGTTTTCATGGGCAGTTTTTGTCTGTATTATCCCTTTCGAAAGTCTTCTTTAGTAACCTACTATGATGGTGGACAAAGAGAACTTCTTTGTGTAATACCATTGGCCACTTAAAAGTCACCATTAAGATTATGAAACTAAAAAAGAACCATCATGCATATTGGACGTTATAGATTTATGTTCTGAGCCAATGGCAGCAAACAACTTAATACTAACAGACACCCCAGAAGAGGACACGAATGCAGGAGCACTTTCTTGGCTTCTCTTCGTTATTAACTGATCCAATCCCAAGTAAGGTTGCACAGTGCTCTGGCTCTGAAGATAAAAAAGAAATTCAGAGTCAACAGAGGTGCAAATGTGGAATCCACATTTCTTGAACACAATAAAAAAAATTCAGGACTAGAAGATGTTGCATGCTGATCCAAAGCATGTGTCTTGTTTTCTTTTCCAAGTAGTTAACTTTCCTTAGAACTGAGACAGGGAGAATGAAAATGTCTGAATAGAATCTGCCTTTCATTTTTTTTTCTGCTTGATGAGGTAAATTTTAATGTTTTCAGTAGCTAGGATCCTCACAGTGTAGAAGCAGCTCTCATATGCTGACTGCAGTGTATAATTAGACCATAAGGTCATCTATAATGCATCTGCAGAATGTCATGCCGCTAGATAAAGGCAACCTTTTTATATAAATGGCACTTATGCAAAATTGTGGTCCACAGGTTATTGACATTTTATAATGTCATCCTTAGGACCCTTGTGATTTCTATGATGTATACTTTTCATTTTCAAATAAAGAATTGCTAGTTTTGCAGCCTAATGAAAACTTTGATTCCTCAGTTCAATTTGATTCATACGTGGCTGCAAAACACCAAAGCCAAATGGAATTATAAAAAAGTTATTCTAAAAAAACCCAGAGCAAAATACATTTAATATCCTGGATTAAGTTCTCTGAACTTCAAACAAATAATAAATTATAATTTAGGTAAATCAGTATCGTGAATCTAGATGAATCAGTGCAAAACTAGTATTTCTGAAGAATCATTTTAACAAGCTCTGGCACATATTAATATATTCTTTTATATTTCTGTGAAATGAAATTACATTTCTTTAAAAGGGTATGATAGACACATAATGGCAGCAACACAGGGATAAGCATAGGATATTTCTTTTCTTACTTTTGAGAAATGGATTTTTCAAAGTGTGTTCATTTTAACCTGAAGAAGAACACTTGTTTCCCCTACCTACCATGTGTTTGTCTCCTACCAAATAAGATCGTCAAATCATAATACAGTGCTTTGTTGCCAAGTTTCAACAGGATGGGCAGGAAAGGCACCAGATGCTCTGACAGAAGGGATTTCAAGAGTTGCATGAAGCCTTAAGGTTTCTTTCTTTAGTCTTACACAACTCTTTCCAATTTGATGCCTCCAAATGTCTCAGAGCATGTCACCTGATGGGCATCAGGTTGTATTCAGTTCTCCAGAATACTAATCATTCTTCAAAAGCCACCACATATTAATTAGTTAATTCATCCTCTGTCTCTTTTTGTTTTTAAAGGTTTTTAACTAATGATCATATAAATATATCTGACATCGGCAACCACAGGCCTTTAGTAGACTTTACAACAACATATGCACCAGGATGCCATTTACACAAATAATACAATTTATCATTACCTAAATTCCTCAGCTTGCACATGGACATTGTAACAAGCATAACATTCACATGTTGCCAACATTCAGTTTTATTTTGTATCTACTAAGTTCTAATCACAAATGTACATTTCTTTGCATGTAATTGCCAGCCAGGCAGATACATTTTCTTAAAAGCAAAACTGTTCAATGGGAAATAATTTAAAAGAAAAAGCAAAAAAAAAATTGGTGAACTTTCAAAATAGTGAATGTGTATGTTACTGAGGTTTCTTGTTAACAGCAGACTGAGCAAATATTCTAGTTTTGGGCCATGGTTTTTTTCCACATTATGGTGAGTTATTCTGCATCGTGGCACTGATTTCTTAATTTACATTTAGCCATTCAATATTAACACCTTTTGGACTGCATGGAAATATATGTTCTTTGTGCTCTTCTCTGGCACTGGTGTTTGAAGTAACCACTGAGCTACTAAAATAGAAATACAGTATTTTCTCTGCTACTGTTGCTTTTGCATGGTGGGAAATACTGAAGGGAGCCAGCTTTCTTTGGAATTGCAACCATTTTGGTGTTGCCATGACAACCCATATTAGTTGCTTCCTTACTGTTGTATGTGCTAACAATGCTCTGAGGATCCTTCCACTCAGCAGGAAAAAAAAATCCATAGAATGACTATATTCATGAAAACTTTGTTATCTTCAGGTGGGTCTCAGCAGGTGGAAGCAACCTGGCCAGTTTTGTCTGGACTCAGAAACTAAGAAGGATTTGTAGAAAACCTCTCAGGATAGCAGGCTGTAGGCTAGATAGGAAAAAGAAGAAACAACTTGAAAGAAAATAATGTCCATGATGTGATCAAATGAAACACAAAAGTGAGTTCAGCTACCAGGAATCAATGCAATGTGAACAACCTGACTTTATTTTAAAAAGGGGTTGGGCATGGATATCCCATTAAGAGGCATAATAGAATCTCTTCCCCCTTTTCCAATGCATATATAAGGGAGGAGGGGGTTTCAACTGTACATTCACAGATCTCCCACCAATTTCTCTGAAGCTGGACAAAAGCATTGAGTGAGAAGAACCAGACAATACATTACAATTATTTGGCTTTTGCACTGTTCTATGATTTAAAAACAAATCTGTGAACATCCTTCATTCTTTAAGTTTGATATTTTCTATTATTTTATTCAACATCCATTTCATGCATCAAAATTGGGTTTGTCAGTGAAGCTTGTCCCAAACACTGCTTAATTTTTTATTTGAATCTTTTGTACTTTAGTAGTTTAGGATCAAAAGCAATAACAAAAAATGACAAATTAAATTTTATTTTCAGACTTGGTTGACCATAACATCTGATAAGAAATATGTTTCAGATAATGGTACATGATTTTGTGTCACTGGTAAATATATGCTTTATAAAAATTTAGGTATTAAATTGATAGAAATAAAATTAGACATAACTTTGGTATTATCAGTGCTTAATAGTTCATTTGAGATGAAATCACATGTCCAAGACACCATGTCTGGAACTCTTTTAATTGCTTCCAGCTTAAAGGATTTACTTCGAAAACTTATGAACACTCTCAGAAAGGCCATGTTCTGGGAGAGGTTAAGATTGTCTCAGAAAGAAATGGAATGTTCCAGAGATCCTTAGAATGATCTTTTTCTCACTTGATACATTCTCCACATCACTGATTACATTTGTTTTAGAACTGAAATAGTTTTTCAAATCATTATGTCAGAAATTATGGCATTTTTCACATATTCAGAAAGAAATACTACAACTTTCTTAACAATGCTACCTTCATTCACAAAAAAGAGGAAAACTGAATATAAGCCAATCAAATAAACAAGTAAACAAGGTGTATTTACTATTAAGGCAATTCTAATGAAACTTTCCTGAATTTTTTTTATTTTTATTTTTTATGATTATTCACTGCCCAGAGTGATGGAATGGACAGCCATACGTATTGAGTAAATAACAAAGCAAGTAACTTCATTTAATGGAAATCACTTATTTGGATTGGAATTTAAAATAACTGAAAAAAATTCTTACTAGATCACTAAGTTTAAAAAGACATACAAAATTGTGGAATTTCTTTTGTAAGCTACCTCAAAATAATACTATTTTAAAATAATAAATATGTTTTATTTCATATAAAACAGTTGTGGCAATTCCTAAACAATGAAACCCACAGCTACCATGACATATGGAATTGCTGAACAGTGATTTGAGATTCACCAATGGACTAAGAAGTTGGATGACGAACTGCCAAGAAGACAGCCACTAGGTTTAAGTGCCAACAATGAGTGGAATTGTATGGCTCAGTGGTTGATGACTAGACTGCCCAGGGCTGCAGAATTTGACACTGTGGTTTCAGCCAAGTTCTTTTTCCTCAGAAGAAAATGTCCCACTCCTAGCAATTTTTTTCACTCCAAGGATTGATCATTCTTTGACTTTTTTTTTCCTGTTTTGGCTAGGACCCAAAGAACTTCAGATTTTTAACCCTCAGCTTCTTATTGAATCATAGAAATTATGTCCTCTCAGTTTCAAAAGGGTACTGGGCGGTGGAAAAAAGGTTGGAAGTCAAATATTTGCAGATACATTTAGGTTTGGCTCTGAGCCTCTATTATTGCTACTTCTACCAGAATCTCATGTAGGTTGCAATATTAAGATGATATCATTATTATGAAAGTAAAAAATAAGTAAAACCAAGCTATAAATAATATTCCTGTGACTGAATTTAATGTTTTGTAAAAGGTTCATTAGCCATTGGAGAGTGGAGTAGGGTTGAAAATGATGTAGAAGGTGCTTTACTTTTTACTGAATTCCAGGACCAAATCTCTTGTCTGAAACTGGCATATATACTGAAAAGAAATCGCTGATAGCTACCACTTTTAATTTAGCCTAAGCAATATATTTTTATTTGTCTGTAATTATTTGCAGGAGGGATAGGGTGTTTTTTTTTTGTACCAGGTCTGTTCTAATTATTCTTATAGTTTTATTTTTACTCTTTGGTGTGGAGAACCAGTTTAGTGCAGTCAGGCTAAGATGCTGACCTAAAAACCAGGAGATTGTGAGTCTGCCTTAGGCATAAAAGCCAGCTGAGTGACTTTGGGTTGCTCTGTCTCAGCCCAACCTCCATCTTAGAATGTGGTTTGTGGAAAAAAAATGGAGAAAGAAGGAGTATTATGTATGTCTTCTGTCTTGAATCACATATAAAGCAGTAAGTGTGAGATAAAAATATAATAAATAAATAAGTCATCTAATCCTAAATCAGGTGAAGTTTAATGTGCAGAATTACAGATAATTTATAGCTTATTCAACCACAGAGGTCCATGGATGACTTTGAACAAGTTTCAATTGCTTGGCTGAATCTATCTTGGGTTTTTTGGATGTCCAGAGAAAACTTAAGAAATATATAAATCTATTGTCAACAAAAATAAGTAGGAAAAGTGCCAGATTATGTGATGCTAGAGACTAGGTCAGGATTAGTTTTAATTTCTGAGGTATAACTATCATTCCAGGCTGAATGTATTGTTTTCACTGTGCACTTTTTGGTACTATTTATGTTAAACCACAAGGTTCTTGTGTTTTCAGAAAAGAAACAAATCTTTGCATGACAAGACTATTTACTGTAGCATGAAACAGCTTCCCCCCACCCACATTCATAATTTAGTTGCAAGAAACAGCATTAGAGTTCAAGTTAGTAAGAATCTTATTTATAAAAGGCTCCTGGTCCACTATAACTCAGACAGATACTGCCTTAATGACCCCACTCATCAAATCAGCAAAACTGCAACAGGCCATGGTACAGAGCCAAGGCAAGGGTGGGTGGGGTGAATGCCATTGTCAAAGTGAATACAGCTGCTTCTATAATAGGACTAATTGCATATTGCACCGCAGAGCTCAATTACAAGTGAAAACAGTTGTAAAACCGACAGACAGTGGAGCATAACTCACCAAGGAACTGGCTGCCAATTCTGCAGATTCACTTTGGCCAGGATTCAATAACCCACACCTGCATTTTCTGAATAGTAAATATATAATGAGGCATAATTACTAAGAAAAATATGCAGCACTTCAAATGTGACAACACACTTCTTGTTTATTGGGGTAGTGAATAGTATGTAATAAGTTTGACCTGTACTACTTTATAAACCTCGGGTCAATGGGGATGAAGCAGTAAACTGAGGTTTAATCCACAAGGCAGCAATATAACTCTGCGATACTAGAAATTAGGACATTAGTCTGATGAAAACTTCTTGTTCCTAAATCTCAGTAAAGTGAAAAGGGAAAGGGCATAACAAATCACCATTTAAGAAAAAAAAAGATAGTAAATATTAAACATTCAGATTACAGTTTGCTTGAACAAAATCAGCTTAAAACATCCTAAAGCTTTGCTAATAAAAAAAGTATATAAAAATGGAATCACTTGCTGATTCCATCAATAATGGAATCCACAATTATTTCTCAACATCAATTTTATCCATTCATTAGCATTTCTTTGCAGTTAACTTTCAATATTATTTATATATTATGCTCCTTCTAAGTTTTATTTTTGCATAGTCAGAATTTTATCTCAGGTACAGTACATGATATAAATGGTCAAGCTTCCACCTTGATATGAACAGTTGAATAAAATATGATAGGTAACTTATCACAATAGGAGCAGATTGGGACCTCAAAAATTCTCTTTGCTGGCATCTGGTGACCCTCTAGATTTTTGCGGCTTGCATTTGATAGCCCTAAATGTTTCGATATAATACCTGCAGGAAGAGCAATACTGATATACATTCAAATTGATGTAAGTATCACATTTTGAGGAATGTTCTTGATTTCTAGTTAAGAAGGATTTGCCGCTTGTAGCTATAGCAGCACAACAGAGCTTTCCACATGTCTACTGTTTGTAAGATCAAGTGAGGTACTAATACCACTCTATAAAGCCTTAGTAAGACAACACCTAGAGTACTGCATCCAGTTTTGGTCACCACTTTATAAAAAAGATGTTGAGACTCTAGAAAAAGTACAGAGAAAAGCAACCAGGATGATTAGGGGACTGGAGGCTAAAACATACAACGAACGGTTGTAGGAACTGGGCTTAGCTAGTCTAGTAAAGAGAAGGATCAGGGGAGACATGATGACAGTCTTCCAATATTTGAGGGGCTGCCACAGAGAAGAGGGAGTCAAACTATTTTCTAAAGCGCCTGTAGGCCAGACAAGGAATAATGGATGGAAACTGAACAAGGAAAACCTGGAAATAAGGAGAAACTTTCTGACAGTGAGAACAATCAACCAATGGAACAGCTTGCCCTTGGATGTTGTGGGAACATCATCACTTGAGACTTTCAAGAAGAGATTGGACTGCCATTTGTCAGAAGTGGTGTAGGGCCTCCTGCTTGGGCAGGGGTTGGATTGATGCCCTATATGCTCCCTTCCAACTCTATCTATTATATGTTAATTGTTTTTTGCTTTGTTGTGTTAATATTCAGAAAAAGAAAGAAAATAAAAAACATAAAAAAGAATAGAATGAAAAAGAAAGGAGGGAGTCAACTCAAAACCCATTATATTTCATATGGGGAAAATCACTAAGCCCCATGAAATCTTAATCACATGGAATAAGATTGATGAGTCTTTCTCTTATATCAATGAATTAATTCATTGCTAGGAAGTGCACATCAATCATTAATCCCTGTACAATATTTTTTCATTGTACCACAGGATTACAAAACCAATAATTCTCCGTAATAAGAATGAATTTAAAAAATTGAGTATATAATTCAAAAATACATCAGTCTTAAAACTGAATTTATTTTTAAATAAATAAATTATTTAAAATTATTTTTAAATAAATTTAAGATAATTTTAAGATATGCAGCATATTAAATTAAAGTGGGCAATAGAAAATACCCCATATTAAGCTGGGTCTACTCACCAATTTTACACTTCTAACACAATAACATAGATAGCCAATCTTTTTAAAATATTATTTTTAATGAACATAAAGAGATTTTGTTGAATTAATTGCATTTAACAGCTCTTCTTTAATCAATGATTAAATCCTTTCTAATGAGAGGACTATCTCTTCTGATCTCCTTGTCTTTTTAGAAAACTCCAGCTTTTGTAGTATTCTGATCTTTTTAGTTATTGAAACATTTCATTTGCGTGGTCAATATTTCATATTTTTCTATATTTTTCTTATAGCAGGTCATTTTTATATCTACTGTACATGGTTGTACTTAAGCATAGTACACAAAAGTATCTGCTACAATGTCCTACCAGTCAATGACTACTTCAGCTTCAACCACAACAATACAAGAGCACACAACAGATACAAACTCAGTGTTAACCGCTCCAAACTTGATTGCAGAAAGTACAACTTCAGCAACAGAGTAGTCAATGCCTGGAATGCACTATCTGACTCTGTTGTTACATCCCAAACCCCCAATCCTTTAACCTCAAACTATCCACTATTGACCTCACCACATTCCTAAGAGGTCTGTAAGGGGCATGCATAAGTGTACCATCGAGCCTACCACCCCTGTCTTATTGTCCCCATTTATTCATATTTATTTCCTGTATTCTTAGACATGTTTATAGTTATACCCATTATCTTGTAAGTGATTGACAAATCAAATAAAAATAAATAAATAAATAAATAAATGATTACAAGCAATTTACAGTAGGAATGGTGTCAAAAATATTTTTGCACAAGAACAGCTCAATATTTATTCCTGCTTTCCCTGATGTGTAAGCCTGCAATAGGGATTGGACAGGACAGAGTAAAATTCAGTAGGAGTTTTGAGAGATGGCTACACAAATAGGTCTAGTCATCTGTCAAAATAATCCACCAAGCAAAGCTGTGGTATGGTTGGTACATGATTTCATGCCAGCTGGTGATTTTCAGGATGGTTTACAATAGACATACTTTTTATTGTAGAAATGTTTGTGTTAGTGAAGATCAGTATATTTATTAGTTAGTTTACATTTCTAGATTTTTAATATGGAAAACCTTTCTGGGTGCTTAAAAAAGCCCTAAAATGGCACTGGATCTAGTTTGAGCTTCTTTGGCGACAGACCGAAATCTGTGACTACGCAGTTCTGATCTGTGCTCACAGCTGGTGCACCCCAAGCCAGCTGGTTTCAGGGCTAAGCCACCCCATAGAGGTAGTGAAGAGGAGGGAGATTGCCAGCAGGGTCGAGGAGAGCCGCATCTCTCATCCCCAGCTGGCTATTACTCCCTTTCCAGAAGGCAGTCACAGCAGTGGTCAGAAATGACCACCTCAAAGAAGAACTCGACCAGAAAAGAATGTGCTAGAAGAAGATAAGAAGAGAAAGTTGGGCTGAACTGGAAAAACAACAATACAAGGTACCCTGGAATTTGAATTATAAAGAACAACATTGTTCCCAAAGAAGACTTTGAAACTGTGAATGAAAGAGAGGGAAGGGAAAGGATTTGGTTTTTTTTCTTTTCTTCCCTATATTGACAACGAAGACATTTAAGCAAAAAATCGGCAAAAATCCACTTTGACATTAACAGGTATTTAAACTGAAAATAAAATGTCCAAGGGATAATAAATATTTCTGGATTCTCAAAAACTTTTAAAAGGGTGGGATCTGGAAAAAGGGAGGAGACCACCTGGAAGTTGAAGAAATTAACAGTGAAACTTTAACAAGATTCCTAAAAGATACATTTTAACAAAACTTTGTAACAAGAGAAGAGAACCCAAGGAAGACAAAGTGGAAAAAAGAAGCAAGAAGAAACAGCTTTGGATTATTTGGATTATTTAGTGATTTTTGGACTTTTGGCTATTGGATCTAAAGGACTAAAATCAATCGGGTGGTTGTTTAAAAGTTTTTAAAATGGTATAACTCTTGGAAGAATTGAGAGTGGAACTTAAAAAACAGAAAGAAGATGCACAAGAAGGAAGAGGTTTTTTTGGCTTTGTATTTCAATTTTTAGAAATGGAGATCCTGAACTATGAGAAATAACAAAAAATGTCTATAAAACAAGAAGGGCGGGACAAAGAAGAAGCCATTTTCAATGACGAAGTATTACCATGTGGGGAAAAGAAAGGAAAGGGAGGGAAAGAGAGTGAAAAAATTAAGATCTGAAAAAACAACTCCAAAAAAGAATAGTTTGAAAAGTAATTAAAACATTAGGAAGAAACAGAAGAGAGGATTACAGAAGAGAGAATCAGAATTAGAGAGAGAAGGGGTCAAAAAGGGAAGGGAGAAGAAGAAGGAGAAGAGGGAAAGGAAAAGAAATTATAAAGGACAGAATCAGGACATAGAGAAACAGGGAAAACGTACAAGATACAGAAATAATGGGGGGGAAATTAATTGAGAGGGGGATTCTGCAAGGGTACATAAAATAGTATTGTTATATTAGAAATAGAAATGAACTTTGAAAATATGAAACAAGTGTGATTAAAATGATAGATAAAATACTCATTGTAATGTAATGGAATGTTTAATAAATAAATGAATGAATGAAATAAAGAGAATGAGAGAATGAAATTAGGAAAGGAGGGGAACATTTTAATTATTATAAATGTGTTATAAAAATTTAAGCCCATGTCACACTGAACCAACGGATGCAAAGAGGATGTAAAACGGACAAAAAACCTTGCCATCCGTTGGTTAACGCGATGTATCCGTTCTGTACTCACTGTCTCCGTTTTGCTTCCTCTCTATCCATCCAGCATCCGTTTATGGATGTTTCATCTGCTCCAAAAGTTTTGGGCTGCCTAAAACTTTTGCGCAGAAAATGTATCCAGTTCGTCCATTCTGCATCCGCTACGCATCCACTACACATCCGTTACTCATCCGTTACGCATCCGCTATATCTGCTAGGCATCTGATACGCATCCACGCAACTCGCATCCACCCGGATGCAGGGAGGAAGCGGAACGGATGCGGAACGGATGCAGAATGGATGCCTAGCGGATGCAGAATGGAAACAAAGCATTTAAAATGGAAAAAACGTTCGCAGAGGGGACCTATCTCGGATATTAAGGATGTCTACAGGATGCCTAGAGGATGCCTAGCGGAAAACCTATACTGCCTATAAAAAGGGGGAGCAACTCGCCTGCATCTCACTTTCAGAACAGCAGCCCAGCGGTGCAGACCTCTGCAGCCTTTATCTGCCTCTTCCTCTTCCACAGCATCCAGTCATGTCTACCGTGGATTGTGACAAAATCCTTTCAGCAGCCACCATCCTTCTGCAACAGTGCAAAACCATCTGCAGGCTCTGTGAACTCTACTACGGGAAGAAAAGGAGGCACCCAAAAAAAGTCTGGGTCCGAAGATGGCTCTCCAGAAGAGCAGAGGACGGACTGTACAACAAGCTGATGGTGGAGCTCAGGAGCGAAGACACTCGGGCGTTCCAGAACTTCATGAGGATGCCTCCAGCCATGTTTGATGAAGTTGTGCAGCGCCTAACACCCAAGTTGAGCAAGAAAAACACCAACTTCCCGCCCAGGCTGGAACCTGGGCTCAAGGTGGCACTGACTCTGTGCCACCTGGCCTCAGGGACCACCTACAGGAGCATGCAGTACGGCTGGAGGGTGCCACCCAGCACCATCAGCTTTGTGGTCAGAGAAGTGGTGCAGGCCATCATTGAAGAGTACATGGAGAAGCTCCTCCAGTGCCCCTCCAATGAAGAAGGATGGAAGAAAGTTGCAGAGCAGTGGTATCAGAAGTGGAACTTCGCCCACACCGTTGGAGCCATAGATGGCAAGCACGTGACCTGCAAAGCACCAGCCAAGTCGGGGTCTACTTATCACAACTACAAGGGCTTCTTCAGCATCATCCTCTTTGCCATGGTCGATGATGACTACAAGTTCATGTACATCGATGCTTCAGGCAACGGCTCATCTTCAGATGCCCAGGTATACAACGCCAGTCACCTCAAGGAGGAGCTAGAAGGCAACCTCATCATGGGCTTCCCAGATCCAGACCCGCTGCCCAACGACACACAAGATGTGCCCTACTTCATCGTGGGGGATGACGCCTTCTCCCTCACAACCTACCTCATGAAGCCCTACACCTCCAAATACCTCACCCGTGAAGAGAGGATCTTCAACTACAGGCTGTTCAGGGCAAGGCTGGGGTGGAGAACATCTTTGGCATCCTGGCCAACAGGTTCCAGGTACTTTTCACCACCATGCAGCATCGCCCAGAGACCGTGAGGAGGATCATGGAAGCTTGCTGCATTCTGCACAATCTCATACGCACCCGCTACCCAGTCTTGCAGAACAGGCTCGTGGACCTCCAACAAGGCAATGGGGACATGGAGCCTGGGGAATGGAGGCAAGGGCGAAACCTGATAGACACTCAGGATGTTCAAGGCCCCAACAGAGCCTCACGTGAAGGGAAGAAGCAGCGCAACCTCCTGAAACACTGGTGCAACTCCCCACCTGGAACAGTGGAGTGGCAAGACAGGATGGTAAATGCTTAATGGATGCTTCCTTCAGCCTGTCTCATCACACAGATGAGATTGGGCCATGTATGTTTGGTTGGCTGACAATGAACTGGGTGTTTAATAAAGAGTTGTGTTATGTTGACATGTGTGGATGATTGATTATATCGTTATTGATAATAAAGGGCCAGAGGTGTGGCACCTGGGAGGGTGGACCATACAGTCCCACTATGCTTGCACTGGAGGTTTATCTATCCCACTGCTATCCTAACCCATCCCACAGCTAATACCCATTCCAAAGGTATCCCTGCCCATCCCACTGCTATCCTTACCCATCCCACAAGCATGGAAGGCTTAAACCATTTCTAAAAGTTTCCACCAAGACTTTATTAAAAAAAAGAAATGAAGCAAGTGTGTGAATCATAAATAGACTTTATTAACAACAAGCTAGAAGACAAAAATGAATCTCTGGCACTCCTCTTGGTCGCTCAGTCCCAGGGGTGAAGGGTGCAGGTGCTGTGGAGGTGGCTGGTGCTGGAGTGCTTGTCATCAGCTCCTCCAGAAGCAGACACAGCAGAAGCGCCAGCCCCAGAAGAGCGAGCCCGTGCTGCAGAAGCCCCAGCAGAACCAGAGTGAGGGCCAGGGGGCGGGATGGTAGCCCTGTCCCTCTTGCCAGGGCTGGCAGCAGATGGCTGAGGCTTGCTGTGCTTCTGCATGGTTGTGGGGTTGCTGGCTGGCAGGAACCAAGGCTGGCAGCAAGGCTGGAAGAAAGGTAGGCACCAAGGCAGACAGCAAGGCTGGCAGGAAGGCTGGCAGGCAGACATGCAGGCAGGGCAGGCAAGGCAGCTGATGTGTCCGGCAGCTGGTCTTTCCTCTGCTTCCGAGCTGCTTCCGTTATATCTGCGGGGCTGACGCAATGCATCCTCCCCGCATGCGCAATTAACACCAGGCATCCGCTAGGCTTCTGCTCTGCATCCGCTCTGCATCTGCTGTGCATCCGCTTTATCCGTTTGGCGTCCGCTCTGCATCCGCTGTATCCGTTCCGTGTCCACTTCGCTGAGGCCCCCCGGAAGCCCTGTGGATGTGCCATCCATTCCCATCCGCTTCCATCCGCTGGGCTTCTGTTCCGCATCCTCTTTGCATCCGCCCTGTGTCCTCCCCCTGTCCGTGTTATCCGCTCTGCAAATTTTTGCCTCTTTTGAGAGCGGATAACAATGGATGGAACATTTTGCTCATCCACTGTGTCCTTTTTGCATCCGTTGGCCAGTGTGACATGGGCTTTAAGTGAAGAGGAATATGAAAAAAAACATGAAAAAATTATAGAAATATAAGTGTTCCTATAAGTATGATATCCTATTGAAAAGGAATGTTAAAGATGTCAAAGATTATAACTAACATTAATGATAGAGCTGAATTGGAATAAAATAAGTATTTTATTTATTATTGTTTTATATATATATTTTCTCTTTAAGAACTTAGTGCGTATTTTAAGAATATACCAAGCAGAATTTGACTGGAAGTTATGTGTTATATTGAATGTTATAATTGTAAAGACATAAAGTTTAATAGACATAAAGTTTAAGACATAAAGACATAAAGAAGTTTAATTAAGAGTTGAATGGATAAAAATTAAAAGATACAAAGGTGTCATACTCTGATTAGTAACTACAGGAGAAAATTTTGTTTAATAAGAAAAGAAAATATGAAATTGAAACAGGACAGAGAAAAGTATAAATATGATGACTAGAAAGGTATTGAAACTTAGAAAAAGATATATATAACTGAATTTAGAAAGGAATGAGATAATTAAAAGTAAGATTGAGAAAACTAAGGGAAAGGAAAATTATTGAGAAAATGTTAAAATAGTAATAAGATATGGAATAGAACACAAAAATGAATATGAAATTGAATTTGTGTCTGTATGGAGAAGTGATAACCCGGTACCATACTATTTAAAAAAGAAAAAGAAATTTTACTTGTATTATGTTTTGTGAAAACCCAAAGAAAATTTTTATTTAAAAAAGCCCTAAAATGTCTAATTTACTGGTAATACTGATGTAAGATTAAGTCAAAATAATACCATGAATGCCATATATTTTTCAGGAATTGGTATATTTCTTGTCCAACCTCAACTCCATGAAATCATATTTTATGGGGAAAAGGGGAAGGGGAAAACAAATTAATTTATCATTTTTAGGGAGATCACTATATCATAATGTTAAAGAACCTTTCAATTACCAAATAGATATAAACAGCATTGAATTCAGTGGAATTTAGATTAGATCCCTGACAAGATTATGCCAACAATCCTTCAGCCAACTAAGGTGCTAAGTAGTTTCTGTGTTTAACTGAAGATTCTAGAAGTGCAACACTTCAAGTTTGTCTTAACAGTTTTTCTTTCAATTGACACCTGTTAAACATTAATAACTTTCCTGTATGTGTTAACTGTTAGAATTGCCACACTGTTATATATGCATGTCTTAAAATATCACTTGTCTCTGGAAAAAAAAGTTGTGTTTAAGTATAAAATATTAAGAAAGTAAGTAGTTCTGCCAAGGCTTGGAATATATTCAGAAACTCATGTTATCAACTTTGGGTTGGCAGAGAAAAGAAAATATTTAAAATCCCATGCCAACTAGAGCTAACAAACAACCCTTTTATTCCTGACTCACATCAATTCCTCTTTGCTAAATAATTTTGTTCATTGAGCAGTATTTCAGTTAAGCTGTTGAGTTTAACCACTCTAGCTGAAGAGTGAGGGTTTCTCTTTCTGAAACTTTTGAAGGAGCCAAATATTTAAGTGCCTGCTTTTTCTAGGCAAAGGTTACCTTCATTTAATCTCCCTTGTAATCCCAAAGCACAACTGACATTACCACTTATTTAAGAAAACTAATGAATTTCCTAAGGAAATGAATAGGTGAGCATTAAAGTAGTTATGATTGTGGGTGTGACTGCAGAAATTTCCTACATAAGGAAAAAGTATGTGAAAGGAACCTCTCTCTTTGGTCTGTGGCGTTCTTCTGTGGTTCTTTTGGTGTTGCCTTTTCTGCTCCATTCTTGAAGTCTTCAAGCAAAAATGATAATGAAACACCTCTGCCATTTTATCTGGGAAATAAAAAAAAAAGCTTTTTAAGTATTCAGAGGTCAAGGAACCAAATGTTAATATAAGCCAGTTTCTATATTTTTTTATTAACTATATCTTATGTTAGTATGTTTTTATTCATTTCATTATTCTGAAATCTTGTCTCTTGTGGGCATGAAATTTTAAAATTTAGAAAATAATTCTTGGGATTATATTAAGTGATTAATTTTATTGCCTTGAATTAAATAAAGCCATCACTCAAAATGAAGATCCTGTTTCTGGTACATGACTGACCAGTTTTTAAGATATGAGGAAAATTTTCTTAACTAAGAGTTCCTCATAGTTGTTGTTTTAATACACATTTTTTCAGCAACTACAATGGCAAAGATTAGGCTCAGAAACACTGCCTAATCTAAGATACTCAGAGAAGAGACAGCATACCCATTGTTACATAGTGGGCAAAGCATGAAGCTCAGAGAAAATCCTAATTTCTTAGGAGTAAAGAAGATGAAAAGAGAATTATATTTTCAGACTTGTAAGATTCTGTTAACATAATCTTATAATAAAATAGAATTAGCAGGTCTCCCTAGTCAGGCTCATAAATACAAGGATCTGGTGAGAGAAAATACTTTTTCTTATACTGTATTTTACATAGCTGAGACTTACTAAAGGTGGGTTTTTTTCAAAAAAACAATGGGGTTTTGCTTTTTCTTGAAGATATTTTGCTTTTCATCCAAGAAGCTCTTCAGTTCTTCAGCTTATCTTTGGGACAACCATTGACATGGATGACTGAGAATCTCCATATACACTGAGACTTACTACTTCAAACAACAAGAGTAGCAGCTGGTGAGAGTAAAAAAAACAGGATGGTGGCTGCATGCACATGAACAAACCCCTACTGCTTTTTATGTAAAGCAATACATATTAAAAAGGGCAATAGTTTGATCATGCTTTGTTTGTTTTTGTTGACATATTGCCAGATGGCAGTAAAATTTAGTTTTTACACTTATCTTTAAAAAAAAGCTTCTTGAAGCAGTTATGTTTTTTAAAATTTCAAATAGAATCTAATTAAAATAAATAAAAAATGCCACTGCAAGATCTTTGTCCAAGACTGAAGGTTGTTCTAATATAAGATTTATCAGTTCTCCAGCTTGTATCAGAACACATTTCTTTTTATATGTACAGTAGACTGGGTTATTTAGGCTTAATCCACATCACAAAATTGTTGTACAGATTGAAGATTAATGAAAACCTCATTATCTTCCATTGAGTTCCTCAGAAGAAAGATGGGGTATAAATCTGAAAACTGTGTCCTCAGAATCTGTACAAGATGTTGAGACCATATGCTTGAGTAAAAAGTTGTAAAAGTCTAAAAATTATCTTTAGTAATTTATCCATCAGTAAAAAGCACTGACAAATTCAAGTCTCAAATGTATTTTCCCACTTTCTCTATTCAGAATTGGGAAAAATTTCCCACACTAAAAATCATATTCCCATTATCAATAAGCCTTGAATTCAGCAAGAAATTCTGTATTTCATCCATTCTGCCATTTCCTTTGTACTGTAAAGTATGCTCAAAAATTAAGAAACTGAAAACAGATATGTCTCATTATGCAAAGTAAGAAAGTGTCACTTACTCTGCTGAAATTACTGATGCCTTGAAATTTCTTAAAAATAAAATAACACCTAGGAATGCTATGCACACTGCCCACCATCTGGAAATTCCTAGTTCACAGAATAAAAGTGTGTTCCTTGCTTGGAAATACTGGTGCAGTAAAAACTACTGGTTCCAGTCTGGCAGGATTATATTGTTCAGTGTCTTTATTTGGTGGCTTAGCAAAAATGGTACAAATGTGATGGAAAACTGTGTGTGTGATATTATAGAAAAGAAGTTAACAGAAAATAAATTGGTATTTTTTTCATTAATAGTTGGAGACTGGGAAAGTCTCTAGACATTAAATCTTCTGTATGCATTTGTTTTATTAGCATCCTAAAGTTTGTCAACTGAAAACTAGTGCAACCTTTAAAATGTACACTGCAAAATTATTACCAGTATTAGCAACACAAAGACAATTCTTCAACAATCTGGGAAGTTTTATCAATAGCAAACTAAAAATTAACTACTCTTTGGCTTGTTCAATTTGTGCTATCCTTCCTTCATGCAGAGCTGAATAATCTGTGGCCCAGAATCACACATAATCTCAAAGATAATTTATTGTAACTTGTTTCCAAACTTTGTAAGCCAAAGCATAGTTTTTCCATTATGATAGAGTGTGAGTGTAAAACAGATATATTACAAACAGCCCCACCTATCTGTGTAATATAACCCTGTCCATTTTGCCACTTTCCAATGCTAATTGAAGCTGGAAGGTATGTTCATTATAGCTATTGGTAGTCAAATGGTTTTACACCCCAGCTTCAACTAGTCAAATTCAATTTTGGGAGGCCATTTATTTATTTATTTATTTATTTGGCAAGCGATTATAAGATAACAGGTATAAGTATAAACATAGTTATGAATACATGAAATGAATACATATAAGAAAAATAAAAAGAAACAATAGGATAGGGATGGTAGGCACGTTGGTGCGCTTATGCACGCCCCCTACAGACCTCTTAAAGGGGTGAGGTCAGTAACAGTGCAGTTAAAGTTTTTGGAGTTTGGGGAAGAAACCACAGAGTCAGGTAGAGTATTCCAGGCATTGACCACTCTGTTGTTGAAGTCGTATTTCCTGCAATCAGGTTGGGTGCGATTTACCTTGAGTTTGTTTCTATTGTGTGCTCTTGTATTGTTATGGTTGAAGCTGAAGTATTCGTTGACAGGTAGGACATTGCAATGTATAATTTTATAACTAAACTTAGATTGGAGAGGAGGCGGCATAGTTCTAGGTTTTCTAGGCCTAGAATTTCAAGTCTGGTGGCATAAGGTATTCTGCAACGAGTAGAGGACTGGACAGCTCTTGTGAAATATTTCTGGACTTTCTCAGCTGCATTAATATCAGATACATAATGTGGGTTCCAGATTGATGAGCTGTATTTAAGTATTGGTCTAGCAAATGTTTTGTATGCTCTAGTTATTAGTGTAATATTACCAGACAAAAAGCTAGATTAGCTAGAAAAGTTAGATTAGGTTAACAACTCTTAATGCCTTTTTTGCTATGTTGGCTCTAGCACTTAGATCACTAGAGATGAGTACTCCAAGATACCTGACAGCGTTTGAATCATCAACAAGGTTTTGACTATCCAGCTTGTATTTTATTTTCTGATTTATTTATTTATTTTGCCAATATATAAGACAGAGCATTTATTTGTTGAGATTTGAAGTTACCATTTGTTTGACCATTGTCATGCCCCTGTGGAGACTGACTCTGAGGAAGAGGAGGAACAGTCAACAGGGAATGGGAGTGTGGCTCCAGAGGTGGTGGAGGAGGCTGGGGAAGGGCAGAAGGCAGCTGAGCAGTCAGAGGAGGATCCAGGTCCATCCCCTATCCATCCTAGGTCACGCAGGAAGGAGAGGATCAGGGAAAAGTGAGGTCTACTCAAGAGGAGATTACCATGATCCTCCTCGTGGCTTGCAGATGGGAGCTATGTATATAAGTTTGCAACTGCGCAGTTAGAATTTGCAAGAGTCAATTTAGTGTTCACTTTGAAAGAGGTTTATCTTTGCTGGCGTTCTTCCCATTGACTTTTCTCGGTTATTTTCCTGGAGTTTATGATTAGTTATCTTGGCTTGCTTCGGAACTCTCATCAATGCAGTTTGTTTTGGTTTTCT
The DNA here is from genome assembly GCA_015471245.1 of Laticauda colubrina. Lineage (NCBI taxonomy): Eukaryota > Metazoa > Chordata > Lepidosauria > Squamata > Elapidae > Laticauda > Laticauda colubrina. The sequence goes on along the minus strand of BLBF01000094.1, from coordinate 6,385,831 downwards.
GTTTGCCTCATTATTTACTTTTGTGACTTTAAACTGTGCCTAATAAAACAGTGAAGTTTAAGTTGAAGGCCTTACCAGACTTTAATGTATATTTTGGCTTTTGGGTTATTTTGACAGACTACGGGTCATCACAACCATTCTGATATATAGTTGGGATCCTTTTGAAGGGTAGCTGTCGGTGGTGTTGAATAGTTTTACATCATCAGTGAAGAGAATGCAGTTGCTCTTAATATGATCACAGAGGTCATTTATGTAGGATTTGAAGAGAGTTGGTCCTAGAACACTGCCTTGGGGGACATCACTGTTGAAAGGTACAGAATTTGATAGGATGCTCCCAATTTTGACCATTTTTGACTGCCATTGGCAGTCCTGTGATGTTCTTTTTAAACTGATTAGTGCAAGGCATAAAAATTGAGAAATGGTTTGTCCCAGAAGGTTTCTGTTGTAATGAAGTGCAGTTGTGCCTTTGCTTACTGGAAATAAAGCCTCACTGAACAAGGTACAAGCATCTCACATTGGAAATTCCCAGCCCGCAGGCCGGATGCGCCATGCCTGGTTTAGCATAGGGGGGAAAAGTCCCAATATGTCACATGATGATGCCATGACACCTTGAGTTTGACACCCCTGCTCTAGTAGAAAAATCACAATTTCATCCCTCTGCATACAGTCCAAATAATTTCACCTTCTATGTAAATGTTAACAAAAAATACCTCCTAATTTAATTCTGAAATTACACTTTCTAACATCTTGGTCCTGTTGGAAATCATTCAACAAAATAACCACCCACTGATCAATTGATTGATTGCTTATTTTATTAAACTTTAAATAAGAGAACTCCATCTTAACTTAGTTAACTATTGTTAACTATAGAACCATGACCATCCAGGTATCTGTGAAATCGAAGAGAGTAAATCACTTAAACACACAAGTTGCTGGTAATTCCTAGCCAGGTTTAGCCTATTTGAAAAAATTAATCTAGGATGAACCTGGTTAATTCTTGGCTATGAAATAAATTAAATGAAATCCCACTGTGAATTTTCAGGGCTATTGGTTGAAGACAATTTTTTATAGACAACAGAAAGCATTAAAGAACATACCAAAATAAACTTGATAGGAAAACTTCAGAATGGTGAAAATGGATATTGTATTTAGAAGAGAATCTCTTTCAGTCTCTTCTCTTTGAGTGTTGTATTCAGCCCAAATAAACAAAGCAACAAAACGGATCAGAAGTTTTTAGAAGAAGTTGTAGCTTCTAAAAGATTTATTCCTTCAATCCCAGAAAGTTCTGGTGTGATTATTAATTTGTTGTTGTTGTTGTTATTGTTGTTGCTAGTTCCAAAGTCATGTCCGACCTATCGCGATCCCATGGACAATGTTCGTCCAGGCCTTCCTGTCCTCTACCATCTTCTGGAGTCCATTTAAGCTCACACCTACTGCTTCAGTGATTCCATCCAGCCACTTCATTCTCTGTTGTCTCCTTTTTCTATTGCCCTCAATCTTTCCCAGCATTAGGCTCTTTCTCTAGTGAGTCTTTCCTTCTCATTAGGTGGCCAAATATTTGGCCATTTGAGAATAGCATCCCACAAAAGAAGTAGAAATTGCACAGTGGTAGATTGTGGAATACAATTCACAGTTTGGGAAATCGCTTTGACTTTTGTAAATATCATGCATTTGTAATGTATGGAAAGTCTATACTAATGTACATCAGTACAGATACTGTCATGAAACATTTCTACAGATATTATTATAGCCCTAACTATATGTTATTTTAGGGCCCAATAGGGAAAAACTAATAATATGGCCTAACACATATCAGAAGTCACATTCCATAGCCAGCAAAGACCAAAAATACTGTTTGTACTCAATCATAATTTGGTTAACTAAATAGTGGATATTGAAAGTCTACACTCTTCTGTTAAAATGCCAGGTTTTTGAGATGTAAAAAAAAGCAGTGCAAGATAAATCACTTTAGAATTTTTCCATCATTAACATAAACACTGAAAAACAAATTAAAATTGCTTGTTAGATAAATAAGTAAAAGTAAGAAACATAATGTGTCTGAGTATGCATACATATTGACTTATAAGTAGCGATATTATCATGTTCAGAATTAACCAATCACATCCAAACTTATGTTAAATGATAGTCACTACACACTAGCCATCAATTAAAGTAATTCTGATCAAGTCCACATAAAGTTCAACTATTTTAGGAATTTTTTTCTGAGTTGCCTCTTGTAGTAAAGGCTCAGTTGCCTTTTGTAGTAAAGACTATAGTCTGCAAAGCATCAAAGGGTTCTCATTATTGGAAGGTATCAGTCAGGGGAAGGGTATTTTTTTCCAAGGCATTGGATATAAACTTAGCACAGTGAAGACAGTAGAAAAGTAGAAAAATATGGCATAATAGTGACATTACTAAGAATTGGCTGCCCCTCCAACATTGATGAAAACTGGTCCCAAAGACTGCCAAGTGGCCCACAAAAACATTAAAGGAGCTTCATATATTTCTGACAAGTACTGGTTGTGTACTACATGTGACAGCAATCTCCATATTCTTCATATGACTGGCTGTGGGATAGGGTAGCAAGACAGGTGCCTTTTCTTACAAAGAAAAAACTAAACATACTTGGCTACAGTAAATCTTTATCAAGTCTGACAAAAACTGAACAAAAATGTAATAGTCTGATAAAGCTGAAGTTCTTGACCATAATCCCCCAAAATATGTTTAGCCTAAAAACAATACTGCCCATCACCAAAAGTGCAATATACCTACAATGAAGTACAATGGTGTCAGCATTATGCTTTAGGACTGCTTTCTTAGCTGGAACTGAGGCTTACAAGTGGAGGGAATTATGAAGAGTTCCAAACATCAATCAGCATAGGCACCAAATATTCAGACCTCTGTTAAAATGTTGAAGATGAAGAGGAATTGAACATGACAGCGACCCAAAGCATACCTCTAAATTAACAAAAGAATGGTTTCACCAGGAGATCAAAGTTTTCGAATGGCCAGCCAGAGCCTGGATCTCAATCAACTTGAATATCTGTGGGCTGACCTGAAGAAGTATGTGCCTAGGAAATGCCCTCACAATCTGATAAGATTGGAGTGTTGACTGAATACATCATAAAATCAAAATGTGGTTTAGAAAACTATTAGTTCAATGGTGTACATACTTATGCAACCAGTAATTGTACTTCTTTTACAATTGAACTAAAAGATTTCAGTTCATTTTTCAGTTGAATTGTACAGCCTGTATATTATATTAAAGCTGGGGTGGGGGAAAATCTGAATTTATTTTGGTCTGATTTTTTTTTTTTTCATTTCAAAATCTGGCATTTTAACAGGGTTGTGTTCCCTTCCCATATACACTGTAATTTGTTGACTACTAATGGAAGATTGAACCATAATTCATGGCTTGGAAACCACACAGGTCTAGTTCACTCCACACATAGAAATTGGCAACAGTTTGCCCTTTGTAAACTGAGTGATTGGGACTAATAGATATTGTAGGTCACCAATACCCAAAAGGCTACCTATAGCCCACCTTGACATGACCAAACTAAAACCAATAAATTGTGGCTCATATAATGTGAGTTGTCTCTCTTTAATGAGAAGAAATTGCTCAAAATCAGTAGGCAGTTTTGGAAAATTGCTAGGATCAGTTCTATCATGGCACAGAATAAGATAGTCATTCCTAGATGAAAAAGTTATGAAACAGATCTCTAATTCTTTCTGCTGTGTTTATTAGACTCCCTTGCCCAACTATATTAACCATGAGTATTTTGCTGCTGCTATTAATTGAAGTGCCAATAGTTGAACTTAAGAGTCCACTGCCAATGCAAGGTAATAGAAGATGGGTGCCATTTAATCCTTTCATCAGGCAATCATACATATTGAACTGCCATTCAGGCCCCTATTGGCTACTTGAGAAAGTAAAGTGTCCTGGAATGGTGACCCCCCAAAACTCAAAATATTAACAAGAGTCTCATTCATTGAAAATATTCATTGAGATTGAAGTTCAAAATAATTTATTACTCAGTGAGGAAATGGCTCATCCAAATTTTGTATATGTCTCTGTCTCTATGAAAAGACTCTAGGAAAAATATGTTTATCCAATTCAATTTTTCAGTATCAATGTTATCTATAATGAGGCAAAGAAATTCCAGAAACTTGGGTTAAGTCCAGAAGTGAGAGAAAATAAAATTTAGGAATATATTATTGTTTGGCTGTATCTTTAACAAATGTTTCTCTAAAGCAAAATGTAATTAACATATAATATAATGTGGTTTGCCTCATTCAGTTCTTCAGCAGACCAGGCCTTGTTAAGTGATGCTGTTTCTTTTTTTTGCATGTGCTAAAACACACCAAAAACATTAAATTGGAGCAGGTGCAAGAGTATTAATAGGATGAAAAATTTGTCTTCTTCAGAATTTGACAATGGTAAATGTGTTTCATTTGAAAGAAGGTCATTGAATTTTCTTTTTTCATTTTACAAAACACAAAAACATCTGAAGCAGAATGAACCTCGCAACACAGTGATATTGTATTCACTGTTGTATCAGTGTTAATACCTTCTTTTACATGGTAGCACAAAAATATGCCCAATTTTCCTATTCTTGCTGAGGATCAGCTTAGAAGTCAAGATGTCACCCACAAACCACCCCTAAATTAGGTTTTTAAATTGTGGGTTATTACTTGTAAAAGTAACATTCTGGAATATAGAGTATATTCAGCTTTTTCTTTTCTAGATATGTCTGGATTTCATTATCCCCAGCTAGATATGTCTGGATTTCATTATCCCCAGCTAGTACAGCCATTCATACATATAGAAACAAGTTTAGTAGCAAGGCCTATTACATGTAAGGCAAATTTTTAGAAAAATGAACTATATTTTAGTTTTGCAGGAGATGTTTTGGTCAGGATTTTATTATCAAGTGTTCTGTATGTTTTGATATTATCTTTTGCATATTGTGCTGGACTTCTTTGAGATAAAGAATCATGTAATATCCAAGGGTGGAATCCAACAGGGTTAATTCCCAGATCGGGATTTATGAACTTCCCTACAGGCTGTGAGCCGCGTGCCTGTAAATCGTCATCAGCAGCTGCCTGCAGAGAAGTCGCCTTTGAAACAGCCCTCTTTTCTTGCTTTTCTCACTGCAGCTGTGCCTCGTCAGCAGCTGAAGTTGAAAAATCAGGAAATAAAGATTAGGTAAGAGCCGGGTAGGTGGGCAGGCAAAAACATCAGCAGACATAGAACTGGTTCCATGTCTGCTGCTCTTCAGAGCTACTGGTTCTACAGAGGTGGACAGAACCGGTAGAAACCCACCCCTGGTAAAAACCAACAAAAAGTATAATATTCCAAGACTAATGTTAGATGTTCATATTGTATGGAAATAAGAAGAAATCTATTCCCTCTCAAGTTTTCTTCACTTGAGACATGGTAATTAATATGCTTTTTTGCATAACTTCTCTGACTTTTACAACATCCAGTAAAGGTACAGGATGGGAAGCTGGAAGCTAATGTTGATTTAAATTTAGATGTTTATATCTAACAGACATAGTGAGTGCATATATGATACAATGTTCAGAATAAGATAGACTACCCCACATCCAAGAGCAGTAGAATTATTTAATATGTAATTTATCATTTAAAGTATGGTCACATTCACTTGATTTAAGAAATGTCTAAAGAATGAAACATGCAACTGGACCAAACTTAATCTTCGTTAATTATTCAAGAAACCTTATTAGTCAGCATCCATTCTAGACAATTCAGTACTATAGAGACAATAATATGATCAGGGCAGGCTAATTAAAATTGTAGAGATTAATAACATGGCAGTTTAGAAAGAAAGTACTGGATATCCACATATTCTATCTAGCTATGAAAGATCTACTTTTGGGACTTTTCATAGAAAATCAGCAGTTTTCTATAGCACTATACTATAGAAAGTCTTGGATAGTTTTAAATAGTTTTTAAACAATTATAGGTTCCTCAGTTTATAACAGTTTGCTTAGCGACTCTTCCAAGTTACAACATCACTGAAAAAAATTACTTATTACCATTTTTCACACTTACAACTATTATAGAATTTCCATGGTCATGTGATCAAAATTCAACTGATTTGTCAACTGACTTGTATTTATAATGGTTGAAGTTTCTCATGGTCATGTGGTCACTTCTTGTGGCCTTCTGACAAGCAAAGTCAATGGGGAAGACAGATTAACTTAACAACCATGTTACTTACCTAACAGCTGCAATAAGTCACTTAAAAACTGTGGTAAGAAAAGTCATAAAATGGGGCAAAACTCATTTAACAAATATCTTGCTAAAGCAGCAGAAATTTTGGCCTTGATTATGGTTGTAAGTTGAGGACAACCTGCATTGTAAGATATTTACATTATACAGGGATAGCAATAGCCATAGCACTTATATAGTGCTTTACAGTGCTTTATATCCCCCTCTAAGCAGTTTACAGAGTCAGACTTTTGCCCCCAATAATTTGGGTCTTCATTTTACCCACCTCGAAAGGATGGAAGGCTGAATCAACCTTGAGACTGGTAGGATTCAATCTGCCAAATTGCAGTAGGAATAGCTTGCAGTACTGCACTCTAACCACTGTGCTTACAGAGGGGTAGTATTAAGTTCCAGAAAAGTTGTTTTATGAAGATCCCATGGTGTCACCTATGGCCAGGAGTGGATTCCACTGGTGTATAACAACCGTTCGATGATCGCACGCTTTGCGCACATGTACTCTACATTTTAAAAAGCTCTAATACTTACCTTCTACTGCAGTCCCTGTGATTAAAACAGCTGAGGTGCAGCAAACTGTTCTACTGCACAAATCAGCTGTGCTCTTTAAAAAAGGAAATAAAGCACAGGAAAGAGCAGGGCTGAGTGGCAGGTCCCAAATGCTTGTTGCAGCGATCCGGTCCTCTGCCAGCTGATTTTCAGAGCAAGGGGTTCACCTGAATCATAAAATCCCATCCCTGTCAATGGCTGAAAAGTTCTAAACAAATTGTTATCTTTTTCTTCTGCTATATGTACAGGGAAATAGGAAAGTAGAAGAGGAATAGAAAGATGCATATTTTATTATTTGTTATTTTTTATTAATTTTTTTTTGTAATTTCTACAGATGGACTTACAACTTTACTGAATGATTTTTTGAAAGAGATATCTTTATCCTATCAAAGGTCTGTTACATAATCACTTATGTTCAATAACATAATAGATTCTGTTTCCTGCATTTTGTATTTGGAAGTTAATGACAAAATCTGATTTTCAAACAGGAGATTTTTTAAAAGTTGACCAATATCAAATCAATTCCTCTATGAGTCTTTTCATATTTCCATTCTCTTGGTAATATGGGCCAATTCCTTGCTACGTTGCCCCTGGGTTCCAAATTCATAAACAAGCATCTTTTGATTCAATTTTATGGAATGGAATTGCAATCCAATGGTCAATGGGATCTTGTCCTAAAAAAACCTGAAATTTTTTGTGTTTGAATTTAGCCCTGATATGCAAAAAAAAAAAAAAAATGGCCTTCCAAACAGAAAGACGACACTTATTACTCTCATTTGTCTCTCAGACCATATCTCTTTCTCATGCATGAGTAAGTTATTGTATTATTTATGTTAATATTTGCTTTAAAAAACCTTAATGACAATAATAAAACAGTTTCTCCACCTTTGAGGAAGAACCTGGCTTTCGGTGTATCTGACTCACTAGGTTATATGTGGTATAAAATGTAAGATATTAAAAGCAAGTGTTTCTATTATATCTAATTGATATCTAATTGACTTTCTCTGCTGTTGGAAGTCTGCTTGATTCTGTGGAGGCTTACATTAATGCACGAATTGGGAAACTAAAATCTTTCATATGCTGTTCAGTGAACCTTAATCAACAGAGAATTCACTTAAACCACACACAAAAAATCTATTGAGATGCACTGTATAAGATTGAATGTCTACATATTAGGAGTATCCCGTATTCCAGTGGTCCCCAACCTTTTTTGTACCAGGGACCAGTTTCATGCAGAAACATTTTTTCAAGGACTGGAAAAATAAATTCTTCCCCAATAGTAAAGGGTTTCTTTAATATTTCTTTACTAAAATATGTTTAAAAAACATATTTTATACATATTTTAATAATGATTATTCATTCTTTGCAGCCCGGTACAAAATGATCCACGGAGCGCTAGCGGTCCGGGGCCCGGTGGTTGGGGACCCCTGCCTTATTCGATATAATGGAATTTATTCCGTAATAAGTATATATAAAATTATAGTGCTACAATTCATTCCATGGGTCAATTGTATATGAACTTTAGTACATAAATACCTATACATGAGCTTCACTTAATTCCAGATAAGACTGTGTAAGATTGCAACCTCAATATTTATCTTAATGCAAAATCTTAATGCAACTCTTTGCAAGTTGTAATACTGTTACAGTATATGATTTGTGCGTGACAGTCCCCGTGAAAAGACAGAAAAGAACTCTGGAGCACTAAGGTGAAGGCCAGTAATGAAGAGCAAAATGGTTAGATATTATCATAATCTTGCTTCTTAGAGAAATAAACATTTAACTGAAGCATAATTTCAAGATCAATGTACAAAATCCTAGGTAAAGATAGCAAAAGCAGATCAAATAAGAGGTTTTTTAAAATAAAATTCTGACTGTATTTTATTTTATTTTCTATTTGTCCTGTTATATCAGCTCCTCTGTATTTCTAAGAAAGTAGGATTTCTAACAGGATTGAAAATAGTCAGAAAGGGGTAGGGAAGAAAAAAGCAAGTAAAATGCGCTATCTGTAAAGCTACTTTTAGTTTGGGCTTCCAAACACATTTGTTTTAATCTCAGCTTTATTGTATTGTATCTCCTGCTTTTTGTCCCATGATGAACTACAAGACTTGTTTTAAAAAATGTGATATATTTGTTTAAAATATATTTGTCTTCCCCCCTTCCTCCAAGTTTATTTTCTCCTTTCTGCCTTTCTTTGGACAGTGATCAATTGAACAGTGGGCCAATACCAAAATAAATCTGGAGTTTGTATGCATTAAGTTTTTCTGTTCTGAATGAAAAGTATCAATGCCTTTCATCTAACCCACATCTTTTTGCTTGGGGCCACTGCCCTGCTGCCCTTCCCCTTAAAAGGGTCCTGATTTCATGACTACCTAGTGCTTAGGATCAAGTTCTGCTGAGAATCCCACAGTGGATTTAACTCGGCTGTGATTCAAAAATGCATCTGGAAATATAAACCAACAATGCATTTGCCAAGAATGTATCAAATTGTTATTGCAGAAAAGACATGCGCATGTATTTTCCTTTCAACAATTCATTTTATACTCAATGTATGTGTATATATAAAAGAAAAGAAGGAAAATGACTATCCAGTCCCCAAAGAACATAAGCCTTTCTCTAAATGGAAACTTTTCATAAGTTTTTTCAAAACTTTTTTCATGGATCCATTCGAGTGGCATATGAGAAAAAAAATAGCTTGTGGTTCTGACTGGAGCCACAGGGATCAGAGACAGCACATGGCTGAGAGCTCTTCACTAAGGACGCCTTTGTCCTCCATCTCCCGAGGGTGCATGTTCCATGGGAGGCAATGACAGTTTTTGTTATCAGACAGACATATCGGTTTCAGTGACAATCACTGCCTTTTTTAAAAAAAAAAACATTATTTCTCATGATGGTCTCTTTCTTAGAAAATGCAGGTTATGAAGCAATGAAAGGAGAGGGAAGGGAATGAGGGGTAGGAGAAAGCTAAAAGAAGAAGTAATACTTAAATTCTCCAGATCAAGGAGTTAAATAGTGACAATCTGTCAATCAATGTGGGGAAGAGCTTAAATCAAGAATGTATAAACTTAAGAGGTACATTCGATAAGAGAGATAAAAGTGAGGCCCTTTGCACTGTGCTGACTTGAGGAATATCTCAGAACAATATTGTTTTTTCAGGGGCCATATGTCATGAGCAAGAGGAGGAAAAGGACAACTAATAAGTTCCTTCCTTCCTAAGTCAATGAAACATGTGACTTTAATGGAGCCAATGGCTTATGAGAATCTGATACAGCCATTTCAAAGATATGCTCTTTAGCACAGACCACTGGGGTAAACTATGTCATTCCTCATTTCTACAGTTCCATTGATTTAATGCAGGCCTGAATGTTGAAATTCACACCACTTCTTTGTATGCCCGGAGTTGCACAGATAACAAGCTCCATCCATACTTCCTCTTCTCCGCCTCCTCCCCCACCCCAATCTGCTGACCTGCTTTTCCTCAGTTTTAAAATCATTTGCCAGGTCAAAATAAACTTTTCCAAACCTCAATGTGAAAAATGTACCTAGCAACTCAATTCTTATAAATTGGAATTTGGAAGAGAAAGTGCAGCAGAGCCTAATTATATTATATCATAAGCAGCTTAATGTGTGGTTTTGCTTTGGTTTCTGCCTATCCTTGTTTTGATCTACACATTTCAATAGCTGGAAGTGAGTTATTAGGTATGCAAATTAATTAGTCATAAGCAGAAGAATGGATTAAGCAGCTGTTGGACTGTTTTTTTTTCTTTTTCAAAACAAAATGCCAGACAAGATTTCAATTTTTCTAAATCCCGGCCTAGGATGCTTGAGCTTCATTTTTTAACCCTTGAGTATTCAGAAACTCAGCAGATTTTGGAGGTTAATCCTGAAAAAGAAGAGGGAAGGAATAACGTTGATTTAACTACTGCAAATTTTCAACTATCAGATGTTATTTGTTGAATCAAAACATAGGGATTATGAAATCTGGGTAAATTGTGAATAAGTTTGGGTTTCAAGTACTACAACATTGTCTGTTTTCATGAGCATGGCATGGGTGAAGAAGAGAGTTGATATTGTTCCAGATAAACCATTTGAAAGTCTCCTGTTTCAAGTGGGATATTTGAAAAGAATAGAGGGAATATAAGATGAGGTGAGGTAGCCAGTAGCAGATTTCTATATTGAATCATGGATCTGCTGAAATCTGCTGAAATCTGCTGAAATATCAACAAGACAAGGGAGTGTTGATTTTACCTAATATCCAAAGGCGAAGCTCACGTTCATTCTTTTTCATTTAAAACATTTAACCTATATTAATTCATTTTCTAGGTCTGCACATTTCCATTTTTTTTTAACCACAGCCTGTGAGTATCCCAACTGGGAATCCAGCCATTTTAGTTTGTAAGACATTAGTTAAGTGGTAATCAGACCCTTATAGACTTGTTTCATAACCATAAACTCTGGTTTATGGTAGGTGAGGCTAGCTATTCAGCCTTCAACACTTTCTTCTGAGGTATAGATCTCTGGATTTCAAGTATACTACCTCCTTTGTTGCACTCCCTTAATCTTTCTTCCTTCATTTTTGAGGAACATATTTTGCAAGGTTGATTATAATCTTTCAAACTATAAACTTTGGTAGTTTTAATCCTGAGAGTGAATGATAGAAGGAATTTGTGGTTTGATAAATCTTGGATTTTTTCCCACAAATGCTCATGCAAAAGAAAGGATGGTTACATAACTTTAACTCCCAGATTGATAAACTTTGGTTTATTGAACCAATGTTAATGTATCTATCTCAAGCCAGTAGCAAACTAAAAGTCATGTGATATAATCTAGTACTTCATAAAAGTAGCTTTTATGTAGGATTTTAAAAACATGTTCAAGTAGCCTTCAGATTTATGATTCAGCTTTTATGAATTAAGCTTTAAAACAAGCCTGGAGGATTTCAGACTTAAAATCTTTATAGCCTATATACAAATTAATTACTTCCCTCTTCCCCCTCAGGGAATGACCATTGTAAGAATGAATGAGGGGGGGGAGAGAGATAAGAATAATTCAGAAGTACTCTCACGCTAAAAAATGAGACAAGTTGAAAATATCCCAAAAGGAACTAAACTAAATGGAAAAAGGTTAACACAGCTAAGCCACAGGTGGCTCTGATCTCTCCCCATTATGCGATGCATAGCATATATAAATACATTTGCAAAGCACTTCAAAGAACCACATTCAAGAATATTAAAAAGTGGAATCAATTGCAGCAAAAGTTTGCAGTGTGACTTCTCTCTTAACAGGAATGGTATGACTAATAACTAGCCATTTCCACTAATCTAGGATGGCCATTTTCTTCCCCATTTCTTTTCCAACTATCAAGTTCCTTATCTACATACTTAGTCCCATTAGCCATGTTAAGAGGGTGGAGGATGGATCTTATTAGACAGAACTCTACTTGACTGGCCTTCAGACTATAGGAGCCTCTGTGGTGCAGTGGTTAGAGTGCAGTGCTACAAACTACTTCTACTGCAGCCAGATGCCTACAATTTGGCAGTTCAAATCCCACCAGGCTCAAGGCTGACTCAGCCCCCACCATTCTTCTGAGGGTGGGGGCAATATGCTGACTCTGTAAACCACTTAGAGAAGGCTGTAAAGCACTACAAAGTGGTATATAAATCTGTTATTACTATTGTTATATTCCCTTCAACACTTAACATCTGTGTTTTCTGTTGAATAACTGGTGTAAAGTAATTGTTTCAACGGAGTTACCTCATTCCATGGTATAACTGCTATTAAGGATATTTAACTGTATTGCATTAAATACATTTAAATATCTTTAATTGTTTTTTCAAATTTAGTTCTCTTATAACTACTATGCTAATCAAGTGCTGTTACTCCTGTACTTCTGATATCAAAACAAGTATTTTATTCTGATTTATAAAGATTGGCCTTAATTAATTCTAAATATTTATACTTTTCCTGTTATGAATTATCTTTTTCATACTTAAATACAATGTTTTTTTTTAAGAATAGCAGATTTATGATATGTAAACTTCAACTCCCAAAATGTCTCATTGAAATCCGCTTTTTAAGATTGCCAAATCTGAAAAACTTTAAATGAATAATAATTTTAAGTTCAGTTTTCCAATTTTGTTCAAGCAGAGGTCTATTCCTGGAAGACAATTTCATACATTGATGATCTAAGCATAATTTATCAAAGAAACTACAATCACTCTGGATTAATTTATTGTGGTAAAATATCCAATTAATTCAGTCATTGTACTCTGATCAGGAAGCCACTGTAAGAACCTAATATGGATACCCAAAATAGTTCAGAATTGGAAAAGGCACTCAACAAGGTTGCATCCTGTCACTTATACTATTCAACATGTACTCAGAAACAGTTATGAGAAATGCATATTTGGAGGAATCTACCATTGGGGTTAAAATCAGTGGCAGGACTATCAACAACCTTTGATATGCAGATGAAAGCATGAAATAACTGGAGTTGCTAATCCTGAGAGTGAAAGATGAAAGTGAAAAAATTCAGACTAAATCTTTTCCAATTGCTATTTATGCTACAAAATTTGGTCTCTGAAAAAGGCAGATAGAAGAAGAACGATGGTGCTGCAGGAGACTATTATGTATCCTATGGATTACAAATATAACAAAAAAAATGTCCTCACCAAAAATATCACTTGAAGCCAAGATTGCCTAGCAGATCTTTGGTCATGTCATGAGACTTGACTCACTCGAAAAGCAATCATGTGGGGAGTGAAGAAAAAGAGAGAAAGGGCTGCCCTAGTACTTGGTGGCTGGACATTATGAAAGATGACACTGGGATAGCCATGGCAGATTTGAAGGGGATAGTGTGAGACAGCCTGGAGAATACCAATCTTCAGAGGCATGGAGAATACCAATCCATGGAGTGGCTGAAGGGCAGCACAACTAATGGCTGATGACAACAATGATAAGATATTAATTGTGTTTTTTAAATGTCTACAGGTAGTCTTCAACTAACTAAACCTGCTCTTTATGTTCTTAAGTCATGACAGTTATAAAATAAGTCAGCCACATGACTGACTAAATTTTACAATCTTTTTTTTTGTCGCAGTCATTAAGAAAATTCAGTAGTTAAGCAAACCAATTGTTTGCTATGGATTGATTTTGCCCAAAATAGAAAGTAAATGCTGGTTTTCAGCAAAAAGATAGAAAATATGGTCCATTAACTGCAGAATGCTGTAAATAGTGGTAAATCTATGCTGGTTGCCAAGCCTTCAAAATGCATTTATGTGACTGGAAGAGGCAGCAATAGGAACTTCAGAATCAGCTTGTAAGTAGCCCTGCAATACTCCATTGCAATTTTGAATGATTGGATACTAAGAGATAGGTCATTAGTCAAGGACTACCTATGTAGTGGAGTTCATCTAATAATGTACACAAAAAATTGATTAATAAAAAAATAATGGAATGCAAGGTGTGACTGTGTTTATTGGGAAACATAAAGAATTAAAATATAACCTCTGAGTGTAAGTTCTCAGAATTTTTTTAAAATACATTACCGCATGAACTCAGCTACATAGATAGTTCTTTCTTCAAGAAATTGATTCAATCAATTGCCTGCTCCCTTCTTGTTTATTAGATGTACTGTCAGTGTTGATTTTCTAAGGATACACATGGGGAATAAAGTGAGAAAGTGATGTGACAACTTTCATATTTGCATCAGTATTATGATAATAACATAATTTCTATGTATATAGCCACATTATGAGTCCTGTATCATTTTGAAACTTCATGGCTTGTTATAGATGCGGCTGCTAAAACAATGTAGGCTTGCAAGGCCCAGTAAACAATGAGTCTTCAGTATTGCATTAGCAGTGAACATGATGATGAGCCTACTCAAAGGAATAGTAATAACATGAGGTCATCCTTTAAAGAATGGCTATAACATAGCACCACTGAGTTTTATGATAACCCTACCAAGAAGATTGTTTATTTAGAGAGCAGTCCTACTGAGTTCAATAATTTTAATCCCAAAGTGCTACATACAAAATCACCTCTTACCTCTTCAGAGTAATTTTATCTAATATCCTAAAATATGAAAACATATATCAACATCCATTCTTCACAACAATAAAAAAGCATTTAGATATGTAACAATAAAGGATTTAGAACAGAATAAGATTGATAAAGGGAAGGCACGTTTTCTCAAATTCTATTTTTTTCACTCACCCTGTATCTTCAAATATGGTGATACATATTTGTATCACCAATATTTGGTGATACATCCTGTATCACCAAACTTAGAGAAATACACCTTCTGAATTCTTTTCTAAGGCACTTTTATATTTGCTGACTATGTTTTACTATCTGCTGACAGTAAGGTTAAAAAAACTCCAATCTGAATGCTTGTCCGTTTAAATAAGAATTAGACTCATTCAGTTTACGTGAACAAACCAGGCACATTTAAAATGTTCTTGTTGGTGCCCTTTCCTAATGTCATTAATGATGGTATATTTATATGGTAGTAGCCTCATTAATTTTTCATACCTGTGGAAAAATTCCCTTGCTGTCTTTATGTGCTTTAGGAATCCTCACAAGATCTAGACCCCCTGTAATGCTTGTAAATATATATATATATATAATTTAGCCTCATGTTTTCTGCTCATCAAAATAGCTTTCAGCCAGGTTAAGCCACCCTAGAGTTCATTGTAAAGAAAGATAGCTGGATTGGTCATGCTTGATTGGGGAATAGAAATTGAACATTTAGCATACACATGAAAAGTATCCTTCACTCAACTTGTATGTTTCCCACTCAGCTTATAAAAGAAAATCATATGTATACTTACACTTAAAACTTAAAAAACTTTTAAAAAGTTTTAAAAAAAACTTTAAAAAAACTTAGAAAACTTTATATATATATAAAAATATATATTCCTCAATCTGTTTTTATTAAAATAACAGATTTCTATAAAACAATAATAATCTTCTAGAGATGAACCTTTTTATAATTACCTCTTTCAATTAGTAATTGCTTGCAAATCTTTACACAGGAATAAAAAGAAAAACCATGTTTGCACAATTTAAATTTAGGAGACCAGCACACATTACTTTCAATTTTACAGCCTTTTATATTGCTTACTGCTAATTTATTTCACTGATAGAATAAACAGCTTAATCAAATATACTATACGTGACAGGCATAGAATACAGTATATCAGCTGCAGTCTGAAGTGGATATATGTGCTGCGTGTGAGTGTGCATGTTCCTTATTAAGGATAATATTCAACCTAGGACTGAAGGAAATGTTTGATCTCAGTCAAATCAATCTTGGGGTATCTTTCTGATGGCTGTGTGACATTTCCAAAAGGAAATTGGTAGAAAATTCAAACAGGAGTGATCTCAGATTAAGAAACAACACAGACATCTTGAAGGCTCTTGGCCTGTGGAATAAGATGACAGCAAGCAGAGATTCCCCCAGGCAATTTTGCAGGATGCCTCGCCTTTCTGCCAGCCATCTGGGTTCATTTAAAAGCTCTGATTCTTTGTATGTGTGTTAGGCCAGTGGTAGATGGGGGAGGGAATCCAACCTCTCACATTTCAGGATTGAGTGTGGGCTGGACTCTGGGCTAAAACCTTCTGCCTGGACCTTCTCAAAGAAGGCAACCTCATCTGCTGGTCCCTTCAGAGCAGCAATTTGACCAGCAACAGCTGCAGGGAGTATGTTTAGTGTATTCTTGATTCAATGTGAAAGATGTTAAAAAGAGAATTTCAGAAGCTCTATTGTTCAGAAGGGAACAGAAGATCAGGGAGAAAAAGGAAAGAACTGGAAAACATCCATGAAATTAGCTCCAAATCACTGCTGATCTGAACATTTTCTGATGGGCTGTCCATCTTCTTTTGTGATTGAGATACGTTTTACTATGACCAGCATGAAGCAGATCACCCAGTAGCATTTTCAAATGTCTAATGTGCAAAATATATTTCTATTTTTGGAGAAAATTTGTAGAATCAGGAGAACAACATCTGTTATGATTTAATTTGTAAATTTGTGTGGCAGTGCAATTTTGAAAAAAAAAAAGTACTACCAAACTACAGAAATAAATATCAGTAATAACTTTATTTTATCACTTTAAAAACTTTAGTTATGTTTGTTTATAAACATTGTCCTTTTCATTTCATTTGATTCTCTTTTCACACATTACACTAAGCCATAATTTGGTTTCTTAGTGATTTGTAGACCATGATTTATGACTTATAGGGAAATCAAATAGATTTGATCCAAATAAACTAAACCAAATTTAGTTCAATATAAAAGCCCCAGTGCTTTGCTTATTTTTCTTAGGGGACGAAATAGATACAGCTTTTGTTCCATCCAGAAAAATGCGAGGTAGACCGGGTTCCAAAAACAAGTCTTTATTTCAAGTATAGTTGCAAAATGGAACATTGGCTCAACACAGCCCTTTTATATGTTTCTGTCTTCTGGCTTGTAGCCAATGACAAGCATTTGGTTTTGCCGCCCTGGGGCGGCTTCGTGGATTGGTTTCTATTGAACCAATCCCCTTTTAGGTTTTGTTAACCAATCGGAATGAAGTATTTGGAGTCTACTATTATTTATACAGAACACCCCTCCCCTCTTAGTTCAGTCCTACGTAGTGACGTAGTTGCGCAGGTAGGTGGGGCTTCTTTTGATTTGACTGGACTTGCGCGGTTCATTTCTGTCGGGGACTTCGACCGGTTCGGATGGGGTTGCTGTTTCTCCAGTCTTTCTCCATGGAACCGTCTGGAAGGGTGAGTCAGCCATTTTACTGCCGCCTGAGTTTCTTAGGCCAGCGGTTTTGCCACTCCCTCCCGTTTCCTCCGGGCAGGTCGAGCTGGCCTGGCTGGCCCCTTCGAATGGACTCTTCTCGCAACTTTCTTCAAACAGTGAGTCTTTTATTTGCTCTTTTTGATTGTTATTGTTTTCGGAGTTTAATTTAAATGGTTCTTTATTGATTTCTCGCATTTCCCCCCCCTCTTTGGTTTGAATTTCATCGTGTTTTTCTATGTGTGGTTGTGTGTTTGCATTTCGTTCTATGTTTCGGGAGCGAAGCTGGTCTATGTGCCGCTTCCATTCCCTGCCGTCGTCTACCGTTAGTCGGTAGGATTTGGGGCCTGTTATTTGTGTAATTTGTCCGGGTAGCCATAATGGGTCCCCGGTAAAATTTTTAGCATAAACTAAGTCGCCTATTTCAAAGGTTCTGCATCGAGTGGAGGAGTCAGGGGGGTTTTCTGGTGTGAAATTTGGCTGCAATCTGTCTAGATGCGACCTTAGTTTCCTTCCCATCAGTAATTCTGCTGGGGTTTTGTTGGTTGTAGTACTGGGTGTGATATGTTGGAGGGTGAGTAATTGATTTATTTTATTTTGGACATCCCCACTGTCCATTTTTTCTAAACCCTCCTTGGTAAACCTGACCATTCTCTCTGCCCTACCGTTTGCAGCTGGGTGAGCCGGCGCGGTTAGGGCATGTCTTATACCTAGGGAGGCTAGGTATTGCTCGAATTGGAGACTGGTTAATTGTGGCCCGTTATCGGACACTAGGACGTCCGGTAGGCCATGGGTTGCAAAGAGTTTGTCAAGTTGTTTTATAACAGTTTCTGTTGTTGTAGATGGCATAATTTTTACCTCCAGCCAATTAGAGTATGCATCCACGACAATCAGAAACGTATGCCCTTTGGTAGGACCCACAAAATTGATGTGGATTCGTGACCAGGGGCCTCTTGGGGTTTCCCAGTCTCTTATGGGAGCTTTTGGCGGGGACGGACTGGTTCTTTGGCATTTATTGCACGAGTTTACCCAGTATTCAATGTCCCTATCTATACCCGGCCACCAAACGTAGCTTCTAGCAAGGCTTTTCATTTTAACTATTCCTGGGTGGCCTTCGTGAAGCATACCCAGTACCTTGGTTTGTAATTTGTTCGGAATAATTACCCGATCACCCCACAATAAACAACCTTTTTGGATTGAGAGTTCAGTTTGTCTGGTCCGGAAAGGTTTAAAGTTCTCAGTTTTTTGGTTTTCCGGCCAGCCTTTACCTACTCAGTTAAGTACGCGGGGAGTCAATGGGTCTTTTGCGGTGGCTCTGGCAACATCATTCGCAGATATGGGTAGATCGGGGCAAGTCTCTATTTGTAATGCTTTCATCGTTGGTGCAGGGTCTTCCTCTGTTGATGGCAATAGTGCTCTGCTCAAAGCGTCTGCATGGGAAATTTGTTTCCCTGGGCAATGTGTCAGAGTATAGGAATAGGCTGCCAGGAACTCTGACCATCTAGTCATTCGTGGAGACAGAATATTCGGTGTAGGTTTGTTTCCCGCCAAAATTCCTAGTAGCGGTTTGTGATCTGTTACAATTTGAAAAGTTCTTCCATATAGGTACTCGTGGAAACGTCTCACTCTGGCGACAATTGCTAGAGCTTCTCTGTCCAACTGGCTGTAATTACGCTCGGCTTTGGACAGGGTCTTAGAATAATATGCGACGGGTGCCTCTCTCCCATCAGGCAATTGGTGGCTCAGGATGGCACCGACTCCGAATGGCGAGGCGTCGCAGGTCACCGTCAATGGCAGTGTATTGCTAAACTGGATAAGACGGTGTTTGATGTTAATAAGTCTTTTATTCCTTGGAAAGCTTTTTTTTCTCTAAGCCCCCAAGTCCAAATTGTTTTCTTGTCCAGTTATCGATGCAATGGTTCCGCTATTGTGGCTTTTTGGGGTAGAAATACATTATAAAAGTTTATCAGTCCCAAAAATGCCTGCAGCTCAGTTTTATTCTTTGGTCCTGGTGCATCTTTTATAGCTCTTACTTTTTTATTGGTGGGGTGTATGCCCTCTCCATCAATTAAATATCCTAAACACTCGACGCGATCAGTCATTAGGCAGCACTTTTCTTTCTTTACTTTAAGGCCAGATTCTCTGAATTTATTTAGGACCTCTTTGAGTCTTTTCTTTAGTTGTGTTGCATCTTTGGCTGAAATTAGGACGTCATCAAAGTATGGCACGACCCCTCTTATGCCATTTAACAGGCGTTCCATGAGGCTCTGGAAAACGCCTGGGGCTATGCTTACTCCAAATTGGAGTCTGTTGCATTTGAATGCCCCTTTGTGAGTCACAATTGTTTGTGCTTCTGCCATTAAGGGGTCTACTGGGAGCTGTTGGTATGCCTGTGCCAGGTCTAGTTTGGCAAAAACCTTTCCTCCCCCAAGAGAGTGCAGTAGGTGTTGCACAACTGGCACCGGGTACGCGCTCTGTTGCAACGCGTGGTTCAGGGTAGCCTTGTAGTCTCCACAGATTCAAACTGACCCATCTGGCTTAATTGGTGTCACAATTGGTGTTTCCCATTTAGCGTGGTCGACCGGTTCTAAAACCCCTTGATCTATTAATTTATTTAGTTGTTCCTCTATTTTTTCTTTTAAAGCAAAAGGAACCCGTCTGGCCTTTAGTCTTTTAGGGGTTATCTGTGGGTCTAGACTAAACGAAATGGGGGTCCCCCGATACCTGCCTAGGGAGCCATCAAAGACGTCCTGGAATTCTCGGATCAGGTCTTCTTCCCAGTCAGTTGCGGCCACCCAGTCTACTCCGGTCATCCCGATGCCCAATGGTGCGAACCATTCAATACCCAGGAGGCTTGATCGATCTTGGTCGACTATTGTTAATGGTAGTACTGCGACATGTTGCCTGTAAGTGATTCGAAAATGTCCCAGGCCGATTACAGGAATTCGGTTTCCCTGATAATCTTTGAGGGTTAGTTTTTGTCTCTGGAGTTCCTTAATTTTGATGTCAGGAATTAGTTTTTTGAGGGTGTCCCACGACACCATGGATAGGAACGATCCAGAATCAACTTCCATCTCGCAGGCGCTGTCTTCGATTTTTACAACTATTTTTACTTTCTTCCCGCTTTCAGTCTGAGCGCTTCCGATAGTGAAAGTTTGGTATGCTTTCTCCCGGTTAGTGGCTTGCCTGTTTCGCTGCCACTTTCTCTCGGAGAGTCTTGACTCAGGCTTTGTTGGGGAGTCATTTCATCTCTTTGGGCTGTAATTCTTTTTGTTTCTGCAGACTTTCTCAATATGCCCCCTTTTCTTGCATGCTCTGCAAATGGCATCGAGGAATCTGCAATCGGCTCCCCCGCAGCCAGCACATTCCCGCCGATTTCTATTTTCATGCCCTTTCTTGTTAGCATATAGGCGGTGGATTTTATCGTCTTTCTCCCCAGATTCTGACGTCTCTTCGAGTTCTTCGTAATGAGTGGTTGTGGGAGGTTGTTTTTTTCCTCTGGCCAGGCTTTTTTCATCGTTACTTGCATTCATTTGTTTCATCTTATCTGCCGATTTTTTTGGCGGCTTCAGCAGCCGAGGCTTCTGCAATAGCTTCGGCTACTGATATGTTGGGTTTGTTCAGTAGCTTGCTCTGTATAGTTGAGTCTCTTAACCCCAATATCACTTGATCCTGCATCGCTTCATCTAAGTTAAGAAACTCGCACGCTCCCCCTATTTGGCGTAGTGCGGCTACAAAATCAGTGATGGTTTCGCCTTCTTTCTGGTCTCTCCGATAAAACTCCTGCCGCTTTATCAAGTTTGACACCACTGGTGCATAGTGGGCCTTTAATGTTCTTTGGAGCTCGGTCCACGTCAGTTGTTTGACATCTCGGGGCTTTGCCAAAGCCTTGGCCATTTTAAAAATCACGGGCCCACAGTGTGTCAAGAAGACGGCTCTTTTTCGTTGCTCTTTATCTGGCTTGTCTGTCACCGCGTGCTCCGTCTCGCGTTTAGGACGATCCCATCCTCATTGCCAGTGTTCCATCCGGAAAAACGCGAGGTAGACCGGGTTCCAACAAGTCTTTATTTCAAGTATAGTTGCAAAACGGAACATTGGCTCAAGCCGTGACAGCCCTTTTATATGTTTCTGTCTTCCGGCTTGTAGCCAATGACAAGTATTTGGTTTTGCCACCTTTGTGCGGCTTTGGGGATTGGTTTCTATTGAACCAATCCCCTTTTAGGTTTTGTTAACCAATCGGAATGAAGTATTTGGAGTCTACTATTATTTATACAGAACAGCTTTGCTCATACATTTTCTCTGAGCTTTGTGTTTTTCCACTATGGAACTTCAATTTGTTTTGACATGTAAAAACTTCATGGATTGATAAGCACCACACTGCCACCCTCCTACAAAAACACTGACATTTTAATAACAAGCTGCTACCCTCTAGACTACTGAAAATCCAGTCTATTTCTATCCAGTCAAAATATCTGTTCATCAGGACACCTATATCTGTGTATAACCATGGAAACAAGTGGCTAGGGGCAAATATTGGTTAATATTTCTTTAATCTTATTTCATTGTCCTTAAAAGAAGAATTTGTAAATTTCTAAATTACCTAGACTGCAAAACAATAACTACTTATGAAATATGACCTCCATCCCTTATAATATTGAATCTTCTGAAGATACCATCTTCCAATTTTCATTTTATGTAGAAGCAATTTTCTTCCAGTCTGAACAGATTATCACTGACCCAATGCACCCTGAAACGGTTCAGTCAAAATGTATTAGAATTCAACTGTGAGTCCTTTGGCCAGGTTTGAATGCTCTTCTTTGGATCAAATTTAATTGATTAATTGATTCATGGATTTGTAGGGGTTGCAATAGGATCAATAGTTCCATACAGCAAAGAAACCAAAGAAAAATATGCCCCAAAATACCCAAACCCATCTCATATAACATTAAAAAATGACCCAATATAAAATGTAAGATATAAAATGCTCTTCAATAGCACTCTGAATGAGAATTTGTCATCTAAAATATTGTTGAGGCAACATTTTTATGGTGAGTCATTGGCTCAGCTGACTTTTAATGATAAGTTTCTTTTTGAATGTAAAAAAAATGTTGCCTAGATTTTTATTTTGTGGCCATTTTTTATATTATTTAGTTGTCACACAGCTTTTTTTTGGAAAGGCAGAGCAGTCTGAAATTTCACAGATTATCTCAAGGACCTTTTCAAGCCTCCAAAACCTTTATATGCTTACATCTGCTACTCAAGAAGAGCACTCATGCTTGTAAGATTAATGCCTTTCATTCAAAGCTGATGAAAGGAAGATTTAATAACATGTTCTATGCAGAGTATTTTTATATTTGTTCAATTACTGCTGTTGAGTCAGGAATATTGACTTCACTGTTTTGTGTTCTGTACTTCTGTGCAAGCAGAACACATGCTTTCACTTCTCTTCTGCTGCGTGGTCTTGTCAGATATGTAAGTTACTTTCTTAGTTGTAATCTTCTCAGTCAAAATATCCAGGAAAATATACAGGAGGAAAATTCTGCTCAATGTCCATTGCCATTGGGAAATATTGGGCCCAATTGCCTTTGAGCAGAAAGATTATCCAAAGGGCCTTTGAACTCCATCCTTATTCTGTCATTATCTATATCATTTAGTGCCCTGAATTTCTGTGTGTCTTATCAGGGAGGCATTTGACATCAAAATTAATTGTTTTTCAATGGTATTATCTATACTATAGAATAGACTTTGGTGTTTTATAGCCTCTGGCTCACATCTAGCTCACAGGCTGTCTCTCTCCAGCCTACAGCAGTATCAGTAGTGGCGGGGTGATGTTGGTGTTGGCTGGGGATAGGGCAGTGCTGGGAGTGGGTGTTAGGAGGGGGTGGAGTAACAGCAGGGCAATGAAGATGGGACAAGAGCCCTCTACAACAGTCTCAGTTTCTCACATAGTCCATTGGGAATTGCTCATCCTTACAGTAGAACAAGTGTAATTAGTGTTCAAGCAACCCATTTTTAGTTAGTTTTGAAAGGGCCTGGAAATTTATTTATCCGGGGTTTTTAGGAGTGTTGCTATAACATTAGTATTTTTATTTGTTTTATCTTTAAAAAAAAATTAATGGATGTTTTATAGTTTGCTGTAACATGTGCAAAGCTATAAAAGGACTAAGTGGCATTTAAAAAAAATAAAATAACATTTAACATAAATAAAAAACATAATGAGGCTCATTTTGCAACTGATTGCTGTTCTACCAATTTATTTATTTATTTACTTAGCATATGGCATAGAGCAGTGGTTGCCAACTGGTGGGCCAGGGACCACTGGTGGTCCGTAAAAAATTTGTGGTGATCCACAGAAAAATGTCACCCTAAGGCACCCCCTAAAGCAATTAATCCAGGCTGAGCAGGAACACAAGGCTGCACCACCCACATGGCCCATTGGAACATAAGGCTTGTGTCATTTGCACTGTGAACAACACAAGGTAGTGAGGGAACAGGGGAACTTGCTTCACTTGCCCCATTGCTTTGCCTGGCCACTGAGCTGCTTCTTTCCACTTTTTTCTTCTTCTGCTTTTGGCTGCATGCAAGAAAAGCAGCAAATGTCATTCTTTCTCTCCTCCAAACTCCACCAGAAA
>BLBF01000094.1:6351154-6361595 GCA_015471245.1 Laticauda colubrina | reverse complement strand
CCCTGGGTGAACCTGCTGTAAAATTAATCCCTCCCCCACTGGACACCGTGCTACACTGCAATGAAGAAACAGGCAATGGAGCGGCTGGCAAGAGAGAAGGATGAGAAGTAGGGAGAAGAAAGAGGGAAAGTGGCCTTCCCCGTTCCTCATGCTGGCTATTCTGTTGCCTGTTTCTCTATTGCAGTGAAATGCAGTGCAGTGCCCAAGATCCACTTTGATAACAGGGGCGATGTAATTTAACAACTGGCTCATCTGAACCAGTGAAAACCAGCTGAATCCCACCATTGATACCATTCCACAGTATTTTACAGATCTCACTGGGTAGTTTACAATGTCAGCATTATTTGCATACTGGTCCCAACATCTGGACCCTCATTTTACCAACTTTGGACGGATGGAAGGCTAAAACAAGCTCAAGTCCCATTAGAATTGAACTCCAGGCCTTGGGCAAAGTTTAGTTTGTTCAAGTGATTGTCTTTTCTGAACACATTACTTCTAATTTTACAAGTGGTCCTTCAAAGTTGCAGTGTAATAAAAAAAGGGACTTACAACTGGTCCTTGCGCTTGTGACCATTCCCCATGGTCACATGATCAGAATTCAGGCACTTGACAACCAGTATGTATTTACAAGGATTGCAATGTCCTAGGGTCATATGGTCACCATTTATGACCTTCCTGGTAGATTTCTGACAAGCAAAGTCAATGGGGGAAGCCATTCAGCCATAATGACTGAATGATTCACTTAAAAACTGCAATGATTTGCTTTAATGACCATGGTAAAAAAGGTCATAAAAGTGGGCACAACTCACTTAACAATTACATTGTTTAGTAACAGAAATCCTGATCCCAATTGTGGTAGTCCATCAAGGACTAACTGCATTGATTTACTCTTTAAGAAAAATATTTTTAATGCTGTGTGTTTTATACACTTTGGATGGTCTTGTAAATGCAATAATTATGCCTTACTTTCAGGAAGATGGGGGACAAAAACAAGAGGACATTGCAAGGGAATACTTGCAAGCGTTCCCTTTACGTCTGAATATTGGATGTGATTTTTGGCTTCAGGCTCAGAACTGGAAACTCTTGTCCTAGATCCTGTCTCCAATTCTACAGGTAGTTCAACATACACATTGGTATAATATTTTCTGGGTATAAACAATATGAGAACACAGCCAGAAATGATCTCCTAAGCCAGGGGTGTCAAACTGGTGGCCCATGGGCTGGTTGCATCACTCACAGCCCATACTTTGAAGAGGGGAAAAAAAAACGCTATGATATGTCACGTGACAGCAATGTGACATTGAGACCCTTCGTATAATTGCCTGATCATGTGCATACATTTGGAAACAAAGTTCTTCATAGCAAATTCCCAATGAAATTAGTGCATCAATTTAATCCATGTGCTGCCAAGAAAGAGGAATATTTTTTATGCCCCTTCCTTCTTTGATTCTTTTTTTTAAAATAGAAGATTTTCCTCTGTAAAACAGGAGATGCAACCATCCCATTTTTTCAAGGAAAGGATCCGAAGATGTGGAATCTCATTCAATATTAGCTTCTGCATCCCTGAGCTGGTTCTATCTCTGAGCTGGTTCTATGTCCCGCTTATGCACAAGTTCATCAATCCTTTGAGTTCTGTTCAGACTAGGATCTGTGCTGAATATCCACAGCACCCTCCCATGGTAGTAATGACTGTGTCCCAATTCTCAGGAGGAGTTTTTCCTGAGAAGAATAGTGCCGCCAGAGTCAATGAATGATTTATTGTTATGTACCAGCCCTGCAGAAGGAAAGTCATGAGGAGTCACCTCCTTTCAGGTGAAACTTTTTTTCAGAAAGAAAGGAAATTATTCTGAGATAAGTAGGAATTCCCTTCCCCCTATAAAATAACCAAATGAACTAATCACACAACAAGAATTCTGACAATTAAGTTCTGCAGCTACCCATTCTCGAGGAAAGAGTTTTTCATTTATAATGGATAGTTCTATAGTGGTATTTCCTGAATGAATGACTCAAGGACTAAACCTGTAGACCTTGAGGAAATAGAGACACTCAAAAAGAAATTAGTTTTAAATCTTGAAAATTGTTTTTATTAACTTTCTATATATAGGCTTCTGTTGCCAGAATTTGGGTTTGAGTTCTAGTATTTATGAAGAATCCCATTTATCATGGCTTGCAATAGCAGGGGAAATGTGGCAACAACAACAACACTCACATGTATAACAGGGACAACTTCTAGATATGGAAGACTTCAGCTACCAGATTTAATCAGCAGGCAAGAATTCTAGAAGTGTAAGTGCATATATCTGAAAACTGCCCCTACTGGAAACGCTAATGTAAAATATAAATCCTGAGTTCTCTGTGAAGGATGACTGCATTAGAAAGAGTAGTATACTTTCTTTAAATAAAGGCTTTTCTTTGATCTCTAAAACTCCCTGCAATCAGGATTATTTTTTCTTTCTGAAAGCAATTGAAAAAAAAACCTATCCATTTTCCTTTGAAAGAAGAGTGAGATGATCTGGAGAGTGGGTGTTAAAATCATGCAGTGACATGTTTATGTACAGCAGTAAAATACATAATGGCAGGTATAACAATCCATATTTGGGTATCAATGTGCCAATGGAGCACATTGAAGGTAAAGAGTATATATCTTCTTTTCTAAAAATAATGTAAATTTGGATGGGTGGGTGGATGGGAATCTCTGGATTCACAAAATCTGAAACTGTATTTGAACTGGGACAAAAAGTAGCTATGTCTAAGCTTTCAGAAAAAAAATGAGGCAAGAAACCAGAGAACAATTATTGGAAACTATATTCATTGGGTCAACAACCTAGTGTCACTTGCTAAGATATTAAAGAGTTGAGAATCGCAGGGGTTTTGAGAGAGAGAGAGAGAGAGAGAGAGAGAAAGAGAGAGAGAGAGAATGTAAGCATTTTCATTTTTGGAGTTGTGCTAATAATGTATAGAATGAACTCAATAAAAAGTTTTGAAATTCTTGGAATGTTGTCCACTTTAAATGATTTTTATGCATTAAGTATTATATATGATTTTTAATAAAAGTTTGTAGTTTTGCTGAGCCTTCAAAATAGAGTGAACTTAGGCTGAATATTTGCATGAATTAAATGTATAAAAATTAGGGGTAATGAGGGTTTTGTGACCCCTGTTGAGAGTCATAGGAATTTTCAGCCAGCGAGTGAAGAGGTATTTTGAGAATCTTCACTGCATATCAAAACTAGATTTTATAATAACCTTGAATACCATCCAAGCCAATAAATCACCCCATGAAATAACTCGCCTGGGAGAAATCTGTCCTAATGAGTGAAAGGAGGAAATAAATTGAAATTTCAATAAATCATTACTAAAGGTTGGTAACAATGGCAAGGACTCATTATTCAAACTGAACAGCAGCCTGGGATCCATCCAGAGGCCACCAAAGAAGAAGCCCTTTTATTTTAATAGCTTAACTAAGACCCATTTTCACTGCAGATAAATACAAAGTCTGTATGGCAAAAAAACAGAGTATCACAAGAGGAAAATTATAGTTAAACTCATAAAAGAATCAAGTTTGAATACATATTTTCATGGAAGGTGATAGAAAGAAGCTTCCCATCTAGGTAGAGGTAAAAGTTTCCTATGTCTAGTGTCTAGGTTTCTACTCTAGGGCACAGTGCTAAACTCTGTTTCTTGGCTGAGGGAATTAGCATTGTCTGAAGACATTTTCCATGATCATGTGGCCAGCATGATTATATGCCAAAGGTGCCAAAGAAATAATACCTATTAATCTACTTGCATTTTCGTGCTTTCAAGTTGCTAGGTCAGAGGTATCAAACTCAATGCTTAGATCCGGGGCCGCCCTGGAAACAGTGAAGGACTGGCCTGTGGTGCCTCTATTAGCAAAAATGCAGTCCTCCCATGCTCCGTTTTGGTCTTATTGGGCTCCTGCATTGCTCTGCCAGCAAAAACAGATCACAGGGTGACTTTCTGCAACCCTCCAGAGCTCCATTTTTGCTGGCAGAGGGTTGCAGTAGACCATCATGGCTGAAAATGAAACTCAGGAACCCGTTTTCACTGTCAGAGTGCTCGGGCCACCACAGGCACCCACCACACAAGTTATGTCAAGCTGGCCATGCCCCCCCCCCAAAATTAAGCACAACCCTGATGTGATCCACAATGAAATCGAGTTTGACCCCCCTGTGCTAGGTAGTCAGGAGCTGGGCAGGAACTGGAGCTCACCCAGGTGCTCAGTGCTCAGGTCTCAAACACAGACTGCCAACTTTTCAACTGATAAGTTCAGTGCCTTAACTGTTAAACTATCATGTCCCATGTTCCATCCGGAAAAATGCGAGGTAGACCGGGTTCCAACAGCAAAAGTCTTTATTTCAACAGTTATCACAAACGGAACAGTTTGGCTCAAGCCGTGGCAGCCTTTATATTTGACTTGCCTGCTGGCTTGTAGCCAATGATAATTACTTGACTTTGCCGCCTTTTAGCGGCTCTTCTGGATTGGTTCCTAGTGAACCAATCCCATGCAGACCTTTTTGGCCAATCATATTTGAGACATTTGGAGTAAACCATTTTATACAGAACACCCCTCCCCCCTTAGTTTAGTCCTACGTGGGTGACGTAGTCGCGCAGGTAAGTGGGGCTTCTTCTGACTCTACTGGACTTGCGCGGTTCATTTTCGCTGGAGATTTCAACTGGTTCGGATGGGGTTGCTGTCTCTCCGGCTCTTTTCCATGGAACCGCCTGGAAGGGTGAGTCAGCCATTTTGCTACTGCTTGAGTTTCTCAGGCTGGTGGTTTTGCCGCTCCCTCCTGGCTTTCCCGGGCAGGTCGAGCTGGCTTGGCTGGCCCCTTCCAGGATGGGTTTCCCTTCGTCTGGATTTTTCCCGCAAGTCTCATCTAACCGTAAGTTTTCTTCTTGCTCTTTTTGATTGGTTAGATGTTCTGGATTTATTTTAAAAAGTTCTTTATTATTATTTTCTTGTATTTCCCCCCCCCCTTTGGTTTTGTTTTCATTGATTTTTATTATTTGGGGTCGTGAGTTTGTATTTCGTTCAATATTTCGGGAACGAAGCTGGTCTATATGCCGCTTCCATTCCCTGCCATCGTCTACGGTTAGGCGGTAGGACCGGGGGCCTGTTATTTGTGTGATTGTGGCTGGAAGCCAGAGAGGGTCCCCGGTGAAATTTTTTGCGTAGACTAGGTTGCCGATTTCAAACGTGCGGAAATGGCTGGAGGAATCGGGGGGGTCTTTCCAAAGTGTAATTTGGATGTAACCTATCTAATTGTGACCTAAGTTTTCTCCCCATTAACAATTCCGCTGGGCTTTTGTTGGTTACAGTGCTGGGTGTGATATGTTGGAGGGTGAGTAGACGGTTGATTTTATCCTGGATATCCCTGAGGTCCATTTTTTCTAAACCTTCTTTAGTAAACCTGACCATTCTCTCGGCCCTACCATTTGCTGCTGGGTGAGCCGGCGCGATTAGTTCATGGCGTATACCTAGGGAGGCTAGGTATTGCTCAAATTGTATGGTGGTTAATTGTGGCCTGTTGTCGGACACCAGGATGCCCGGCAATCCATGGGTTGCAAAGAGTTTGTTAAGTTGCTTAATGACCACCTATGTTGTCGTAGATGACATTACTACAACTTCCAACCAATTTGAGTATGCATCTACGACAATTAAAAAGGTATGCCCCCTAGTAGGACCCGCAAAGTCAATGTGGACCCGAGACTAGGGGCCTCGTGGGGTCTCCCAGTCCCTTATGGATGCTTGTGGTGGGGAAGGTCTGGTTTTCTGGCATTTAGTGCAAGTAGCAACCCAGTATTCGATATCTTTATCTAGACCAGGCCACCAGACATAGCTCCTAGCTAGGCTTTTCATTTTTACAATACCAGGGTGGCCCTCGTGAAGCATGCCCAACACTCTAGTCTCTAGTCTAGGAGGAATTACCACCAGATCACCCCACAATAAACAGCCTTTTTGAATTGAAAGTTCGGTCTGTCTGGTCCATAAAGGTTTAAAGTTTTCAGTTTTTTGGTTTTCCGGCCAGCCTTTACCTACCCAGTTTAATATGCGGGCAGTCACTGGGTCCTTTGCGGTGGCTCTGGCGACATCGTTTGCAGATATTGGCAGTTCGGGGCATGTTTTTATTTGCAGGGTGGTCATTGTTGGCGCCAGGTCTTCCTCTATCTTCGGCAGCGGTGTTCGGCTTAATGAGTCTGCATGGGAGATTTGCTTCCCGGGTCAATGTGTCAATGTGTAAGAGTATACTGCAAGGAATTCTGACCATCTTGTCATCCGTGGGGATAAAATGTTTGGTGTAGGTTTGTTTCCCGCCAGAATTCCTAGTAACGGTTTATGGTCTGTTATGATTAAAAATGTTCTTCCATAAAGGTATTCGTGAAAACGTTTCACTCCAGCGACAATTGCCAGGGCTTCTCTGTCTAGTTGACTATAGTTACGTTCTGTTTTAGAAAGAGTCTTTGAGTAATAAGCAATGGGTGCCTCTCTCCCATCTGGCAATTGGTGGTTCAGGATGGCACCGACTCCAAATGGTGAGGCGTCGCCGATGACCGTCAATGGAAGTGTGTTACTAAACTGGATAAGAACGGTGTCTGAGGTTAATAAATTTTTTATTCTCTGGAATGCCTTTTGTTCTTTATGACCCCAAGTCCAATTAGTTTTCTTATCCAGCAAACGGTGTAATGGTTCTGCTATTGAATTGTTGCTTTGTGGGGGAGGAATATGTTATAGAAATTTATTAGACCCAAAAATGCCTGCAATTTCGTTTTGTTTTTTGGCTGTGGTGTGTCTTTAATAGCCTTGGCCTTTTTTTCAGTAGGGTGTATACCCTCTCCGTCAATTAAGTAGCCTAGAAATTCGACGCAATCAGTCATTAAGCAGCATTTTTCTTTTTTAACTTTCAGGCCGGATTCTCTAAATTTTGTTAGTACTTCTCTTAGTCTTTTTTCTAGTTGGGTCGTATCTTTAGCTGAAATTAGGACATCGTCAAAATATGGTACGACCCCTTTTATTCCATTTAATAGGCGTTCCATGAGGCTTTGGAAAACGGCTGGGGCAACACTTACTCCAAATTGAAGTCTGCTACACTTGAATGCCCCTTTGCGAGTTACTATTGTCTGTGCCTCGGCCATTAATGGGTCTACTGGAAGCTGTTGGTATGCTTGTGCTAAATCTAGTTTGGCAAAAAAATTTCCTCCCCCGAGTGAGTGTAACAAATGTTGTACGATTGGCACAGGGTATGCGCTTTGTTGCAGCGCATGGTTCAGGGTAGCCTTGTAGTCTCCACAGATGCGTACCGACCCATCAGGTTTAACTGGTGTTACTATTGGCATCTCCCATCTAGCATGGTCAATAGGTTCCAAGACCCCTTGATCAATTAATTTATTCAATTGTTCCTCTATTTTTGCTTTTAATGCAAAGGGAACTCGTCTGGCCTTTAATCTTCGAGGGGCCACCTGGGGGTCTAAACTAAAGGAAATTGGGGTCTCCCGGTACCTACCTAGGGTGCCATCGAAAACGTCCTGGAACTCGTGAATCAGGCTTTCTTCCCAGTCAGTTGCAGCTACTCAGTCCACTCCGGTCATTCCAATGCCCAATGGTGCAGGACTTCGACGTGTTGCTTGTAGGCGATTCGGAAATGTCCTAGACCTACAACAGGGATTCGATTCCCCTGGTAGTCCTTCAGAGTTAATTTTTGTTTCTGGAGTTCTTTTAGTTTGATATTTGGGACCAGTTGTCTGATTGTGTCCCACGACACCATTTACAGGAAAGACCCTGAATCGACTTCCATCTCACAGGGGCTACCTTCAATTTTTACGATGATTTTGACTTTTCTCCTGCTTTCCGTCTGAGCGCTTCCGATAGTGACAGTTTGATGGGTCTTTTCTCGGTTACTGGTTCGTTTGTTGCGCTCCCACTTTCTCTCGGCTTGTTTCAATTCAGCTTGTGGAGGAGAGTTACAGCGTCTGTTAGGGCTGTTATTTTTGCGATTCCGACAGACTTTTTCAATGTGTCCCCTTTTCTTGCAAGCTCGGCAGATGGCATCAAGAAATCTGCAATCGGCTCAAGGTGGTTTCCTCCGCAGCCTGCGCATTCCCACCAGTTTCTTTTTTCATGCCATTTTTTGTTGGCATGCAGGAGGTGGACCTCATCGTCATCGTCTTCGGATTCTGATGTTTCGTCAAAATCTTCGTGATGTGTGGTGGTGGGAACTTGTTTCTTTCCTCTGGCTAGGATCGTTTCATCGTTATTCGCATTCATTTGTTTCATAGTGGCCGCTGACTTTTTTGCGGCTTCTGCAGCTGTGGCTTCTGCGATTGCTTCAGCCACTCTTATGTTGGGTTTATTTAGCAATTTATTTTGTAAATTAGAGTCTTTTAAGCCTAGTTCCACTCGATCTCGCATGGCTTCATCTAAGTTCAGGAACTCACATGCTCCCCCCAGTTGTCGGAGGGCTGCCACAAAGTCAGCGATGGTCTCGTCTTCTTTTTGGTCCCTTCGGTAGAATTCGTGCTGTTTGATGAGATTTGACACTACTGGTGCGTAGTGGGCCTTTAGCATCCGCTGGAGTTCGGGCCAGGTCATTTGTTTAATGTCTCTGGGCTTTGCCAATGCTTTGGCCATCTTGAACACAGTTGGTCCACAATGCATTAGGAAGACAGCCCTCTTACGCTGGTCTGAGATCTCCTCCATCTCGTTGCTTTTTAAGTACATTTGAAAACAGTTTACGTAGGATTCCCAATCCTCTTCATTGGGATTGAAGGGTGCGGGCGGTGCATTATTTCTGGCCATCGCTTCAAGCCTGGATTTCAATTTGCCACATCCACAGTCTCACGTTTTAGGACGATCCCACCTTCATCGCCAGTGTTCCATCCGGAAAAACGCGAGGTAGACCGGGTTCCAATAGTAAAAGTCTTTATTTCAACAGTTATCGCAAATGGAACAGTTTGGCTCAAGCCGCGGCAGCCTTTATATACGGCTTGCCTGCCAGCTTGTAGCCAATGACAATTACTTGACTTTGCCGCCTTTTGGCGGCTCTTCTGGATTGGTTCCTAGTGAACCAATCCCATGCCGGCCTTTCTGGCCAATCATATTTGAGACATTTGGAGTAAACCATTTTATACAGAACACCCCATCTATGTTCATTTATCATTTATGTACCATTAGAAATCAAGTGAATGGATTATATTTTTCACCTGTACATTAAAAACCAAATGGATAGGTATAGAGTAGATAATACCTGGCTCAATAGTAGTAACTGTGAGAGGGAACTTGGAGTCCTATTGGACAATCACTTAAATATGGGCTGCAGCTGCCAAAAAAAGGCAACGCAATCATAGGCTGCATTAACTGAGGGATTAAGACAATGTGAAATGTTAATACGACTTTCAAATGCCTTGGCAAGATCACACTTGGAATAGTGCATCCAGTTTTGATCGCCACAATATAAAAAAGATGTTGATACTCTGGAAAGACTGCAGAAAAGAACAACAAAGATGAGAGGACTAGAGGCTAAAACATATAAAGAATGGTTGCTAGAATTAGGAATGTCTACTTTAATGAAAAGAACTAGAGGTGATATGATAGCAATGTTCCAATATCTAAGGACTACCACAAGGAAGAGAATCAACCTATTGTCCAAAACACCTGGAGGCAGAGCAAGAGGCAATGGACTGAAATTAATGAAGTAGAGAACCAATGTAGAAGTAAGAATTCCATTAAAGGAAAACAGGAAAATGGGATAAGTTGGAAAGCAATCTTGAAAGGAAAAATCAGCATTTATAAAAAAACAGTTTGAGAGAGACAAACATAATTTAAAGATCAGGAGAAGAAAAACCTTAACAATAACTTAATTAATCAGTGATGAGGTCATAAGAAGGGAGGATTAAGGATAATTATATCCAGCTTTAATTATTCTTCAACGTATTTCTATATCATTTTCTTAACAAAAAATAAATAAAGAAATAAAAGATTTTAAACATTTTTTTGCCCTTTTTTCCTTGGAAAAATAATGTTATAAGCACTATATGTACTTTTGCAAAACATTTTTCCTGAAAAAAAAATTTGGGACAAGGGTAGAGAAACTAAATATTTACATAAATAAAATATTTCTATTCAAAATATATTCCTGCTAATTTCATCTTGTTTCTAATATTGTGAAGTTAATTGTATCTTCTGGTTAGGCCACCTAACTTTGATGCTCTGGTTCACTACTGACCTCACTGTTCAGAATACACAATAAAGAGGCCTAAATATATACAGTTAGTAGTCCTCAACCTATAATTATAATTGACCCTGGAATTACAGTCGTAAAGCACGTCATCATCAAGCCATCACCATGACCAACTTTACAACTGTTAGGGATAACATTGTCCACCCTAACTGGTTTAGGTGAAATAATAACTATGAATCATAGTTAGT
>BLBF01000094.1:6251064-6351144 GCA_015471245.1 Laticauda colubrina | reverse complement strand
AGAGTGTATACAGCTTTAACTGTGAAATAGCAATTAAAGGAGTGGTTAAGAAAACAATATAAAAGTAGCAAGACTACGGCTTGCTCTCTCTCTCTGGCTTTGATGATCCCTGATTACTGCTTGGAATCAAGACTGCATAGCTCGAACGGGAGAGACAACAAAGGACTGATCTGTAAGTGAACTGACATAGGATATTCTACATGGACTTTGCTAACTGAATACCCCTGAATGGACTGACTACATGATAAATGAATATTGGACTGTTATTTGACTATGCCATAAACTTATACTGGAATAAACTATATTCTTGATAGCACAAGCGTATCTGTTATTTTTACTGTATGTTAATAAACATACAAGCTTAGCTCACTCATTTATCTGTGTGCCTATCTGACTAATGCTGCACATTCTGTTTAGCTTGTCTACCTAACCCTGGTTGGGGAACCCAGGCTTAACAACAACCTTTCTTGCAGCACTTATAAAGCAAAAGCTACCTAGGATTGTTAAGTCAACCTATTGTCTGCAGTAAGCAATTTTTGCCTGAAACTGAAAGTAAATGGCAGTTTCTGGGGAAAAAATATTTGGTGATGTAAACATTTGGTGGTGTAACCACAGGATGCTGCCAATTGCTTATAAATGCAGGCTAGTTGCCAAGCATCCAAAATGCAATCCTGTAACTGCCGGACAGGACTGGGCTGGGTACAGCCATTGAAATTTGGATTCCAAATTTGTCTTAAGTATGTCAGGTTTCCAAGTTATGAAATCCATTTTAAAAAGAAAAACACAAACTCCATCTTCCAAGCTAATTTCTTTTATTTAGGAAAACATCAAATTGGCAAAGTCCATGGTAATTCCGGATCTGACACAACCTGGAATTACCCCACATATTAGAAACAACTCCTCAAAAGCCACATTCTCCAATAGAAGTAATTCAATGTTGCTTAATATCAAAACTCCACTTCCAGTGTCTAGACATGGACAATTCGGGCTCCCATGGGAAGAATGATCATCTAGCCAAAACAACATCTCTCTATTTCCATTCCTTCCCCCTTAGGAATGTGGCAAGTCTGAAGCCCTTTCTCCATGACTGCCAAAGAGAAATGAAAGAATATATAATAAACCTAACTAAAATACATATGTCCATACCGGGCTTGACAGGCTGCCCCCTCAGTTGAAAAGAAACCCCTGCAATGAAACAAAATACACAAAAATTGAAATTAGGTTAAACACCATGCATTTTAACCTCTTCTGCCACCCACAGAATTATGTTTTGGCTTGTGTGGATATTTTTTATGGAATTTCCCTACCAATCTATCAGCATTTACTTTCCAGCTATTCACCCAAGTAACTTGTGAAATTGGATAGCCTTTCCAATAAATTAAATATTGTAACTTTCCGCTGAAAATCCTAGAATACAAAATTTTCTTAACTTTATAAGAAGTTTATAACTTTACCTTTCTTTAACTTTATACACCTTCTGCTGGCCTCAGTGAAGAATCAACGAACAGCTTTAATAAACTGCTATGAAAC
The DNA here is from genome assembly GCA_015471245.1 of Laticauda colubrina. Lineage (NCBI taxonomy): Eukaryota > Metazoa > Chordata > Lepidosauria > Squamata > Elapidae > Laticauda > Laticauda colubrina. The sequence goes on along the minus strand of BLBF01000094.1, from coordinate 6,349,614 downwards.
ACTGGATGTACCTTCCTCAATAACCTAGGGGGATTAACCCAGTTACTGGGTTTATGATTTTAATTATCTGAAAAGGCCCTATAAATGTTGGACTTAATTTTCTAGAAGGTAAATGTAACTTCAAATATTTGGTTGACAAATAAATTTTATCCCACCTTAAATTGTGGCTGCTGAGAACAATGTTTGCCAGCTTGTATCTTTTGGATTTATGCTGCCTTATTCAAAGCCTTTGTTGTGTTTTCCCAAGAGTCTTTAATTGCGTCCATTCACTCTGTTACTGACATGGATGGTGGAGGTCTCTATCTCTCTATCTCCATTCCTTCCCCCTTAGGAATGTGGCAAGTCCAAAGCCCTTCCCCCATGATTTCCAAATAAAAAAATAAGAAAAAGAATATATATTAAGCCTAACTAAAATGGCTACTCATATGTCCGTACCGAGCTTGATAAAGTACCTTTTTGGGAGTCTGTTGTTACTTTTAATGATTGCTGGTTGATTGGTCATAAGTCAAGGAATTAAAATGGATGGAGGAGCTCTTTATTCCTGTACAAGATCCTCTTCTTAATGTCTCTGGGGACATGACTGCTGGGTTCTCCAGAACGAAGGAAGAGACATGGCCATTTGACAAAATCCTAGATCATCATCACTTGCTCAATGAATGTAAGGGTTTTACACATCTATCTTCTGAAGCTGATGGAACAGGGTAAGTCACTAGCTATTTGTAAGAAAAACAGGGTGGGATGAGTGGTAGTACACAAATGGCGACATGGCATTTACATTTTTACCATGCAAATTCAATAAGTGGTACATTACAAAAGGAATTGCTTTCCAGGTTCTCTTACAACATTGGAGAGCATGCAGTTGGTTCCAGCTGTCAGGTATTTCACATTTGTAACCAACATTTGAAACATACAACAGTGTTCCTTCTGTAAACATTCTGTATTAGGAAAAGCTTTATCTGGTTTTTGATATAAAATATTACTAGGTGTGAGTGGGGTTGTAATCATTTTTTAAAAAGCATATTGAAAAAGCTTCACTTTTTAATAAAATATTTGTTATCACTTTTGATTGATTTATATACATTTCTGAAAGAATTTCAGGTCAAGAATATTTATATCCAATGGTGGGATTAATTTTTTTTACTTTTTTGTGGGCATGGTTTTGTGGACGGGGCACGGCTTGGTGGGCATGGCGGGGGAAGGATACTGTAAAATCTCCATCCCCCACCCCACCTCACTAACTTGCTTGCCAGCTCCACTCTCCTGTGCAGGACAACAAAAGAAGACCCAGCTGATCAGCTGGGACTCAGGAGGCAGAGAATAAATAAGGGCAGAGCCAGTCAGATAACCAGATATTTGCTGGTTCTCTGAACTGTTCAAAATTACCACTACTGGTTCTCCAGAACTGGTCAGAACCTGCTGAATACCACTCTGCTTTTATCTAATGATAAAGGATGAAGAACAAATTCTGGGTGAAGGACACTTGAAAATGAAGTTGTTGCTTCCCCATGAAGCAAGCTTGAAAACCAGATTGGAATCATAATTTTATTTAGAGACTTTTTCTTCTACATAAAAACTGGTATGTACAGATGATTTCATTTTCAGAACTAAAAGCATCCAGTTCTGCTTTTTATTGTATGTACATTTTGATGGACAGCCCTAATCCTTTAACTCATGTTATTACTCATCTGGTGGTAGAATGAAATGATTGTCAGGGCTGGTACAGCTGCTGTTTACAAAGGTTCTTAAACAGCTTGTTTTAAGATTATGTTAAATAGGAAACAAATGACCACAGTAGGCCGTTTACATTTTTATTTAAGAAATAACTCAAAACTCCACTCAGGATTCAATAGGGGTTAGGAATTTTGGGTTTCCAAGGGGAGATATAATGGACTGCCTCATTCGTATTTGGGGGGGGGGGATATTTGAGTATTTCTGGACATCATGTTTATTCTCTTATTTCCATCCTCTTTCTTAGAATTCTGGAAGAATGAAGAGCTAATCCTCCAGTGTTTTTTCCTCCATTCTCTTTTTCTTGCCATTTATTTCTCCCAAAATAGTGATAGTCTAGACTCTGCCTAGAATAATAACTGTTGAAAACTGTTTTCAAAATTTTTCACTTTTTTCTTTATAGCTCATTTTTAGGAACTTGAGAATTTATTTCAGATTTATCTTGATGTTTCTGAATGTTATTTGTCATTAGAGATGATAGCACTAGTGTTACATTTTTCCTGCACTACAGTCTTTCTCACTGTTCAGACTTCTTAAACTATAAAAGTCCTAGGAGAAGAGTTTTTCATGCCAATCAACAATTTCTTGGGTATTTGAATTGTCTACAATCACAAAGGAATTTGGTCTATGGATCCCCCCTTGCTAATCCCAGCACATCAGTTTATAAACTGCTTTCTGGGAGGCAGATGATACTGTAAGAAGTGAGCTACATAATACAAAATAGCAAGCAAATATTAATTTCCCAAGAAATAGTAAGTGAGAGGAAAAAGTCCCAATCAGAGGTGGGATAAGCTGGTTCTCCAAACTGGGCAAAAAGTTAAGAACCGGTTCATGTGAACCTGTACACCCAGCTGAATCCCACCTCTCCCTAAGACAGAATCTTGTGATATCCCATTACTTAGTTCTCCCCATGTAGATGTAATCTCATTAAGAACTACTCATTGAGTATGGTTGGTCAGGCAGATCAGAAAGTAAAAGGAGCTGAAGCTAGGTGCTGCTGCTTTTCAATCTCCTGGGACAGCCATTCATCTCATTCAGGAGGATGCTGAAAACCAAATTATCTCAGAAAGCATTCTAAATGGCTAGGGAATTTAAACATCTTTTATTTTTACATTTACCTTGTTTATTTTGATCTTTTGATCATCATGGTTTATTTTGCTTTCAAATCTTAATTATATAAACAGATAACAAATAATCAGGTCCTACAAGGGACCTTGTAGGTTATCTAGTCCAACCCCCGCCCAAGCAGTAGACCCTACACCATTTCTGACAAATGGCAGTCCAATCTCGAAAATCTCAAATGATGGCGCTCCCACAACATTCGAGGGCAAGCTGTTCCATTGGTTGATGTTCTCACTGTCAGAAAGTTTCTCCTTATTTCCATGTTCTCATTTAGTTTCTACCCATTGTTCCTTGTCTGGCCTACAGGTGCTTTAGAAAATAGCTTGACCCAGTGGTGGTATTCAGCCAGTTCGCACCAGTTCAAGTGAACCAGTAGTAAGGATTTGGTGGGTCGCCAAACCAGTAGTAACTTCTGACTGGCCATGGCCCCAAACTGGTAGCTGGTCACATGCTTGCCTTGCCTGCCCAGTGTTCGCTCACCCAGACTGTTCTGTCCGGAAAAACGCGAGGTAGACCGGGTTCCAACAACAAAGTCTTTATTAGTTAATAACAGTTGAGAAACGGAACATTGGCTCAAGCCGCGGCAGCCCTTTTATAGGGTTTTGCCTGCCGGCTTGTAGCCAATGACAGGTATTTAGTTTTGCCGCCTTTGAGCAGCTTCGTGGATTGGTTCCTATTGAACCAATCCCCATTCAGGTTTTTTAGCCAATCAGAATCCTGTATTCGGAGTCTAGTATTCTTTATACAGAACACAGACCCCACCTGGCTGCCACTAACCTGCCAGTCATTCCTTTAGGTATTTCTTTTTTTCCCTTCCGGACAATCAGTTGTTCCTACGATCAGCTGTGCCAGGATTCTTACTGCTTTGCCCAAGAGGCTTCTCTGAGGCCCAGGAAGGCAAAAAAAAAAAAAAACCAACACCACCAACCCTCTGACACCCTCAAATTTTTACCTTCCTGGGCTGAGTTTTCTGCCTTCCTGAGCCCTAGGGAAGCCTTCTGGGGCAAAAATGAGCCCCCTGGAGGCTTCCCTGAGGCCTAGAAGGCCCCAAAATCAAGTCTGGGGGTGCCATGCAACCCCCCAGGCCCAGTTCTTTATCTTCCTGAGGCCCAGAAGTCCCCAAAAACAGGGGGGGGGGGTGTTACTGCAACAAGCAAAAAAAAAAAAAAAAGACATGCCCCCTAGCCCCACCCCCCACAGAACCAGTTATAAAATTTGAATCCCACCACTGGCTTGACCCTTCCTCTCTGTGGCAGCCCCTCAAATATTGAAACACTGCTATCATGTTTCCCTTGATCCTTCTCTTCACTAGACTAGCCATGCCCAGTTCCTGTATTTTAGGTGGTATTATAAATGTATTTATATTTCTACCATATCATCCACTAAGAATAATTTGGAATGGGAAAGAAATGGAATAAATAAACAACTTCTCCATATTTCAAATAAAATTATATTGATTGACATAGTAGAATGGAAGAGCAATCCCAGTGTTCATGGGGTTCATGGTATCTTTACATTAATCTTATAAGGGCCATTATTAAGGTATTGCTATAAGGGAAGCATAATGAAACTTTTAATCTGCAAATCATTTTCTCCATACCTTTTGTCTTCTAATATTTTAGTGTTGATAGAAGCCACATTAAAGGAACACTGGTAGATATACAGGGAGTTTCATTTTTCAGTTTCATCAGATGCTGGATCTACATCTGTTTCCAAATAGCCTTGTAGCTCAGCTTTTTTTTTATTTTAAAGTTATATGCTAAATGTGAGTCATTATCTAAGTACAGGCTCTTAGTAAAGCTCAAATACCACCATTCATTTATATTGAAATGAACATAAGGTCTGAACATTTACAAAATAAAGAAAAAAAAACAGGAGTAAAGTATAAAAGAGAAAACCATAATTCTCCAACTAATACTGCAAATGCTAAGCAATAGCAAAAAGTTGGTAGTTGGGAACAGTAAGCTTAACTGAGGGAGGGAAATGGGCATGGCTAACTGGCTGGCAACCTAAGCATTCCACATTGTCCTATTTGGTTATAGGTCCCACCTCTATAACTATTATTTTCATTTCTTCCTTTCAGACTGAAATTTATGTAACTTTATTACATCATTCTTATATATCTAGTATTGATCATACGCATCAGATTTATCAGCTCCTGACTTCCCTAGGCTTGGATCCAAGGCTTATCTGGGCTTGGTCTTATCTGACTTCTGGAAGTTACTAGATTAAGGATGGCTACATCAGAGTAATTTAATGCATGCAACTTTTTCTGAAGGGATGGAATAAATCATCTAATAGAAATCTAACTTGTGAATAACTGTTCAGGTTTCATCTTTCATACATCCAGTCATCCTTTTTGCACATATGTGCATCTGGGGCTGCTTTTCTTTTAATCTTTTCTTTCCCTTCTTAAATCAGGATAGCACAATTAAGAAGTCTTATCCAATTTCTGAATTCAGCCACCCTTCCAAGTCTATTTCCTCTGCAATATGGGCATACATTTTTTTGCATTTATTCAATACTCAGTGCTTTTTGGAGGGTTATATAACCCAATTATCCTATCAGCCACTATTCATTGTGTTAGGTATGACTAACTGATCTAAGTCAAACAATTTATTTCTTTGTAGTTTTCTATTTTACCCTTGGTTCTTTTATTTTGTTTTGGATTTCCTTAATTTATTTCTAACTATGATATTTGCTCTCATTATCAAATTAAGCTGTTGTTTTGTTCTTTCAGCTATACTTCACATTCCATTGGCTGCATTACTTATTGAAACTGCATAAGACTTTTAACTTCATTGGTAGAAGTGCCATAGATGAGGGACAAATTCCATGTTTTCCTCAATGCGTATACATTTAATCCCATGCAACCACTGGAGAAGTGACCATGCATTTGTTTTGGATTTCTGCCTTTCCTGCTTATCTGCCTATGGTGAGGTCTTGCTTCAGCCTTCTTTACAGGATCACGCTAATTCTTCTTAGCAGAGTATTTAACTCTAACTAGCTTTCTGCTGACTAGCTTTCTGTTGTCAATTTTTGTGTGAAGCTTTTTGCCAAAATAGAACATAATCTCTGTTGTAAAGGGAGTGAATCCACAATAAATCCTTCCACATGAATCTTATTATCAGTTTGAATATTCTTGCCCCTAGCAAAGTATGTAGGTGGGGGGAAGGAAGGGGAGAGATTGAGCCATAATGTGGAATGGGTTTAGAATAAGCCATTTAAAAATAATGTTGCATGTAGAGTTGAACCAAGTCTATTTGCTTCTGGCTTCCACCAGAAATGATCTTCAAGTTGTCTTTCAAGTCAAATTTGACTCCTGATGACTTCATGGACATATTCAGGCAACAATAAGAAAATAGTTTAGTCTTTTTTTTTTTTTTCAATGTTTCACTTTAACTTAGTGCTAGGAGATCCTCATTGTCTCCCTTCCATTCAAGTGCTAAGCAGTCTGGCTCTTTTTGAAATCTGCTTTCATTGGCTAAATGGTAACATTTAGTGGAATATTAAAGGACCATGCAAATGGTTGGAATCATATGATACTCAGTAAGACTTCATATCATTAGATCACCAAGGAAGTTGTGATGCATGTATAAATTATTACATACACTATGTAATATTCTCAGTTAAAAGTATTAGGGTTGGGTGAAAAAAAAAGATTTTATATTTCAAGGAGCTATGATATTGAACAGGGGTGTGAAATATGATTTCATTGAGGGCTGCATCAGAGTTGTGTTTGACCTTGGACAAGCCAAGGAGGTGTGGGAGAGGCATGACCAGGGCGTGTGGCCAGATTTAAATGACTTGGCAGAGCGTCTGTGGTGACCCAAGTGCTCTGCCAGTGAAAATGGAGCTTTGGAGGTTTGTGCATGGCCCTTGCAAGCACCATTTTTGATCACGACAGTTTCCTGCAGCACTTTGCCAGCAAAAATGGAGCTGGGGGGGGGCGCATGTAGTCCTCCTGGGTTCTGTTTTCATTGGCAGATGATTTCAGGGACCATCGTGGCTGAAAACAGAGTCTGGAAGGGCCGTGCACAGCCCTCCTGAGCTCTGTTTTTGCTGACAGAAGCACTGCAGGCCAGTCCTTTGTTACTTCCAGATCTGGCATGCTTCCAGATCTGGCCTGCAGGCCTTGAGTTTGAGAAGGTCAATACAAAAAGTCAAGTGGACAAGTGTTTTTTCCCAAGCACAACAAAGGACCGGCCTGCAGTATTCCTGCCAGTGAAAACAGAGCTCGCAAGGACCACGGGCGGCTCTGGCAAGCTTTGCTTTTGTCGTGATGGCTTACTGCAGCTCTCTGCCAGCAAAAACGGAACTTTTATGGTGCCAAATGTGCCCCTGAACTTCATTTTCACTAGCAGAATGCTGCAGGAGGCTGTCATGGCCAAAATCAGAGCTTGGGAATGTGCATACCCCCAGCTCCATTTTCATTGCCAGAGGGCTGCAGGAGGCCATTGCAGCCAAAAATGGAACTCATGAGGCCCAAACATGGCTCTCCTGAGCTACGTTTTCACTGGCAGAAGCACTGCGACCCAGTCTGTTGTTTCCAGGGTAGCCCCATGGGCCAGATCCAAGCACCCTGCGGGCTGCATCCAGCCTGCAGGCCTTTAATTTGAGAAAGTCAATATAGTCAATATAGAAGGTGAATACTTATTAGGTGGACAGGCATTTGTTCCAAGCACAAGAAAGAACGTGAATAAACATTTAAATGAAAGAATTGTAACATGCAACTTTCTACAGCAAGAAGTTTCCCTATGTAGAGTTATAAAATCCAATCACAATATTTGAGACATTTAAAGCAAAAACTTAAAAAATGTTTCTTCAAGAGTTTCCTAGGACAGGAATTACAATGATGTTTACAGAAAGAGGTAAAATATTATAAAAAGACAACTATCTAAGCTGCCAACCAACAAGGATTTCTAAGGCTGCCTAACTAGAAAATTCTTCGTCCCACCTATCTTTAGAAAAGAAATGTGCCCAGAAATAACTTAACAAACCATAAAGCATCTTTTAAAATACCACAAATAGCTATGTAATCATGCACATAGGGAAAGTGTTAATGAAAAATTAGTTATAAGACAACAGTGGTATGAAACAGAGCTCATTCAAAAATTAAAATAGAAAGAAAACAGGGAAGACACTTTTAATGTTGCAAATTAAATCAATAGAATAACTCTTGAGTAAAATTGTTAGCACATGTTTAATGCAGAGAAAATTATTGAGCAGTGATTATTTGGGCCTTCTGTTTAGATTTACATATTCCTTTTTGTCATGCTTTTTTCCCCCCTGAGAATTTATTTTCAATGTTGCAGAAAGTGAGGATTGAATGAAAGCCAGCTTCCGAGGGGGAAGCAAACTTTTGCTTTGCCCAGTCAAGGACAATGCTCTACCTGTGATATTCTGGATCAAGTCAGCAAATCAGAAATTATTTAGGAGCTACATTCATCTCTTTAATTACCCTTGATAAAGTCTGGTTTTCACTAGTTATGCCTCTGTATAAGCAATTACACAGAAGACAATCTTTTGAGTAACAGAAGCTGAATTCCATCTTACATTATTACAATGCTCATATGCTATTTCCACCATATACCAATTCTATGTAGGTGTGTACCCCATTTCAATAATAGATTAAAAGTATGATAACACAATATAGCAAATTATATAACAATAAAATGAATCAATAAAATAAATAAAGCATAATATACCACAAGAAAATCATATAAATAGATATAACTAGGTGTAACTTATTACAGGGGGAAAGCCAACTCTCAGTTCAAAGGCATTCTGGAAAAGTCAGATCTTCATGGCTTTTCCAAATGCCAGCGTTTGGTGATGTCTAATCCCAATGGGAAAGCTGTTCAAAAGAAGGGCCATATTAGCTTGAGGTGGCATTCTTAGAGAGGAGACCTGAAGTTAACCCCACTTCCAGAACTTATTGAGTAAGCAGAAATTGCTGGGAGAAGATAGTCCTGTAAACCAGTTCTACCAGGTCTTAAAATACGTAGTCCTTGAATGGTGACAACTAGTACCTTGATTTGCACAAGGAAATCAATAATAAACAGATGAATACCATACTTGATACACTGGATTTGACACACTGGATACATACTTGATACACTGGATATAATATGTAATAATGTTTTATTACAAGTGACTATATTTCTTCATAATCAAATGAAGGATTCTGCTTTTCCTTTCTTATGCTAATATGTATGTAAAAATGAAAATATGTTACATGGAGGCTCATGATTGTACAATGTAGAATTTGCACTGAGTCTTTTAAGAATTTACATTTCCATTGAATGTTAAGATCTTCCTAATGGCAATGTTGTTTGGTGGTGAAATCAATTACCCCATGTGTTTGTTAGATATGTTCAAACATAATTTTCTGCCTGTCTGCCAAGTTACTTAAGGCAAGGCAACCTCTGTTTCATTGGTTATTTATTTGTTGGAATGTTTTTAACAGCTGAATGTTGGACTCCAGTTCTACACTCTCTCTCTCTCTCTCTCTCTCTCTCTCTCTCACACACACACACACACACACACACACATCTTTTGTTTTGTTTAATGTATGTATTAAAAACTATTTCCTACTAAAGGATTAAAAAAACAAATACCTGTTAAAAAACAATGTACTTTGTTCTAAAATCCATATGTCAAAATGAATCCTCCTTCTCCACCATTGGTTTTCAGTCATCTTCATGGAGTTGCCCAGTTGTGTCTGGGTTTGTTTATACAACTAAAAATTATCCATATTTTTCTCTTTACAAATTCCAGCTTGGGTGGGTTATTTTTGGCTCCTATATTTTATGTGCTGAAATCCTACTGCCTTTCCACAACCCCCAAGTTAATAAAGTCAACTAGTTGAGGTTGGTTTCATTCACTGTGATTCACTAATGAATTTATATTAGGTTAGAGCTTGAAAGGTCTTGAAAATGAGCAATCATGATAAACAGGCTAATAGAGAAGGGTTTGCTTAATTAGAGAAAAAAGAGCAATTAGCTTGTCAGTGTTTAAGCTCACAGAACCTATACAAGAGAAGCCTATCAAAGTAGTTATTGACCTTTTAAACCCTCTAACTCTTCTGTCATTGATGTTTAATGGGAGAGTCACTTAGTCTGTCAAGCTAATAACTAAGGTAATGAAGTAGTCTAGGACTTTGTTTAACTACTTTGTTATCTCTAGACTAATTTTAGAAATTTAAAAATAGATGATCTAAAAATATTTTTTTTAATTGGCAAGTTTATTTTTCACTGACAATTGAGGAGCTGTTTCTGACCTCCCAAATATATTTTGAGGGTATTTTTTTCTCACATAGGAGAAAGCTAAAACATTCTAATAAACAACTTTGCGAAATCCTTTATAAAATAGCAAGATGTCAGAAATCAGTGCTAATAGAATTTGTCTTATCTTTTTTTTCCTGCCCATGCTAGAAGAATTAGTTGAAACAAAAATCTTAGAATGTAATTTTAAAAGATTGCGATGTGTCAGAGTATTCTTTCACTTGAAATCTTCTAGAATGGATTACATGGATTACTGCTCATAGCATCCCCATTTAGCACAGCAAACTGTTAACAAGAACATGTACTTGAGTGCAACATCACAACGCAAGTAACAAAAGTGCAAAGTTTGTACCACGACGTCACAATATATATCACTTCATAAGTCTTCAACCCACGGCCTACCCCATGGTAGATCATGCTGAACTAAATGGACTGGGGCCACATAACACACCAAGAGCACTTTAATACCAATTTTTAAGGATCAGCTCTGAATCGACTGACCTCATAGTCCTGGGAATTAAGTCAATTTATTTCTGATTCTAATCATATATTCTGCAAAATCACATCTGATTGATAATTTCATTTGAATGGCTGCAGTTTTCCAGATCTTGGAAACAGCTCATTTTCTTATTGGCAGCAACTCTTTTCTCACCTTGCATCCCAACTCTGGGCCTTAAGCCAGCCATTACTTCCTCTCTCCCCCTTCCCCCAACAGATTGTAGCATCTGTTTCTGGAATTTGTTTCTTCTTCAATAGAAGTTATGTCATTTTCCCCCAATCTAAACACTGTAAAAACAGGCAACTATTGGGGAAAGTGCTTGATTGCAAAATTACTGAGGTAATTTTATTTCCTTCATTTCATCTGCATAAGTCAAAGGTTATTGTTGTTGTTGATTTTAGATAATGTAAAAATGGTGCTTTGGCTTCCAACAAGCCATTAGATTATATTTTAAAAAGCCCTGTCACCTGGGTTTTCATTTACCTGTTTATTTATTCATTATTGGTAGACTACTAAATAAAGCTATGCTAATACATGGGAATGAAAGATATGATGAGAACACTAGCAATTTCTTGGTTTTCTTTATAGTTTATAGTGAGCAGTCAGAACTGCTTATTGGTGACTACATAAATCTTTTAAATAAGAATATATATATATTCTGTTTAGCTTCCTTCGGGTATTATCCCATGTCATTGTAGTTCTGTTAAAGTTGTAGCAACGTTTCAGCAGAATCTCATCTGCCATCTTCAGGCTTCTGTATGGATATGGGTCTTACAGCTCCTGGTTTTAAATTTGAGGTTGGTCCATTCTGATTGGTTGGGAGCCTGGACCTGTGTTCATTGGACTTGGAGTTTGATTGATTGGTGTTCCTGGTTTCTTCTGTCTGTTTTGTGGCTTTGATTGGCTGGCAACAGTCTGTTCTTGTGTTGGAGGCTTTTAGTGCAGCTTGGCTCCGTGTGAAGGGACGGCTGCTCTTCATTAGCAAGCTGCTATTCATTAGCAAGCTGGGTTTCACCTGGGTGCCTGGTGGGGGGGTTAGGTTGGAGCTATCAGAGGGAGTCTGTTTTTGCCCAGGTGTTTGCCTGGCTTGTGGCATGGAGATCTTTCTATTTGAGAGTGCAGGCTTCCAAATGATTGACAGTCTGGTGGAATCATCTCTTCTATTCATGCTGTCAGGTCTTTTTTCAATCTCTATGGCTTCTCTGAGGATTCTGTGGCTGGGGTTTTCTATAGTGGCCAGGGTTTTAGTGCCATTGAAGTTGATGTTGTGACCTGTGGTTTTCATGTGTTGGACTAGTGAGGAGGTGTGTTCCAGCTTTTTTACTGCATTTTTGTGTTCCTCTAGGCGGGTACTTATTCTTCTATTGGTCTGTCCAATGTATGTGGCCGGGCATGATGTACAGGGAATTTCGTATATGCCTTGGTTTTCCAGGTCAATTTTGTCTTTGGGGTTCCTCAGGATGGCTGCTATTTTTTTGTCTGTTTTGTATATATATGTATATATATCCAAATGGATGGTTGTAGGAGCTCTTTCCTTACCCATATCCAATGGTAGCCTAAGGGTAAGGGAGCTGTGTGGGATTGCATGTTTTGCAGGATTTTTTTCTTGACTAACTGCAGAGGAATAGAGTGAGCTCATGGTGTTTTCTACGTTTCAAGGTCATAAAGAAAGAAAACAATTACCAACAGTTGAAGACAAGAGATGGAGTGAAAGCTGGTAGCAAGCAACCATTCTTAGCTAAAATGTGATTGTTTAATTGAAGTATAATTGCATTGTTTCAAAAAGAGATAGTTCAGTTAATTAAGTGTTTATAAATTATGAGGACACAACTATTGAGTTCCATTTGTGTGTCTGAAGCCCAGATCTAAACTAAACTTTAGGTGGTGTGTCATTCTCTGCACTGAAAGCGAAAAGACATACATAGGGATTGACTGGAGATAAAGTTAGATATCAGATCACCACATTATCAGCATCAAAGAAATGGATATTAGTCAAAAGGCGACAGAAATGAGAAGAAATTGTGCTGATCTAAAGCACAACTTTGAAGAGAAGTTGTGCTGATCCAAAGGAATGCTATGTCTTGATAGGAAATCTGATGCAAGTACATTTTATTATATAATTCCTATCCTGTGAATTCTGTTGGATTGAAAAACAGATTTTTCAGAAAAAATTAATAACTAAGTAACAAAACTTAATATAAAAAGCATGTGTGAAAAAATAGGGCAACTGAATGAAGTAGTCTTCTCACAGATCTTTACTTTTTGATCTCTTAACCAATATAATAAGATTGTTAAGGGTATTGAATTAGGGGCTCATGACATAAAATTTAAGGTTCTGTGCAACTCATAACATTCAAGGGATGATTTGGTACCATTTACTGGTTGTGTTCATATGTTACATTAAATTGAACTATAAATCATAGTTTATAGACTCCAGTGGCTGAGTTCACATATTACCTTATGCCAAAACCAAACAAACTTGTTTTAAGTTATGCTTAGATATATGACTGGCTTTATATATTACTGAAGCCAAATCAAAGCTAAACAAACTATGTTACATCTTAGGGAGATGTGTGAATCCAGTTGTTTTATCCAGTCTAGAAATCCTGTAGGATTAATGGCACAATAAAATAGTATGCTGATGTGATTCCTGAACAGAAAACATGATAAAATGCTAACTGTTAAACAAGAAAAAGAATTTGCTAGCTTGAATTATTTTTAAAAGTAATAAAGACAGGATAAAATCAAATAAATAAATTCATAAGTATGATTGTACCTACAGTAGGTAATCAAAATCTCTTGTATTTCATTCTAACTAAATGAAGAGGACTCCAAATGATTGCAATATATTATGTGTGTCTTCTCTGGAAGTTTTTATGTAATGCTGTTAAAGAAACATGATCTTTTTAGGATGTTTTAGTTTTTAAAGCAACAGTCTATTTACAGCTTTTGGTCTACAGCCAATGAGGTATTTTATACAAGACCATCAACCCACAGTCTCTGATGGAGTCAGTGTACTTTGATGAACACTGAAGACTCTTCTCATTACTACTTCCAGTTTTTCAAGAAGTTAAATGTGGTGATCTATGTGGGAGGCCTTGGCTTGAGGCTGTCACAAAGGAGGCCAAATGGAACACACACAGGCATTTGTGTAAAACTTAAGGTGTGTAGTGTCTGATTTTCAGTTTTGGCCACAGCTTTCTTTTAAAATATCAGCTGCTGGGTCATACATAGCAGAGGAAAGGCTGCTTGGAAGACTAGCGTGCAAGCCAAAGGAATTCATTTTCTTCAAAAAGCTAAGAAATCTAACAAGCAAATTTCTTCTATACCAACCACTTGTTTGGCATATGGTAGATTGCAGTTTTGTGTATCAAAACTGGATTGAAAGGACTGATAAGGATTTTCTTCCCATGAAATATTTTTTTAATATATTCATCCTTTTAAATTTTGGTTTTTCTGTTTCCTGTGCATTTTGTTCCTTTCTAGGCTCCAATGTCACTTTAATTAACTTGTCCTCTTTCTCCAAACTTGTCACTTTAATTAACTTGTCCTCTTTCTCCATTATTCCAAGTTCAGTGGATGAGACTATAAGATTAGATACATACATTGCAGACAAGTATGTGGGTGTGGGTGTTTTCCTTTTCAAGGTATCACCACCTTAACATGATAACGATATTTTCTAGTTTTAAATGATATTAGCAAGAATTCTTGGTAGGGTGATTCTTCCAGAAAGTTTGAAAGCAGAAGGATAAACCTAAGATTAATTCACAACTGAGATCAGAGCAGGTAGTATTCTTTATAAGTGAAGGAAGCTAATTCAGGAAGCTAATTAAGAGAAATTCCAAAATAAAATTCAGAAGATTGAAGTAGCAAACTCTTTTTGTATTAATTATCTATAAACTACATAAACATGGCCGAAACATTTACACAAACCTGGATAACAGATTATATTACCTGCTAATTCTGAAACTACTGCTTCAATTATTGAAACATTAAACTTTCATAATTATATCTGTACATGATACATAAAGGCCAGGTCACATCACCCGACCGATGCAAAACATATATAAAAAGGACACAGCGGACGAGCAAATTTTCCATCCGTTGTTATCCGCTCTCAAAAGTGCCCCAAATTTGCATAAACAGAGCGGACAACAACGGACGGGGGGAGGACGTATCGCGAATGTAAAATGGATGCTCAATCGAAACTAGCGGATGAAAGCGAATGGAAGCGGATGGCACGTCCGCAGGGCTTCCGTGGGAGAATTTCAAAGTGGACGCGTAGCGGAAAGATGTAGAGCGGATGAAGCGGATGCAGAGCGGATGCGTAGCAGATGCAGAGCGGATGACGCAGATTCGTAGCGGATGCAGAGCGGATGCCTAGTGGATCACTGCGCATGTGGGGAGGATGTATTGCATCAGCCCCACAGATATAAAAGGAGGCAGCTCGCAAGCAGATCACCATTCAGAGGAAAGACCTGCTGCCAGACACATCTTCATCAGAGACACCTTTATCACAGACATCTTCATTATGGGGAAGAAGAGGAAGCCTGTGCCATCTTCTGCCAGCCCTGGCAGGAGGGATAGATCCACCATCCCACCCCCTGGCGCTGACTCTGCTGCTGGTGGTGCTGCTTCTTCTGCTGCTGGTGCTGGTGCTGGTGCTGCTGCTTCTGCTTCTGCTGCTGGTGCTGGTGCTGGTGCTGCTTCTTCTGTTCCTGCTGCTTCTCCTGCTGCTTCTCCTGCTGCTGTGGTGGACCAGCCCCAAAGCCCTGAAAGCCCTGATGCTGAAGGCCCTGCCAGAGGGAGGAAGAGGCAAGGCAAGCAGAAGGAGAAAGGAAAGAGGAAGCAGTACTACATCGCAGAGGAGCATGAGGAGGAGGTGCTGGAGTGGCTGAGGGAGAACGAGTATATGTGGAGGAAGGGTCAAAGGCTCTATTGAGACACCAAGCGAAAGCAGGCGGCTTGGAGACAGAAGACGGAGAGCCTGGGCTACACTTCAGATGTCCTCCTCGGGTGGTGGAAGCATATGCACCCCTGGTATGGGAAGCTGCACCTGAAGAAGTCTGGCCAGGCCGCGGTCAAGCTCACCGACTGAGAGACCTATGTCATGGCACAGTGTAGCTTCATGGAGGGTGAGGTCTGCCACCGAGGAGCAGTCCCTCTGTCTACCCTCATTCTCAGGCAGCCCAAAGACAGCCAGTCCTCTTCTGGCCAGGAGACAGCGACCGTGTCCGGGCAACCTGCCATGGTTGATGCTGACGACAAGTTCATGTACATTGATGCTTCAGGCAATGGGTCAGCTTCAGATGGCCAGGTACACAATGCAAGTGACCTCAAGGATGGGCTGGAATGCAACCTCATCATGGGTTTTCCAGATCCCGACCCCCTACCCAATGACACACAAGATGTGCCCTACTTCATCATAGGTGATGATGCCTTCTCCCTCAGAACCTACCTCATGAAGCCGTACAGTTCAAGATACCTCACCCGTGAAGAGAGGATCTTCAACTACAGGCTATCCAGGGCAAGATGGGTGATGGAGAATGCCTTTGGCATCCTGGCCAACAGGTTCCAGATACTTCTCACCACCATGCAGCATGAGCCACAGACTGTGAGGAGCATCATGAAAGCTTGCTGCATCCTGCACAATCTCAGGTGCACCCACTACCCAGTGTTGCAGAACAGACTTGTGGACCGTCAACAAGGGAATGGGGACATGGAGCCTGGTGAATGGAGGCAAAGATGAAACCTGATAGACACTGTGGATGTACAAGGCCCCAACAGAGCTTCACGTAAAGGGAAGAAGCAGTGCAACCTACTGAGACACGGGTGCAACTCCCCAGCTGGAGCAGTGGAGTGGCAAGACGGGATGATAGATGATTAATGGATGCTTCCTTGAGCCTGTCGCATAACACTGATGAGATTGTGCCATGTATGTTGAGTGGTCCTACAATGAATAGGGCATTAATAAAGAGCTTTGTTTATTCAGAAATGTGTTGATCAATGAATAAATTGTTATTGATAAAAAAGGTCCATATGTGTGGCAGCTGGGATGGTGGACCATACAGTCCCACTATGCTTGCACTGGAGGTTTATCTATCCCACAGCTATCCTTATCTATCCCACAAGCATGCAAAGGCTTAACCATTTTTTCAAAGTTTTCACCAACACTTTATTAAGTAAAAAAATGAACCAAGTGTCTTAAGCAAAGATAACCTTTATTAACTTTCTTAGGTAAACTTTATGACTTTAATAAATAAGCAATATGAACCAAGTAAACTGTATTAAGTGTGTTAAGCAAAGATAACCTTTATTAACTTTCTTTGGTAAACCGCTACATACTACCCACGTCCGTTCTTTTCCGTTCTTTTCCATTCTGTTTATGCAAATTTTCACCACTTTTTGGAGTGGATGACAACGGATGGAGCCACTCCCGAAATTTTGCTCGTCCGCTTTGTCCTTTATGCATATGTTTTGCGTCCGTCGGCCAGTGTGACCTAGCCTTTACTGGCATATTTCTGCATGCAGGCTGTGAAACAGGTTATGACTTAAGAATGTCAGGCATATATTCTGAGTTTAAAAATTAAGAATATCAGACCTGGGGGGCATAATAGTGGAATATAATATTAATGTTAGAAGCACATTTCAACATTTTATTTTTTGTTTTAAATATGATTTCACATTCTGTAAGCCACATCAAGTCGCCATGGGCGAATAGGTGGCAATATTTAATAAATAAATAAATAAATAAATAAGCAAGAGAACCTAAGGAACGTGGAATGAGATATGAAAAAATTCTAAAAATCGAAGCAGGAATAAAGTTCTGTATTATCGATACAGTCATAAAAAGATAGAGGATGAAACCTTGAGCAATGTATCGTGACTGAATGTAGACTTTCAGAAACAAGTAAGAAGCAACTGAAACCTAGACTAGTGTTAGAGCCCTGAGGGTTTTCAATCTTCATGCTTTGCGGGGAGATCTAGATTAGCCCAGGATTTCATGACAACAACAGGAATGTTTCAGATCAGGGGTCACCAACCTTTAGGACTTCAAGGACCACCAAACTCATAATTTTAAATCCTGAGGACCTGAGACCCTGGGAAAATCCCCAAAAAAGTCTGCAGGAAAATTCCCCACCCTGTTTTCCTACCGATCAATCATTCTTTATTTGGGATTGCAGGAACTGTCTCCAGCTCCACTCTTGGGGATGGGGAGAGAAAGAGAGAGACAGAGACAGAAACAGAGAGAGAGGGACTGGCTTTTGGCTTCATGCAAGTAAAGCAGCAGAAGCAGCAGAACTCTTTCATTCTCTCCATCAGAAATGAGTCTTTGTGAGACTTATCATGCCAGCCTCTTGGAGCAGGATGCCTTACAGGGCCCCAAACACTCATTTCTGGCAGAATTTGGAAAGAGAAAGAAAGACTTTTGCTGCTTTCCTTTTGGTTTGCATGCAACCAAAAGCAGAAGAAGAAGGAAGTGGAAAGAAGCAGCCCAGTGGCAGGCAGAACAAGTGGTGTGAGTGGGGCAAGTCCCCCTCTCTGCCCTTTTCCCTTTCCCTTCCCTAACTCATGTTGTTCACAATGCAAGCAACACAAGCCTTGTGTTCCTGCGGACCATGTGGGCGGCAGAGCCTTGTGTTCTGCGCAGCCTGGACTAATTGCTTTGAGGGTGCTTTGTGGGTGACATTTTTCTGTGGATCACCAACATTTTATCATGGACCACAATGGTCCCTGGCCCGCTGGTTGGTGACCACTGTTTCAGATAATCAAAAAGATAAGTACACATAGATCTGGCTCTTATTTTAAATCAACTGAAAATTAGTTTTAGATTTTGAATAAGATTGTTTTAAACAACCAAAGAAGTATCAGTCAAATGGTCCTGGACAAATACTTGCTGCCTCTTTAAGGGATGGAAATACATACTTTATAGATAAAAATGACTTGGCAAAATTTAAAAAAAGAATGAGATGATAAAAATAAATTGATCACTAGAAAGCTTTTATAAGAGATACGGTTTGTTACTATGGAAAAAACAAGATGGCAAGCATTGGTACACGCTACAAAGCTTACCATGATCACAATTTAAGTTTAGTTTTGTCTTTGTGTCTATGTTTTAGGAATATATAGCCTGCTGAACGATTATATGGTCTTCATGTATGTAGACATTTTAATTTACTTTGCCTATTGTATTACAAGCACTTTTGCATGGTGAAAGGAAATGTAACTTTCTCGCATAACCATCTGCTTTTAATCGTTTTAATAAGGTACCTTTTTTCTTTTTATAGGAGAACTATAAAGTATGCTAGATTGTTTTTTCCCTAAAAGTTTTGTGAGCTTGTGGAGATGATCTCACAAAACCTTTTTCAAATCTATACTCTAATTCTTGACTCTTAATCCTATCAGATTAGATTTTATGAGTTAAACACTGAGTTAATACTAAGCCTTAATGTGCTTGTTTAATTTTGGTTACCGATTAGGTATACCAACTGATATAATTTATAATTTTTATGTTTTGTGTGAATGTGTTGAGTGAATTAAATCAACAGTTCTATTTAATAAACCAAGAGCAAGAAATCCATGTTTTAATGTATTGTGTGAACTAAAAAGCCTTTTTGTATTTGTAAAAAAAAAAATCTGGTAGCAGTATTTAGCTTATATATTAGGAGTGAGGGAGATTAGAGTGGCCCCAAAAGTATATACAAATAATGAGGAAACCTATTCATCTTTCTTGTATTTTTACCTTATCTGGGACACAAAGAATCTGTCTTCATTTGTTCTCATTAAAGACTCTACGAATTAATTTTGATTGATGGATGGTGACTTTCCCCAAATTATCCTGTTAAGGTCCATGGACAAATATGGATGAACCTAAGTCTCCCTGATCTGGTTAAATACACATTTTCCGCAAAGCTTAAATATAATACCAATGTTTAAATAGCAAACTTTATAGTTTATATATATAGTAACTCCCAAACTTTACAAACATTAATTTCTTGTTATTTAACCATGATATAAGATTGGTCTTATTGAGATGATTTTTTTAAAAAGCCTATCTTATCTTTATCTATAGACTATTTTTTGAGGGGTTCATGCCTGGCATATCTATTCAACATTTCATTTAAATCAAGGTTATTATTTAACAAGAGAAAGCATTCTGCTTTCCTTAAACATGTCTCCAATCATTCTCCTGAAAAATAGTTATTCTATTTTACTGGATTTTAAAAAATATTTTAATGAATGTATTTGCTTGGCAATTACATATTTCTGGACTATATTCAAATGTATTCTTTATGGTCAGTGAAGAGATTGGTTTGATTTATTCATTATTTATTCATGTCTTTCCTTTCCTTTCAAGAACTCAAGACAATGTGTATAGTGTTCTCTCCTCTTGTTTTGTTTCCCATAAAAATAAGTGTAAAAAGGTTGGGCAAAGAAAGTTATTGGCCCTAAGTCATCAGTGAACTTCTGTAGCAGAGCATGTCTTGAAACTTGGTTTTCTTGTTTCTTGTTTAAAGCCTTAAAATACTTGTAAAGTTTTTTTCTTTAAAAAAAGAAAAACATGGATTAGTTTGACTGAGTCCCATGGAACTAATTTCTGAAAAGTTATCATAAATTTATGCTTTTGTGTACTTAGTTTCTAGGTCTTAGTCTTACTGCAAATTTTGCATTAGTAATCATTTTCTTCATGCCATTAAGATAAAAAAACACATGAATGAATCAATTCAACAAAAAGAATCAGGATTTTTCTGAGAGAAGAAATGTTTTAAAGATAGGATAGGATAGGACATTTAAATAATTGAATTACATCACTGGACATGTCTTTGATATACTGGTTGAGGGAGAGAAGTAAAACATAAAAATTAAAAACAGTAAAATATTTATCTGAATAATATTTGGAATTTTGCCTATGAGCAACATTGTTAGCAAATCAAAGCCAAAAGTCTGGCTGGAAAATTACCATCCCCAATATAAAATGTAGTCCAATGTTTTTGGAATACTTGGGCTGCAAATATTCTATACCTTTGTTTTAGAGTAAGCTTCATTTTGTTTAATGACATTGTTTTCCTGATGGAGTTCTTATATAGCTGTTATCTACCCTTGGACCAATTTCCCTCATTACTAGGTACTATACCATTGGTATGAGATGAACAAAATTATCATAAAAACATATTTTGGGTTCAAAATAATAATGATGCAATTAATAAACTTTACATGTAAGGTTTTAAACTTTACAATGATCAGCTCTGGTGCAAACAGACTTAGGAATTTAACTGGGAAGAGCAATGGGAGGTTAACTTTTTTTGTACTGCCAAAATGAGTAAGAAAATCTCACTTAATATTTCTCTTAGATCAGGCAACTGGAGAATGGGTTATCTAAGCTATGATTTACACATTCCTGATAACGCATTGTTTAATATTGGTTTATTGTTTTATTTATATGCTACCCATCTCATCGTCAAATTAGTCTGGGTATATGTGCAAGAAAAGATAATTTATACAAGAATATAAGACATAGAGTAGACCAGATTCATACAACATGCAATCTCTAAACAGAAACCAGAAACCCAAAGTGGATTACAGTTTAGTACATTCTTGAACCAGACATGAACAATGAAAAAGTTGAGAAAACCATCCCTTGTTTTAGCATCTGGTTACAAACAAGATTCTGCTTGTGTTTTTCTTTAGCTTATTGTAATTTCTAGCAAAAATTGAAATTTTCATTTTAATGTGCTGTAAATAAGCCCCTAATGTAAAAATTGGCTTATAACATGTAGAACTAACAAAATTCAGTAAAGGTGAATACCAGAAGTGAAAGAATTAAGTATGGCCAGACACAAAAACAAAATTTGATTGAATTTATATTAATCATAATTTGTTGTAATGTTGTCATGTATTGTTACAAATCACCGCTGGGTGGAAAGAACCTATACCAAACCAAACCAAAGATCACTGTGGCTTAATGTGAATCCATCAGTAATTAAGAAAAAAATATTTGGATACTAAACAGATTGGTCTGTTTAAGCAAGTGAACAGAGTGATTTTTATCAATATTTTGTAACAAAACCAGTAACCTTCTGAGTTTTCTTTGACATGTTAAATGAGATTGCTTATTTAGTAATAAGTAAAAGTTAAGAGCTCCCTGCTTATTCAGCTTCAAAATACATGCCCACATCATCTTAAATCTTTAAAACAGTTGTACCAATGTCTTAGAGTTTTTTTAAAAATATATGCTGTCAGTAATATTGAACTTCACACTTCAGCTGTGTTCCCGTGCAAATATTTGTTTAGAAACACCACCTGGAGTAATGAAAATTTGAAAGGCCACTCGGTGTCTTGATGAATCATTCTGCAAATAGTACCTCAGTATTATTTTGAACAAGTTAGCAGTGTAAGCCAGCTACCAAGACCTGAAATATGTAAAAATGACAAGAAGTTATATTTGTATTTAAGGAAAAGACAAATAAGAGATCGTGAAAAGTACATGTTATATAGCAGAAGAGGAATGAGATTTCCAATATTCTATATTTATAGACTAATGGGGTAGGCAAATGACAACATAAGTGACATAATATATGATGCAAACGAAGTGAGTTATGTGCCTATTTAAGACATGATTATCCAAGTATATAATTGCATCATTTGTGTGATGTCATGATTGATGTGCACTAATTTTGTTACTGAGTTGTTATAGATTCTCCATACCGCCTCATATTCAAATTATCTTTTTTGCACATATACTCACAATAACTTGACTATGAGATAAGTGGCATATAAATAAAATAAATAGAAAATATCTTAGTTATACAGCATTACCTTTTTATATCTCCAAATATAAGTTTATCCATCCAGTCTTTCCCACACATACACAAACACACAATCTCTTTAATGTGAGTCTCTCCCTTGCTTTAAAAAAAAAACACAAAAAAACCTCCAAATACTAAACTGAGTGACCATAAACCATAATGGAAACATGAAGAATTGGTTGATAAACCATAAACCATAATTTATAACCCAAATAATCACACATTGTTCTAAACTTAAATAAACAAATTGCAATTTGGTTTAGTATAATTTGTGCAGTTCCTAACTGCGTCTTTAAAAAAGCAATATGTTTGTGTGTATGCATGCTTGTCTGTAGAATATAATTTAATTCTAGAGAAAATAAGAACTCTTGCTAAATTTGCAGGAAAATTTAAGATGCTTGATGTATAAATGACTTTTATAGAAAAAGTTATTTTTTATTGCTCTAGAGGAAATAATGTAATCCTCCACTTTTATTTCAATAAAACAAGCAAGATAATGTCAAAGTGTAACGTAATTAATAGAAGTGGAGTTAATAATTAGTTTCTAAACTTTACCAGTTTATCATAATCTTCACTAGTAGTTTGTAACCAATAAGACAACTCTGCTGCAAATTTTTCATTATATATTTTATGGTATGACACATTAACTTTATTTTCCCTTTGGAACCTATTTGCAACTTTAACTGTCCAGAGATCAAAGAACTTCTCTTCTCTATGTTACTACTATGAATGACAGCATGCCTGTGAGTAATTCTGAAGATCAACCTCTAGAATAAAAATAATAATACCTCTTCCTTAGTTAGATCGGTAAAATCAAAGCACTTTAATATAATTCTTCAAGAAGAGGTCATTTTTAAGCTTACTGAAATGATAGGGGTCCGTTTAATTTATTTTAATAATGATTTCCTGATTAGCCCTGTTACAGCCTTTATTGAGCTATTGAAAATAATTTTAATAATTCGGCAGAAACCAAAGAGCTACTTAACTACACTGATGGATTGTCATGCTTTCCTTTGAGGATACTCTTCCTCTTTCCCCAACCATACTGAACATTTTGTGGAAGATGCTAGGTCAGAATTTGGTTTTCCAAGCAAAAGGTTCCAAGCATTTCCATTTGAAATGATCAAGGAGCAGAATTCTCCTGGAAGCACTGGAAAGTGGTTGCCAATCAATGTGGAACAGGGGTAGGGAAATTGGTGCTTTTGGATTACAACTCGCATAATAATCCATGCTTCCTAGAGCAGATTGGATTTGATGTCCAATAAATTAAAATGTACTAAATGTACATTAAATGTACATTAAAATGTACCATTACTGGAATCTGTTGTTATCTGCTCTCAAAAGGGGCAAAAATTTGTATAAACAGAGCGGACAACACGGAAAGGAACGGACGGGGGGAGAACGTAGGGTGGATGGAAAGTGGATGCTCCATGGAAGCCTAGTGGATGGAAGCGGATGGGAGCGGATGGCACATCCGCAAGGCTTCCGGGGGACCGCAGCAAACCGGACGTGGAATGGAAAGAGCGGATGCAGAGCGGACGCCGAGCGGATGAAGCGGATGCACAGCGGAAGCCTAGCGGATGAAGCGGATGCAGAGCGGAAGCCTAGCGGATGCCTAGCGGATGCCTAGCGGATGCCTAGTGGATGCCTAGCGGATGCCTAGTGTTCACTGCGCATGCAGGGAGGATGCATTGCGTCAGCCCTGCGGATATAAAGGGAAGCAGCTCCCAAGCAGGTCAACATTCAGAGGAAAGACCTGCTTCCAGACACATCTCCAGCCTGCCTGCCAGCCTGCCAGCCTGCCTGCCTGCCTGCCTGCCTGCCTGCCTGCCTGCCAGCCAGCCTGCCAGCCAGCAACCCCACAACCATGGGGAAGAACAGAAAGCCTCAGCCATCTGCTGCCAGCCCTGGCAAGAGGGACAGAGCCACCCTCCCACCCCCTGGCCCTCACTCTGCTTCTGCTGGGGCTTCTGCAGCACGGGCTCGCTCTTCTGGGGCTGGGGCTGGGGCTTCTGCTGCTTCTGCTTCTGCTTCTGGAGGAGCTGATGCTGCTGCTTATGGCGGTGGTGCTTCTGCTGGTGCTTACTCTGCTGATGCTGCTTCTGGTGGTGGTGCTTCTGCTGGTGCTTACTCTGCTGAGGCTGCTTCTGGCGGTGGTGCTTCTGCTGGTGATTACTCTGCTGGCACTGCTCCTGGTGCTGGTGCTTCTGCTGGTGCTTACTCTGCTGGCGCTGCTCCTCATCCTGCTGGTCCTGCTGGTGCTCCTGGTCCTGCTAGTGCTTCTGGTCCTGCTGGTCCTGCTTGTGCTCCTGGTGCTGCTGGTACTGGTGCTGGTGCTGGTGCTGCTGGTGGTGGTGGTGGCCCTGCTTTTGCTGCTGCTGCTGCTGGTGGTGGTGTGGAGGAGCAACCCCTACAACATCGAAGCCCCTCTGATGAGGGCCCATGTGGTCCTGCCAAAGGGAGGAAGAGGCATACGCGAGAACGGGAGAGGAGGCAATACAACATCGAAGAGGAACATGAGGATGAGGTGCTGGAGTGGCTGAGAGAGAATGAGTATCTATGGTGGAAGGGACACAGGCTCTATAGGGACACCAAAAGAAAGCAGGCTGCTTGGAGAGAGAAGGCAGAGAGCCTGGGCTATACTTCGGAGGTGCTCCTCGGCTGGTGGAAGCACATGCACACCCGGTACGGGAAGCTGCACCTGAAGAAATCTGGCCAGGCCGCGGTCAAGCTGATGGACAGAGAGACTTACATGATGGCCAAGTGCAGATTCCTGGAGGGTGAGATCCGTCACCAAGGAGCAGCCCCTCTCACAACCCTCTCTCTCCGGCAGCCTGCTGAGAGCCAGTCCTCTTCCAGCAGAGAGTCAGCTCCTGTCTCCAGGCAGGTATCTGTGGAGCGTGCCACAACAGAGAACCCCCCGACAGCTGTATTACCCATGGCAGAGCGCATGGAGGACCCCCTGATGCAGTGGGAGAAAGGAGACGGCACTTCCACCACAGCCCAACCCGCATCCACCCCTAGCTCCACCTCCACAGAAAGGCAGAGAGGCAACCGGAGGGACAGAGCCACACTGTCCTGCTGGAGATAAGAGACACCATCAGGAGCAGCGTAGATCTCCTCTCTCAGCTGGTACACACCAATTCCTCATCCTCCAACCACAAGCCCTTCCTCATCTATGTGAACCAAACCCTCATGGACATGGCGGAACCCCAGTACCAAGTGGTGAAGGACAGGATCACCGATCTGCTTCACAACCCTCCAGACACAGATGAACCTGCTCCCACCCAGTCCAGGTCTGCTCCTCCACCCCAGGTGATGTCACTCCCATTCCAAGGCTTTCCACAGGCCCTCACCTACCAAGGCTACGGCTACCAGGAGGTCCAGCAGCACAGGCAGCAGCCCTTCCCAGTCCAGGCACAGGTTCATCGGACGCCACCATTGCCACCGGTTCCACTGATGCCACCGATGCCACCCACGCCACTGATGCCACTGACGCCACTGATGCCACCCACGCCACCAATGCCACCGATGCCAGTCCTCACCCAGCTGCAGACCAGACAGCCCCACTACACTGCTCCTTCCTCCACCCCACAGCCAAGCCCGGCCTCAGTACATCTGTCATCGGTACTGGGGCTGACACCCCTTGGCATGGAGGAAGGGGCTCTCAACATCACGGGGCTGAGCCAGCTGTCTGAGAGCTTCCTCAACACACCATCCCCTGTTGTCCTCTCGGGGCCAGGCACCCCAGTGGCGCTTCAGACCAGCACTCCAGCAGCAGCCACCTCCACAGCACCTGGACCCTTCACCCCTGAGACTGGGCACACCTCCGAGTGACCAAGAAGAGTGCCAGAGACTGGGTGGCTACCTGTTGACTTTATTTGGACACTTGACTTGGGTCATTTTTCTTTTACAGCTTGTTATTAATAAAGATTATCTTTGCTTCACACACTTGCTTCATTTATTTTTTTCAATAAAGTCTTGGTAGAAAATTTTAGAAATGGTTTAAGCCTTTGCATGCTTGTAGGATGGGTTAAGATAGCAGTGGGATGGGCAGGGACCTTTGGGATGGGTAAGGATAGCAGTGGGATGGGCAGGGATACCTTTGGGATGGGTTAAGATAGCAGTGGGATGGGCAGGGATACTTTTGGGATGGGTAATAGCTGTGGGATAGATAAACCTCCAGTGCAAGCATAGTGGGACTGGATGGTCCACCCTCCCAGGTGCCACACCTATGGCCCTTTATTATCAATAATAATGTAATCATTCATCCACACATGTCAACATAAACACAACTCTTTATTAAATGCCCTGTTCATTGTAGGGCCACTCAACATACATGGCCCAATCTCATCAGTGTGATGAGACAGGCTGAAGGAAGCATCCATTAATCATCTATCATCCTGTCTTGCCACTCCACTGCTCCAGCTGGGGAGTTGCACCAGTGTTTCAGGAGGTTGCGCTGCTTCTTCCCTTCACGTGAAGCTCT
The DNA here is from genome assembly GCA_015471245.1 of Laticauda colubrina. NCBI lineage: Eukaryota > Metazoa > Chordata > Lepidosauria > Squamata > Elapidae > Laticauda > Laticauda colubrina. The sequence continues at coordinate 6,322,683 of BLBF01000094.1, read as the reverse complement.
GTTGGGGCCTTGCACATCCAGAGTGTCTATTAGGTTTCGCCCTTGCCTCCATTCACCAGGCTCCATGTCCCCATTGCCTTGTTGGAGGTCCACGAGCCTGTTCTGCAAGACTGGGTAGCGGGTGCGCATGAGATTGTGCAGGATGCAGCAAGCTTCCACGATCCTCCTCATGGTATGTGGGCGATGCTGCATGGTGGTGAGAAGTACCTGGAACCTGTTGGTCAGGATGCCAAAGGCACTCTTCACCACCCGCCTTGCCCTGGACAGCCTGTAGTTGAAGATCCTCTCTTCATGGGTGAGGTATCTGGAAGTGTAGGGCTTCATGAGGTAGGTTCTGAGGGAGAAGGCGTCATCACCCACGATGAAGTAGGGCACATCTTGTGTGTTGTTGGGTAGGGGTTCTGGATCTGGGAAACCCATGATGAGGTTGCGTTCCAGCCCACCCTTGAGGTCACTGGCATTGTATATCTGTGCATCTGAAGCTGACCCGTTGCCTGAAGCATCGATGTACATGAACTTGTAGTCAGCATCAACCATGGCAAAGAGGATGATGCTGAAGAAGCCCTTATAGCTGAAATAATTGGACCCTGAGTTGGGTGGAGCTTTGCAGGCCACGTGCTTCCCATCTATGGCTCCAACGGTGTGGGGAAAGTTCTACCTCTGATACCACTGCTCTGCAAGTTTCTTCCATCCTTCTTCAGTGGAGGGACACTGGAGGAGCTCCTCCACGTATTCTTCAATGATGGCCTGCACCACTTCTCTGACCACAATGCTGATGGTGTTGTGTGGCACCCTCCAACCATACTGCATGCTCCTGTAGGTGGTCCCTGAGGCCAGGTGGCGCAGAGTCAATGTCACCTTGAGCCCAGGGTCCAGGCTGGGCCCGAAGTTGGTGCTCCACTTGGTCAACCTGGGTGTCAGCCGCTCCACAACTTCATCAAAAATGGCTGGAGGCATCCTCATGAAGTTCTGGAATGCACGAGGGTCTTCGTTCCTTAGCTCCACCATCAGCTTGTTGTACAGTCCGTACTCTGCTCTTCTCCCGATCCATCTTCGGACCCAGACGCTTCTTGGCCGCCTCCTTTTCTTCCCATAGAACAGTTGAAAGAGCCTGTAGATGGCTTCACATTGTTGCAGAATGATGGTGGCTACCAAAAGTAGTGTGTTACGATCCATGGTGGACATCAATGGATGCTGTGGAAGAGCAAGATCCAGATGAAGGCTGAAGAGGTCTGCACAGCAGGGCTGCTGGTCTGAAAGTGAGATCCAGGTGAGTTGCTCCCCCTTTTTATAGGCAATATAGGTTTTCCCCTAGGTGTCCTTCTGCATCCTCTAGGCATCCTCTAGACATCCTTAATATCCGAGATAGGTCCCCTCTGCGAACACTTTTTCCGTTTTAAATGCTTTTTTTGCGAGCTGTATCCGCTTTCATCCTTTCTCTGTCCGTGCTACTAACGCTGCCCGTCCATTCCGCGTCTGTTTCACTTCCTCCCTGTGTCCGCTTTCCGCTGGAGTGGATTTGAGTTGCGCGGATGCGCAGCGGATGCCTAGCGGATGTAGCGGACGCGTAACGGATGATGACAGATGCAGAACAGATGTTCCCCGTATGCGATGCGGATGCAGAACGGACGCATTGGATACATTTTTTGCTCAAAAAATTTTGAGCAGCTCAAAACATTTTGAGCGAATGGAACCTTAGTCGATGGATGCTGGATGGATAGAGAGGATGAAAAACGGACGCAGTGAGTACAGAACGGATGAATCGCGTTAACCAATGGATGGCAAGTGTTTCTCTCCATTTTACATCCTCTTTCCATCCGGTGGTGCAGTGTGACATGGGCTTACGCTTTTGTCAGGTCTGCTACTCCTTTCATTTCTGTATGAAATTCACATTTCATATGTTGTGAAGTCACAATATCCAGGATTTTTTATCTGATATTGGCCTTCAAATATATATCAAGTTCTTCCCAAGAATGTATGTTATAATGTATAGAGATAATATATGTCCAAATCCAAACAGTGCAGCCTTTTATAATTGATATATAGAAACTTTATCAAAGTGCAGATTTTCTAAGTGCTGTTTTTATTGGTATGGCACTCAGTGTGCCTATAACCACAGGGACTACTGCAGCCAATTTATGCTATAATATTTCAATTTTGATTTTTCAGATCTTCATACTTTGTGATCTTATGAAACTCTTTGTCTTTTATTGTAGTATCTCCTACTATTTCCATATCAATTATCTTTTGTAACATCGTTTAATCTGGTGTATTATGATCCAAGAGTTTTTCAGTTTGTATTTGGAAATCATGTAATATTTTAGCCTGCTTAATTTTGACTACTTTTCAATTCTATGTTCCCACCATTTTCTATTTCCCACCATTACTGGCATATGATAACATTTTGGTGGCTGTGTTATACTGTTGTTTGTAATTTATTGTGCAGTCTTCTTGCATGAGTTGAGCATATGATCTACTATTTCTTCTGCCTCTTTGCACAATCTGTATCTTGAATAATTTAACAATTTTTCAATTGTGGCTTTTATTGGATTAGTTCAAATAGCTACTTTTTTAGCAGCCCTAATAAAGCCTTCATTTTTTTTTAATGTTCCAGTTGTAAGACATTGTCAGGTTGTACCTGTATTTATTCCCCCAACCTTTTGCAAAAATTGACCATGCAGTGCAATTTCATGCCAGTATTCTATTCTTGTTATTATGTTATTTCAATATTCATATTTTATTTCTTGCACATTAATTAAGTTTCCATTTTTAACTTGCTGTCTCATCTGTAATCAGTCTGTGCCCTTTTCTTCTTTGACAGTTTGAATTGAAGTAAACCTCTGCCCCCTTTTCTAAATGTATAATGCATTAATATCACAATAGAGAGGTAATATGTATAAAATAAAGCTACATTTTGGGCTTCAAAAGAAGAAAGCTTATGTCCAATTAATAATTTCATATTACATCTATGATCCAGGTATTGATGGCATTTTTTCCATTCAGTATTACCTTTAGCAATATTCTCATTCTTTAGATGTATTGTTTATTAATCACATTTTTAAATTTGATGAGGTTTGATGTTATCTAACTTAAAATGCCCAGGTACTAAATCCAGAAGGCTCTACATGCTTTAGCCATTCAGCATTTTAATTCCATTATTGTTCATGATTTTATCCTGATTGATTGGACCTGGGTCCCATACAGTTTTGGCTTTCTTATAATGCTCTGTTTTCTTTAGATATAACTAACATTACTCCATCAAAATCACTAAGTAACCCAGTCCTTGACAAAATAAGATTGTTCATCTCTGCATTTGTTCCAAAACTCAGCTTGTTAATAAGTCCTTTAATTCAGATCTAGCCTTCCACATTTGGATTTCCAGATTCCACAACAGACTATGCTGTATAATAAAATGTTATTTCTGAAGTGCACCTAAAGGGATTTGCTGTATAATCTGAAAATTATGTAATCAAACAAGCAGAAGCCCCAAATCCCAAATGGATACATGCAACAAAAGACATGATGTGGATACAAGTCTTGGAAGAAAACACTGTACTCCAAAGTAAAATATGTACCCAGTACTGAGTAAAATGTGTAACCCAGTACCTTAAGGCCTGGTCCCACTAGCCGATGGACGCAAAACGTATGCATAAAGGACACAGCGGACGAGCAAAATTTCGGGGGTGGCTCCATCCATTGTCATCCGCTCCAAAAAGTGGTGAAAATTTGCATAAACAGAGTGGAAAAAAACGGAAAAGAATGGACATGGGTAGTATGTAGCGGGGATGTTAAATGGATGTTTCAGCCTAGTGGATGAAAGCGGATGGAAGGGGATGACACCTCCGAAGGGGTTCTGGGGGAGAATTTTGAAGCATACGCATAGCGGATGAAGCGGATGCATCATGTACGCCTAAAGGAAAGAAAGGGGATGCTGCGCAGATGTATATCAGATGCAAACCATTCACTGCGCATCCTTTCTATTTCTGTGCTACTAATGATGTATAGATGTTCCATGTACCATTTCTTTCCTCCCTCTTTTCATTTTCAGCTGCAGCAGATGTGAGTTGCGAGGATGCCCAGAGGATGCAGAGAGGATACAGTGGACGTTTAATAGATGATAAACGGACATAGAATGTTTGTTGCTCGTATGTTGCAGATTTACATCGTACATGGCGGAAAGTTCATCCGTTCACAAAGTTTTGTACAGCTCAAAACTTCTTGCGCAGATGAAATCGCAGTGGACGGATGCTCGACGGATAGAGCGTTTGAAATACCTATGCTATGAGTACACAACGGATGCATAGTTTTTTCCAAAGGATGGCAAGCTTTTTTAAACATTTTACATCCTCTTTGCATCCGTTGGTGCAGTGGGACCGGGCCTTTAAGGTGGCCTTTAGACAGAATAAATGCGCAAATTAATAGAAAAGGGTAGCCAGGGAAAAAAGAGAAAAGTAATGAAGGCTTTGGGGAATATTGAAGATACTTTTGACAACAAAATGTGGAACATTGAACTTCTATAAATTAGGCACATCAGAAATCAAATTCCTATATGGCATTTATAACTATGTATACAGACGTTTGTTTCCTTATATTTCTCCATCAGTCTACATTGTTAATATCTTTGAACCGCTGAAGATTGAATGTGTTGACTTTTTCTGGCAATGACTTCAAGGGAATGCTCATATTTTTGTTCTTTGGAGCTTTCAATGAAAAAAAATTCAATATTCTAATCAACCTGAACATGTTATCTTTCACCAGCCCAAGAAAACCATTGTTTTTATATTTTCCTGAGAGGCTGAATCCCATATAAACTTGCATTCCTGAATGGCAATTGTGTTAGCCTATTTCTACAAAACAGTTTTCTGGCATCATAAAAAAATCTCTTAGATTACAGCATTTCAACTGATATTATGCATCTGATGAACTGGCCATTTTTCTTCAACCTAGATGTATTGGATTTCAACTACGGAACTCTCTATTGATGCAATGGAAGGCATCAATTTGAGGATGACTGAACTAACTACAATCCAAGAAAACTTATACCTCATTGTTTGTAAACAAAATTGTATAAGCATGATTAGAATGAAGTAATGCAGGCTAACTCACTGCTCACTCCAGGAATTCAATTCTCACCAGCTCAAGGTTGACTCAGCCTTCCATCTTTCTGAAGTCAGTAAAATGAGGACTCAGATTGTTGGGGACAATAGGCTGACTCTGTAAACCGCTTGGAGAGGGTTGTAAAGTACTGTGAACTAGTATATAAGTCTAAGTGCTATTGCTATTTAATGCCTGAGGCACTTCACAAAGTGAAAAAGATCTATCTGGTAATAGTATGAAGTTACTTATTACTCCTTATATCTTTGCTGCATAAAATATTGATGAAGAAACCAATTGCTGGAGTGAATATACTATATAAAATATGAGTTACATAATATCTAAAATTAAACATTCTTCTGTCCCATACTGTAACATAAATATAAATCATAATTAAAAATTATATGTGTGCAGCCTCATAGTTCATATGCAATACAATATAATAAATTAAAACAAGGGCTAAAAAGCTAAGGTCATCCAAAGTTACCTTTAGTACATGCTTTCACAAGCTAACAGAATTATATTACTACATGACATGGAATAGAATTGGACTAGTCAGAAGTACTCTACATATGAATGGCACTAAGAACTGTAATAGAAAAAGTCCATTACATGTAACTACTACTTAATTTATAGAAGTGCTACAGAAATGTAGGATATAGAATAGTTATGTGCTTAATTTTCAATTGACCCTGATATAAACTTTTGCTCTATGTTTATTTTATTGAGTTGCATTTTGAAGTATGCTTAAGTATGAAACTAAGAATTTGTAGTTATGTTCTGCAATATTATTTTGTAAACTAAAGGACTAGCTCACAGAAAAACTTAGTTTATTTAATAATGATGCAGACACACTGCAATTTCTTCCTGCTCTATTTTTGAGAGAAAAACAACATTTCATCTAGATTCTTTCATATCCCAATCTGTTCTAGGTGGAAAAAAAGAAATCATTTGAATGTTACAAGCATTCTTGCCTCTTTAATTGGCAAGACAACTTATTGTTTATTTTAGTTTTAAATGCAGTTTATTGATAGTGAGGATAAAATATAAAAGCTCTTCATTTCTTTTCTTTTTTCTTCTTCCCAAGCCTTTAACTTTGAAGTGCAGTATAAGTAGCTTTTGAAGTTTCAAATATTCTTGCCAGGTGAAGCATAAATATCAGCAGTAGCTTGGCATAATGGCCAGTGACTTCATGCAAAAATCAAGGGACATGGGGTGGGCAAGGGTAAGAAACCTACAAGACTGGAACAGATTTAATTTTTAAAAAATATTTTGCCCAGTGAATGTCTGAAGTTTGTGATCATATTGGTAGGCTAAAAGGCCAAGCTGACCAATCATTTATATACCAAAATTAAAGTAGCCTCAAAGGATGCAACTCAGTTACAATGCCAGGACATTTTAAGATCTTTCATGTTCATTAAATTATCTCTAGATGTTAAATAGTAATATTTAATGCTTCATTTTAAAAAGCTTTGAGAAAAGTAAACGATGTACACAAATTTGTGTGGTAATGGCCAAGCTTCTTTGTTCTCCTCCGTTCCTACTATTTTATATAATAAACAATTATCACTAACAGAAGGGATCAGAAACAAAGAATGATGAAAAAGAAAAAAATAATGAGAAAATCACAACTTAACAGGAAAAATACATGAGTTCAGAGTACATCCTAAACAGGCTAGTATTCTTTAATATTTAATCTACCATTGTTATTGACTACTTCTAAAACAGCAAAAATAATAACATTACTATAGTAATGTCTGAAGTTAATACGATCTGAGATTGTACAAAAAATAATTTTACAATGGTTGAAAAATTAAAATATATAATGTATAAATGATTATTATTGTATTAAAATGTGTTAATGAAAAGGACAAAGGATGACATGATAGCAGTCTTCCAATGGTCCCCACAAAGAACAGGAAATCAACCTATTCCCCAAAGAACCTGAAGACATGAAAAGAAACAGTGGATGGAAACTCATCAAGGAAAGAAGCAACCGAGAATGAAGAAGAAATTTCCTGACAATTAGAAAAATTAATCAGTGGAACAACTTGACTCCAAAAGTTGTGGACTATCCAATACTTGAAGTTTTTAGAAGAAATTGTACAACCATTTGTCTGAAATGGTATAGGGTTTCCTGTCTAAGCAGAGATTGCACTAGAATAAATGGCAAGGGATCTTTACACTTTTGAGAAAAAAGTTCAGCCTCGAAGGGACAACATGAAGCATGATACTTATATCATCAGAGATTGACTGATTTTCTGCTATCAAGTTAGCATTAACTCACAGTACCTATATAAACAGATTTCCTTTAGCAAGATCTGTCTCTAAAGCCCCTGTGCCACTGAACTTACGGATGCAAAGAGGATGTAAAACGTTAAAAAAAGCTTGCCATCCATTGGAAAACGCTATACATCCGTTGTATACTCACTGCATACGTGTTTCATACGCTCTATCCGTTGAGCATCTGTCCACTGAGATTTCATCCGCACAAAAAGTTTTGAGCTGCACAAAACTTTGTAAGCGGATGAACTTTCCGCCGCATACGATGTACATCCGCGGTATATACGGGCAACAAACGTTCTATGTTCGTTATCATCTGTTAAATGTCCACTGTATCCTCTCTTCATCCTCTGGCCATCCCCTCAACTCACATCCACTGCAGCTGAAAACGGAAAGAGGGAGGAAACAAAAGGTACACGGAACGTCTACACAGCATTAGTAGCACGGAAATAGAAAAGATGTAAGCGTATGCATCTCATATATAAAGGATTAAAATGGACAAAACGTTTGTATCTGGGATGTATTTCATATCTTTAGGATGTCTGCAGTATGTCTAGAGTATGTAGAAGGACACCAAGTGGACTACCGATATTTCCTATAAAAAGGGGGAGGAAATCATCTGGATCTCAGTATGAGTCCAGCAGCCGTGGTGTACAGACCTCTTCACCCTTGGTCTTGGTCTTCCACATCATCAATTGTTCTCCACCATGGATCATGACACAGTTCGTACGGTAGCTGCAATCACCAGAACCAAAAACCCGTTCAGACTGTTTCACCTTTTATACAGAAGGAGAAGAAGGAAACATCCAAGAGTTGTGTGGGTCCGAGGATGGATCGTGAGAAGAATGGGGTTTGGACTGGATGACCAGTTGATGGTGGAGCTGAGGAATGAAGACCCTCGTGCAGTCCATCGCTTCATGAGGATGCCACCAGCCATGTTTGATGAACTTGTACAGCGTCTGAGACCCAGGTTGACCAAGCCAAGCACCAGCTTCTGTGCCAACCTGGACCCTGGACTAAAGGGGGTACTTACTCTGCGGCACCTGGCAATACATGAAGTATGCGTGGAGGGTGCCACACAACACCATCAGCAAAGTGGTCAGAGAAGTGGTGCAGGCCATCATCGAAGAATACATGGAGGAGCTCCTCAAGTGCCCCACCACTGAACAAGGCTGGAGGAAACTTGCAGAAGAGTGGTATCAGAGGTGGAACTTTCCCTACACCGTTGGAGACATAGATGGGAAGCACGTGGCCTGCAAAACTCCAGCCAACTCAGGATCCACTTATTTCAACTACAAGGGCTTCTTCAGCATCATCCTCTTTGCCATGGTTGATGCTGACTACAAGTTCATGTACATCGATGCTTCAGGCAACGGGTCAGCTTCAGATGGCCAGGTACACAATGCAAGTGACCTCAAGGATGGGCTGGAATGCAACCTCATCATGGGTTTTCCAGATCCAGACCCCCTACCCAATGACACACAAGATTTGCCCTACTTGATCATTGGTGATGATGCCTTCTCCCTCAGAACCTACCTCATGAATTCGTACAGTCCAAGATACCTCACCCGTGAAGAGAGGATCTTCAACTACAGGCTATCCAGCGCAAGATGGGTGATGGAGAATGCCTTTGGCATCCTGGCCAATAGGTTCCAGATACTTCTCACCACCATACAGCATGAGCCACAGACTGTGAGGAGCATCGTGGAAGCTTGCTGCATCTTGCACAATCTCATGCGCACCCGCTACCCATTGTTGCAGAACAGACTTGTGGACCGTCAACAAGGGAATGGGGACATGGAGCCTGGTGAATGGAGGCAAGGACAAAACCTGATAGACACTGTGGATGTAGAAGGCCCCAACAGAGCTTCATGCGAAGGGAAGAAGCAGCACAACCTACTGAGACACGGATGCAACTCCCCAGCTGGAGCAGTGGACTGGCAAGACAGGATGATAGATGATTAATGGATGCTTCCTTGAGCCTGTCGCATAACACTGATGAGATTGTGCCATGTATGTTGAGTGGTCCTACAATGAATAGGGCATTAATAAAGAGCTTTGTTTATTCAGAAATGTGTTGATCAATGAATAAATTGTTATTGATAAAAAAGGTCCATATGTGTGGCAGCTGGGATGGTGGACCATACAGTCCCACTATGCTTGCACTGGAGGTTTATCTATCCCACAACTATCCTTATCTATCCCACAAGCATGCAAAGGCTTAACCATTTTGAAAAAATTTTCACCAACACTTCACTAAGGTAAAAAAATGAACCAAGTGTCTTAAGCAAAGATAACCTTTATTAACTTTCTTAGGTAACCTTTATGACTTTATTAAATAAACAAAATGAACCAAGTAAACTGAATTAAGTGTGTTAAGCAAAGATAACCTTTATTAACTTTCTTAAGTAAACTGTATGACTTTATTAAATAAGCAAAATGAACCAAGTAAAGTGTCTAAGCAAAGATAAAGTGGACAAGTAAACAACTCAGTCTCTGGCACTATTCTCAGTCACTCTGAGTCATGTCCATGGTCTCAGCTGTTAAGCGGGCAGGGACTGTGGAGGTGGCTGTGGCTTGAGTGCTGGTCTGAGGCACCATTGGGGTGCTTGGCCCTGAGAGTACAACAGGGGATGGTGTGTTCAGGAAGCTCTCCGAGAGCTGACTCAGTCCCGTGAGGTTGAGAGGCTCTTCATCAAGTACCTGAGATGTGAGGCACAAGACTGATGACATATTGTCTGTTGACAGGCTTGGCTGTGGGGTGGAGGAAGGAGGAGTGTAGTGGGGCTGTCTGGTCTGCAGCTGCATGAGGTGTGGGGTCTGTTTTTGCTGTGGGAAGTCCTGGTATTCGTAGCCATTCGTAGATGAGGGGCTGTTAAAAGCCGTGGAAGGGCTGTGACTTCGCCTGGGGTGGAGGAGCCGACCTGGACTGGGTAGGAGCAGCTTCAGCTGGGCCTTGAGGGTTGTGCAGAAGTGCTGTTATCTTCTCCTTCATCACCTGGTACTGGGCCTCGGGCAGGTCCCTGAGGGTGTGGCTCACATAGGTGATGAAGGTGTGGTGGCCCGAGGATCCTCTGTCCAAGTGGACCAGCTGAGAGAGAAGTTCTGTGCTGGTCTTCATTGTGTCCCTGATCTCCAACAGCACACTGTGGTTCTGGCCCTCCAATCTGCTTGCATCCTGTGGAGCTGGGGTGGGAGTGGGTGTGGGTGTGGGGGTTGGTCTCTGGTGGCTGCTTCTTCTTGCTCCATTTGTGACAGGGGATCCTCCAAGTCTGCCGGCATGGGGAGTGCAGCTGTCGAGAGGGGGTCTCTGCCGTGGCGCCCTCCAAAGACACCTGTCTGGACAGGCTTGCTGGCTCCTGGCTGGAAGAGGACTGGCTGGCTGTAGGCTGTCTGAGGGAGAGGGTTCTCAGAGGGGCTGCTCCTCGGTGGCGGATCTCACCCTCCAGGAAACTGCACTTGGCCATGATGTACATCTCCCGGTCAGTGAGCTTGACAGCGGCCTGCCCCGATTTCTTGAGGTGTAGCTTGCCATACCAGGTGTGCATGTACTTCCACCATCCCAGGAGTACATCTGCAGTGTTGCCCAGGCTCTCTGCCTTGTCTCTTCAAGCTGCCTGCTTCTTCTTGGTATCGTGATAGCATCTGTGGCCCTTTCTCCAGAGGTACTCGTTCTCCCTCAGCCATTCCAGCACCTCATCCTCATGGTCCTCGGAAATGGTGTACTGTTTCATCTCTCCCTTCTCCTTCCCTTGCCTCTTCCTTCCTCTGGCAGAGCCTTCAGCAGGGCCTTCAGGGGCTTGAGCAGCAGGGCCTTCAGGGGCTTGAGCAGCTGAGCCTTCAGGGGCTTGAGCAGCAGGGCTTTGAGGGCCTTGGGGCTGGTCCACCACAGCAGCAGCAGCAGCAGCAGTAGCAGCAGCAGCAGCAGCAGTAGCAGTAGCAGTAGCAGTAGCAGTAGCAGTAGCAGTAGCAGTAGCAGTAGCAGTAGCAGTAGCAGTAGCAGTAGCAGTAGCAGTAGCAGTAGCAGCAGCAGCAGCAGTAGCAGTAGCAGTCGCATCAGCACCACCAGCACCACCAGCACCACCAGCAGCACCAGCAGCACCACCAGCACCACCACACCAGGTTCAGAGTCAGTGCCAGGGGGTGGGATGGTGGAATGAGTAGGCACGGGCTTCCTCTTTTTGCCTGACTGATGAAACATGGTGTTCCTTGAAGATGTATGTGGCAGCACGTCTTTCATCTGAATGCTGACTGCATACATGCTGCATCCTTTTATATCCACAGAGCTGACACAATTCATACTCCCCACATGTGCAGTGAACGCTTTGCATCCAATATACATCTGCGCAGCATCCACTTTGCTTCCTATAGGTGTCCGTGATGTACCCACTTCATCCGCTATGCATCCGCCCCTTCCGCTATGCGTCTGCTTCGCAATCCTACCCCAGAAGCCCTTTGGAGGTGTCATCTGCTTCCATCCACTGTCATCCGCTAGGCTTCCTATGAACATCCACTTAATATCCCCGCTACATACTACCCACGTCCGTTCTTTTCCGTTCTTTTCCGTTCTGTTTATGCAAATTTTTGCCACTTTTTGGAGCAGATGACAACGGATGGAGCCACCCCTGAAATTTTGCTCGTCCGCTGTGTCCTTTATGCATACATTTTGTGTCCGTTGGCCAGTGGGACCTAGCCTTAACCTTAGGATTCAAATCTTCCAAGAGTAACAAAATTACAGTTTGTTGCTGGAATTGAGCTTATCCTCCTTGTTATCTTCTCTTTTCTTCCACCTAGTCTAGCAACTCTTTAATATAGCTAGTCTTCACATCATGTACTCTAAAGATTATTTGATTATGACAGAATCAAGATTACATGAAATGTTAATACCACTTTATAATGCTTTAATAAGACATTTGAAATGTTGCATCCAGATTTGGTTGACATAATATGAAAAAGAGGCTGAGATTCTAGGAAGAGTGCAGAGAAGAGTAACAAAGAAGATTAGGGGACTGGAGGCTAAAACAGATGAAGAACAGTTGCAGGAACTGGGTATGTCTGATTTAATGAAAAGAAGGACTAGAGGTGACATGATAGTAATGTTCCAATATCTAACGGGCTGTCACAAAGAAAAGGGGACCACTCTATTGTCCAAAGCACCAGGAAGGAAGACAAAAAATAATGGATGGAAATTAATTAAAGCAACCTAGAACTAAGGTGAACTTTCCTAACAGAAAAATTAATCAGTGCAACAACTTCCCTCCTGAAGTTACAGATTCTCCAGTACTGGAAGCTTTGAAGAAGTGATTTGTCTGAAGTACATTGCAGCTTCCATTCATGACCAGAACTTCTACACAGGGCTGTGTGCTGGGGTAATTCTCATAGTTATGCTTAAGCCATTGGCAAAAGAGCAGATATCTCCCAAGACAGGGAGAGAGCAAATGTTGCATTACTCGGTTTGCTTCATACTGCATTATAGGTGATGCAAGCTATCCTTGGCTGATGAGAAATAGAGTTGCCTTAAAAAAAAAGTTTTAAATGATTGGGAATGTCAATCTTCTGGAAGATGATAAAATTTGCAGAATTTTAGTAATTTTAGTCTATTTCATGTTGAGTGTGATATTCTATTAAGAATATCACAAGACTGATCTCCTTGTAGAACATTGTATCTCCAAAGGGGATGAGGACATTTAGTATTGATATAAAGCTGTTCATCATGTGAGTTGTCTGTCCCACAGCCAGATGTGCAAAAAGGTGTAGTAGCCACTACCTGACAAGAACAGATTAATTGGAGATAAATATATTGTATCTTTGATTAGCCACAAGGGAAGATTAGAAAACCATTTCCAAATCAGGATAATTAAACATGATTTTAGGCTGCCTACCTCAATGGTGAACAGGCAGATAAGATGTAAGTAACATTATGAGGACTTGCCTTGAAAGTGTTTTGTTTATTTGTATCAGAAGCATCACAATTAAGGCATGCTGTGGGACAAAATTTAAAATACCAAATTAAAATATGTACAAATTAAACAGATCTTGCCCTGTAACTCACAACAATTGTATCCTATTGCACTGCTATCAGATCCTCAAGTATACACTGAACAATAGGCAGATGTATGTATGTGTTGTTGTCTGCATATCTCCACAATCACAAAGAGCAGAAGTTACTGGATTGCTCTATATTCAGAGCAGTGGTTCCCAAACTTTTTCAGTCCACTGCCCCCTTGAGGCTACAAACTCATCTTTGGTGCAGTGTGGGACTCAAATTTCTGTGGGCATGGCCTAATCTGAGAGTGTGGCTTGCTGATCATGTGACTGGGTAGGTGTGGCTTGCTGATCATGTGACTGGCTGGGCGTAGCTTGCTGGCTAAGCGTGGCTTGATGGTCACATGACTGAGTAGGTGTGGTTTGGTGGTCATGTGACTGGGTGGGCATGGTCAGGTGAATGGCAAACCAAATATATGTGGTCCTCACTTAATGGCCAGTTACTTAGCAAGAGTTCTAACTTATGACTGGCGTCCCCAGAGCTACTTGACCTGTTTTTGGAGTTTTGACAGTCATGCACACACATACAACTACACTCCCTTCTAACCCTGCTGGAGCAGGTCATTGGATTAGAATCAGCAAAGCATCTCTGATTACATTCTAGTAGTGAATAGAATCTAATCAGAGATGCTTTGCTGATTCTTGTTGATTTGTTTTATTTGTATTTCTTTATTTTATGTTGCTGATTGCATTGATATGTGTGTCTCTTCTTGTGCACACCCCAGAAGCTTTTGTGATTCTTTGCAGCAAAAATTACTGACCTCTGGCTTTGCTCTCTTTTCCAATGTTCCACCGCCACCATGTTCAAGGCACTGGCCCCACAAGCTCACCCCATTAAGCCTCTTGCACCACTCTGGAGGGGCCTGCCCAAGCAAGTCCAACTGGAGCAGTGCACCAAATCAATGGGTGAACCTGAGAGAGGAAAGAGAGAGAGAGAGAACTGATAGAATCCCACCCCTGAATTGTGCCCTGCAAGGGGTCCACCTTGCCCCCTTGCCACCCCTTAGTGCCCCCTGATGCCCCCTTGCCTCTTAGTGCCCCCCTAAGACATCCCCCCCCCAGGGAAGTACCGCCCATTTTGGGAACCACTGATTTAAAGTGTCTCCTGATTTTGTTGGACCCATGCGCAATCTATTCAATGACTTCCATACTTTCCAGATTTCACAAGACCCAGGTGCCAGTTCCTCCATGGGTTTATTTATTTTATTTTCATTTGATTTGTCAATCGCTGACAAGATAATAGGTATAAGTATAAACATGAGTAAGAATACAGGAAATAGGTACAAATAAATGGGGACAAAAGGACAGGGACAGTAGGCACAATTGTGCACTTATGCACACCTGTTACAGACTTCTTAGGAATGGGTGAGGTCAATAAAGGATAGTTTAAGGTTAAAGGAGTGGGGGTTAGAGGATGTGACAATGGAGTCAGGTAGTGCATTCCAGGCATTGACCACTCTGTTGCTGAAGTTGTACTTTCTGCAATCAAGTTTGGAGTCGTTTACATTGAGTTTGTATCTGTTGTGTGCTCTTGTATTGTTGTGGTTGAAACTGAAGTAGTCATTGACTGGTAGGACATTGTGTGCTACACTTAAGTCCAAACTTAGGTGGCATTATTCAAGGTTGTCCAAGCCCAAAATCTCAAGCCTGGTGATATAGGGTGTTCTGTTGTGAGCAGAAGAATGTAATACTCTTCTCGTGAAATACTTCTGGACTCGCCCAATTGTATTAATGTCCAATATACAGTGCAGATTCCAGCCTGATGAGCTGTATTCGAGTATTGGTCTAGCAAAATTTTTGTATGCTCTAGTTAGCAATTCAATATTTCTGGAGGAGAAGCTTTGTAAGATTAGATTTACAATTCTTAATGCCTTTTTGGCAATGCTGTTACAGTAAGCTCTGGTGCTTAGTCATTTGATATGAGTACACCAAGGTCCTTGACAGAGTGAGGATTGTCAACATGGTCTTATCTAAATACATACAGGCCAAATACAAATAATTTGTATTTGTTGTACTGATTTTTTTTTACCAATGTGTACGACAGAGCATTTGTTTGTCGAGATTTGGAGTTGCCATTTATTTGACCATTCAGACACATACTCAAGGTCGCTTTGAAGGACAGTAACATTGTCAGTGGTGTTGAATAGTTTTACGTCATCTGCAAAGAGGACGCAGTTGCTTATAAGGTAATTTCAAAGGTCATTTATATAGAGTTCAAAGAGTGTGGGTCCTAGAATGCTGCCTTGGGGAACACTGCTGTTAACTGGAGCAGGGTCTGATATAGCACTCCCGATTTTTTTCTATTTATTGCCTGTTTGACAGGAATGCAATATGAAGGGATCCAGAAATGCCATAAGAGTATAGCTTTAATAGTAGTTTGTCATGTACTACTAAATCAAAGGCTTTGCAGAAATCTATGTGAATTGTGTCTACAGCTTTACCCTGGTCAAATAAAGTAGTCCATATGTTTTTGCAGTGTAGGAATTGAAGATTACAGGACAATTTTTTCCTGCCACCAAATTGTTTTTTGGAGAGTAGGTTATTTGACTTTAAGTGGAGGGTGAATTGCTTAATGATTGATTCCATGACTTTGCACATGACATAACATGGTGAGATTGGTCTGTAGTTTTCAACCAGGCTGGATCACCTTTTTTGAAGATAGGGATGACTGTAGCTAAGGATCATAGGTTCGGTAAAGAGCTGGTTCTGAATGATATCTCATATATAATGCTTAGGGGTCCGCTATGGTAGAGGAGAGCTTTTTTAAGAAGTATGTACATAATCCATTGGGGCCAATAGATAGGGATGGTTTTAGGTTACGTAGTGCCTTTTCTATGTTATCTTCTGTAAAGTCAACATGTAGTAGATCATTAGAGTTAGTTGTGATACGACTAGGAAAAGTGGGGCATGAACCATTGCTGTTTACAAAGACTGAACTGAAGAATGTGTTGAAGAGGTTGGTCTTAACAGCTTCATCATTGCAGTCTTTCCCATTTGGTCCTTTTAGTGGTAGGATGGTTCTTGAGTCTTTAAGTTTGGTGTTTACAAAATTGTAAAAGGGGCGGGAAGATTTTGTACATAGGTTTTCCTCTGGCTTGCAGTGGTAGTTTGTGTATTCTGCCTTTATCTGTCAGCATAAGGTGTTGGTTTTTAAAGTTTGCTACATAGTTAGTTTTGTTTTTACACCATAGCGATCTTTTTTTTTATTGAAGCTTCCTTATTGTTATGGGTAATTTGTTGTTTTGTTTTGGTTTTGAGGATTACTAGCGGTACATATAGTTTAATGACTCTTTCAAGTTCAAACAAGAATACATTATAATGGTCTTCTGTAGTATTACAGCTAGTGAACACAATCAAGAGATGATAGGTCGGCATCTATAAGATCATAGCTGGCTTTGGTTTTGAAGTTGTATTTTGGGGAAACCATCATTATGTTCCTCTTTGTGAGGGTATAAATTGAAACAAAAGTTGATCATACTGTGGTTACTGTTTGAAAAGGGTTCTTATATTTGTAGGCCATATATTGAATTTGAGCTGCTGCTTCTTCGCAGAAGATGAGGTGGAGGCAATTGTTAAGTCTAGTGTTGTTAGTTACTAATTGATCCAGTCCCAGTGTAGTAATGGCATTGTACAGGGTTGCATGTATGGGTTCAGATATATATTCACTAAGAGTCCAATTTATAAGAAGTAGATTGAGGTCACCAAGGAAAATAAGAGGGTGAGGGCAAGAGGCAGCCCATGTTAACAGTGAAATTAGCTTGCTTGCATGAACTATGTCATAATCAGGGGCTCTATAGCAAAGTAAGAAACATGGAATCTTTTGATCTCAGAGCGTAGTTCACAGGATCATACACATTGCTATGAGGTTAGGTCTGGGTGAGAACAAAGGTCCTTATGGTTGGTGTTGCTTTGGTGAGTGAGTTTATAGTGTAAATTAATTTTTGTTTGCTTGATTCATTTTTGAAAATGACCTTGAAGAAGCATGGGGCCACCGAGCTGTGACTGTTTTTGAACTCTGGGCCGATGTGGGAAATGTCAAGTATTTCATCGGGGCAGACGGTTGATACTTGATAGTCACAAATGTTGTGGACATTTGTGATGTCATCATCATAGGTCCACTCCGCTTTCAAGGTCTTCAAGTCTGTCGACTTAAGGAAACTTTTTCTGGATTTTCTCTGCTGAGCTGGTTGAGGGCCATAGAGACATCTGGATAGGTCTAGATTTATAGATGATTTAAGCCTTTCTTTGTATGGTGCTGCTTCTCTGCGGACAGCAGGCAGGGCAATGCCAGCAAAGTGCTAAATCTTTTCTAGACGGGTTTAAGGTATCTGGTAATAAATCTGCTGGCTTAATTCAGAGCAACATCTACTTACCCAGAGTGTGCTGATTTATACTAAACTAGCCAGGTGTATTCACCTGCCAAGTAGCAAAGAGCTAAAGCTGTTGTCTTAAGGACTCTTGGTTTGGCACCACAGGTAGAGTTCATTAAAAGATAATTGTGCTACAGTAAGCAGTACATAAGGATAAGCTCAGTGTACATAAACTTTATTGAGATTAATTTCATTTTCAGATGTCCTGCAGGTGTAACAAAACTTCCTTGCTTTTTTTCGGGGCTGAGATTTTTTTTTCATATTCTTGCCCAGTGAACAATTCTGGATTATTAAAAGCTTACCCAGATTTTGGTGTCATTTTGGGTAGTCCCATTATACTATCAGGATGTTTCTTTCTCCCACAAACCAATACATCTATATCTCAACATATATTTATTGATGATGATTTGGGGAAATTGGACTCATCAACAAGAGAAGATCCTTTGATCTTGATGAAGCCCACAAAGCTAAGCAAACTTTCCATAATATGATGCCTTCCAGATAAATTGGATTAAAACATCATCTTTAGTAAGCTATAGGCCATACTGGCTAGGAAGAACTGGATTTGAAATACAAGACATTTGGAAAGGATTTTGTTGGAAAAGATTGAAGAACCACCAAAAGAAGGTGGGAAATATGAAAAATCAGTATGAAAAATCTTCCAAGTCCTTTGGAAGAAAGATAAGGAAATATTATTTTATTTTCATGGGACTATTTATCAAGATAAATTGACCCATATTCCAAACTTCTGGCTATTTATATACAGGTTGTCTTCAACGGTTAGTGACCATTCAAAGTTACAATGCCACTGAAAAAAAGTGACTTATGACCATTTTTCATACTTACATTGCAGCATCCCCAGAGTCATGTGGTCAAAATGTGAACATTTGGAAACTGGTTCATATTTATCACAGTTGCAGTGTCCTGTGGTGATGTGATCAGTTTTTGCAACCTTCTGATAAACAAAGTTAGTGGAGAAGCCAGATTCACATAACAACATGTTACTTACTAAACAGCTGCAATGATTCATTTAACAACTGTGGCAAGAAAAGTTGTAAATGGGATAAAATTCACTTAACAAATGTCTCATTTGGTGACATAAATTTTGGGCTCAATTATGGTCATGTTGAAAACTACCTGCATATATTGGCCATTTAAAATTGCAAGACTTTCCCAGACTATGCCCCAAAACACCTTTGTGGATTCCAACAGAAGTATTTTATAGAAGAAAAATAACAGGCTAAGAGAAATGGTTAATGAATCACTAATTATTGGAGAATCATCAAGGAGAAAATAAAATTAAATCAAGAGACCAACTAATGAAAGAAGAACATACTGTAGTTGTCAAGGTTTCACATTTAGTTATCAGAAGGTTTTAAATTGGATAAAAACACTTATGGTATAGAACAAAGAAAAGCAGAATTAGAACTGTAGTTGTATGATATATTTGTAAAGATGATAAAAATGAAATTGCTAAAAAGTATACACTTTTGTTAAAATTTAAAGCATAAATACAGCTTAAATAATGTATCATAAAGTAGGCTAAGAATTTTGGTTATAGTATACAGATGGACCACTGGAAAAATATGTGTACAAAAGGGTTGAAATTTACATGTTATGTCTTAAAGAGATTTTTTTATAAAATGATGGATTGTTGGTACATGATGCCAGATAAATGATCTAAAATATATAAAGACATTCCACTGTGGAATGCAAATGTAAAAAACATGTATATTCTATCATGCTGAGATATTCTATCATGCTGGGTGGAAATGTAAAAAAGTTTTTTAAAAATGAACTTAAAGATACACATTGATACAGACTAATGTTCAATTGAACCCAGATCTTTTCCTCTTAGGATTGATAGATACAGTTAGAAAAGAGTCATAGAACATTTAAATGACAGTTTTAAAGAAAAGCTTTGAAGAGCGTTGGTGACCATATTTTATGGTGTATAAGACGCATCCCCCCCAAAATGAGTGGAAATGTCTGTGTGTCTTATACTGTTAATGTTGTCGTTGGCCCCCAACCTTTGGCTTCTGCCTCCCAGCAGTTTGCCTCCTTTGCAGCAAACAGCAAAGAGACTGGTCGGGTTCAGCACAGCTTGATTGAGCACAAGCAGCTGACTGTCGGTTGGAATTGCCTCACAATGACCAGCTGTTTCAGGCTGCAGGGACCACCATTGCCTCTTGCCACCCCCACCCCCATTTTCAGCCTCTACATCCTGTTTTCGGCCTCCGCCTGCCCCATTTTCAGCCTACACACACCCCATTTTGGGACTGTTTTGGGCAGCAACCAAAATGGGTTAAAAATGGACCACATGGAGACCAAAAATGGGATGCAGAGGCTGAAAATGGAGGCGGTAATAGGGGATGGATTTTTCTTGTTTTCCTTCCCAAAAGCTAGGTGTGTCTTATACTTCAAAGCATCTTATAGTCTGAAAAATATGGTACATGGTTGAAGCAAGTTTCAGAATTTGTTTGTAAAGAAGCCTATGTCACCCCTGAAACTGACTTGATTGAATCCATCTTGACAGCTTCAGTGCTACCACAATGGTGCTGAGGGATAGGGAGGAGGGATTTTAGATAGCTGGCAACTTGTAGCCAAAACAAAATATTTTCCTTGGGAACCAAAGATATTCTCATACTTGGTCAGAGAAAGGTGGAGTGATATCACCAGACAACCAGACAGGATTGGACCATGTGACTGATTATTTTGAGAACTTTTACTTTTAATTTGATGAAAACTATGGGAACCTTTAGAGTTAGTTTTTACCAGCTCTATGCCAATGTGATATACCAATAAAACTATTCTTTGAGCAATGTGCCTGCTTTGGAGTTTTGTTTGAGATGACTTGGAATCCTGACCATCTATTTCATTATTTAAATAATTCTGAAGGGATTTTGCCAGTGTATCATATCTACCAACTATCTGATTGCTAATGATTAACAAATTCTCAACATCAATAATAGACCAAACAGTTAGGTTTAAAGGAAGTGGGTTTTTTTTCCACTTAATCATAGTAATTCCACTTTGGAGAGGAAAAAAAAACCTATAATTTTCCAAATGCTCTGTTTTTGAAACCCTTTGATGTCCATCTTAGTATATGTTCAATATATAAATTTAAATATTTTCTTGATTTACATTTAAAATATATGTCAGTCTTAACATATATGTTGTTCCAACTTTATATATTCATATTTATCACAATTACCTCAGAATTATGTTTGCATGCAGAAGTCCTTCTTTTAAAGGATAAATTATATTTTACCATGTATTCTGGGAAGTTATTGGAAGATTGTGATTACTCTACCAAGATTATATAAAGCTATACTTGAGTAACATAGAGTAGAAACATGGTGGTGGAATGGTTAGAATGCAGTACTGCAGGCTATTTCTGCTGACTGCCAGCTGCCAGCAGTTCAAGTCTCACTGAGTCAAGGTTGACTCAATCTCCCATCTTTCCGAGGTCAGTAAAATGAAGACCTAAAATGTTGGGGGAAATATGCTGACTTGTAACCACTTAAAGAGGGCTGTAAAGCACTATAAAGTGGTATATCAGTCTAAGTGCTATAATCTACTCTTTAATTTTAGGTAAATACATGCTACAATCTTACTCAGAGACTTTAAACTATTTACTACTGTTCACATATCATACTGATTATGTTTTAATATTAATCATGGCTGATAGTCACACCACAAATGTATAACAAAGAGACCCAGTTATGATTTGCAATCTCTTTTCTTTTTAATTAGTACCTCAGCAAAATTTGCAATGGCTTATTGACCAAAGGTTTTGTTCTTTAGTTTTAGATGAAAAAAGTTAGGACTGAAGCCATCCTGGGATGTTTGATTGAAGAAATCATTTTTTCTTCAGGTTTTTGTTTTTGAATTGAAGATCTCCCCACAAGCTACCTTCAAAAAGTTTAAAAATGGAGAACTGAAGATGGCTTTGCAGTGTGCATCACTTTCATGACCACTTCTGCACATGAATTGTTTTTCTGAGAAAAATAGTTATTTAATCATAAACTAACTTTAAATTTGAATTCAGAGTTATGGCATTGCTTAATGATGATTGGTACACTTTGAACTGAGAACAAACCACAGTTACAAATTATGGTTAATTACCTCTCAGTTATTAAATGCTATGGGGGAGGGGTTGCTGAGGTAAATCAAACCACATTAAATGCTTCACGCTGTTTGTGTTGCATTTTCTATATTAATCTATTTAACAGGGAAAGAATGAAAGATAATTTTCAAACTTATTAGCTAAGAACACTTGCACTGAAGGGCAAGATAAAATTTGTTTACATAAATACATAATTCCTTGATAATCTATTTCACTATAGTACCAACTTAAGGCATGCCAAAAACATGTATAAACTAATCTCAGATTTAATTTATTTTAAAGTAAATACTAACTTTAAATAAAAATGTTCCCAAAGGATAAATGAAAAAATATCTAAAGTTAATAGTATC
The DNA here is from genome assembly GCA_015471245.1 of Laticauda colubrina. Lineage (NCBI taxonomy): Eukaryota > Metazoa > Chordata > Lepidosauria > Squamata > Elapidae > Laticauda > Laticauda colubrina. The sequence goes on along the minus strand of BLBF01000094.1, from coordinate 6,300,412 downwards.
ATATTGCAGTTTGCACATTATTGGATGCCAATGAAAGAAAGGTATAATCTAATTAAAACCAACCATCAAATTACTGCAACTTGACAAAAGTTGTGTTGAATTTGAGAGTTGCTTAATACTTTTGGGCTATGGGCCAAACTAAATGTAGATCATAAAATACAGAAAGACAAAATGAAAAAAGTATTTAATAAGAAATGTCATATATAAACCATAATCTTAATATTCTTAATTTTAAAGCTGTGCCTCTGTGCAACAATGTATGGTATCTAAACAGGGGTAGGATTCAAATTTCTTAATAACTGGTTCTGTGGGCATGGCCTAATTTGTGGGTGTGACTTGATGGTCATGTGACTGGGTGGGCATGGCTTGCTGATTGGGCATGACTTGGTGGTCATATGACTTGGTGGGTATGGCTTGTATGGAAATATTGTAAATATTTATGTAAATATTGAATTTTTTATTAAAAAAAGATAACAACTTTTACCCCAAATCAGGCAAAGCAGGCAGGCAGATTGAGTTGCTTGCAGAATCACAGGGTCACTCACAGATCTACCTTTCTGCAATCTGCTGCCTGCAATGAAAAACAGAAGCTTCAGTCCTAAGGAAGGTTCAGCTCTGATCTCAAGCCATTTCTCTCCCCCCCCCCCCACCAGAGGTGGTATTCAGCAGTATTCTGGAGAACTGGTAGCAGAAATTTTGAGGAGTTCAGAGAATCAGCAAATACCACCTCTGACTGGAGATTTCACAGTATCCTTCCTCTGTCATGCCCACCAAGTCACACCCACAGAACTGGTAGTAAAAAAAAATTGAATCTCAACACTGCCCCAACCTCCTGAATACCACCTCTGACTGGACCTCAGGGAAACCTCCTGGGTGAAGGCAAAGCAGTACAACAGTGATTTAGAGCAGCTAGAAAGCAAGAAATCCCATGATTTCCTGTTTTCTAGCTAATCTAAATCATGTGCCACAGCTGATAGTTGGAACAGCTGATCATGGGGGGAGGCAGGAAAACAGCAACTTACCAAAAATTAGGCGAAGGCACAATGCAAAGTTGGATAGTGTGCATGCGAAATAAGGAGTGAATGGGTGGGGCAGGCGGGGAGGGAAGGGGCCAGCAACTGGGTACAATTTGCTGGTTCTCTGGACTGCACAGAATTGTAACAAGCGGTTCTATAGAACCGGTCCAAACTGGTAGAATCCCACCCCTGTATCTAAAGATGCTTATTCAGTTGTTTCCAACTGAATGACCCAAAGGCCATTACTTCACTGGAATTATCAGGGATATGTTTGATATATTAATGCTTACATCTAGCCAACTTCCCTACTGACAGCCTTTTAAAAAACACCTTGCTTTTAACTTTTCTAAGGATCAAAGTCTTCAATAGTTTTTGTTTTGTATTACCTATTATATGACATTAAAAATAGCTTCAGCGGGACATTCTCCAATGTAAACATTGCAATAGTCATTTTTACTAGCCTGATAAAAAATAGCCTGTGAAAGGATAAAGTGTTGGCTTTAAGGATACTGTTGTTACAATTTTGTAAGAAAAAATTGATCTGGAAATCTCTATTTGGAGGCAAAGCAATCTGTAGAAAATAGGACTCCTAAACATTAAATAGTTATACTATGCAGAAAAGAATATTTCCATAAATACAGCTTTGCATGTAAATAGCATAGAGTGATATATTCTGCATTAAATTTCAGTCCTGTTTTCTGTTGAATATGCCAATCCTAAATCACTGGAAGCTAGCTTCATTATAGCATTGCTCTTTTAAAAAAATTGCCTGCATTTTTCTTGAGATGTCATGCTTGCTTCTGATACATGAAACCACAATCAATTTATTTCATAATTTTCCTTCCTGTCTCTCTGGATAGTCAGGTTAAAATCAGGAAGAACTCTCTCCCTCCCCCACATAGTCCACTATTCCTAATGTAAACCATCTGTATTAGATTGTAGATATAGTAATTGTGAATGGAACCATCATTAACATCTGTTGGATGCTAGGCATTGGTTAATTGGACACTTTATTTTAGAAAAATGACCATTTTTATTAAAATAAATCTGCTACAAAACTCATAAATTTCCTGATCTCAGTGTTAATTTTAATAAAAGCAATATACAATCATTAACAAGGCTGTATATAATCAAATATTGCTCTTTGAATGCTCTTCATTTGTTTTGTGCATAGTTTGCAGGAATACAAAAGAACTTGTTTTACTTGTTTTGAGTATTAATCAGTGGGAATACTGAAGGGTTATAATGTATTTTTTTTTCTTATAATTCATTTAATTTATATATTTAGTTTGCTTTGCTCAGATATTAGATACTTAATACTAATAGTAAACAATATATTGTTTGTGAGATATCCCAGACTTATTATACTTAGTGGCTAGTTTGATGCCCCATCCTTTGAGTGTGTAAGTAAATAATTATTTGGCTTACTGTTGATGATTTCCGTAATTATATGTCTGCAAAAATGGAGTGATGTAAAATACAGAAATTCAACAAAGATGTTCTTTTTACTGGGTTTATAATCAATTTAAATCCTGCTTGGTTTAAGTATAGCCTATTGAGTAAACCAGTGGTTCTCAACTTTTTCTTTACCACAGACCTTCTTTAAATATGCTTTGTGGCCATGAACCAGGGCCACGGACTCCCAAGACTTAATTTAAGATTTAAACCATAACATTTGTTCAAACCTTTATGGACCCCCTGTTATGACATCATGCCCCCCAGGGGTCTGCAAACCACATTGAGAACCACTGGAGTAAACCATTGCTTAGCACTGTACAACTAGTTAATCCAATAAATCAAATCAATATTTAGCTTACTACACTACATCAACTTAGCCTGTATTTTCATATTAGGAACTGCTAACTATATTTCTGTGATACATTCGGATATTGGAGAGAAATACAATGTATGTATAAAAAGGATTTTTTTGCGTATTTTCACACAGGTACACTCTAATGATACAATATATACAAAATAAAAAATAATGACAAATTACCAAAATAGTCAAAGACTACTTTCTACACCAGAAACCCACTGGAATTATACTGACTTTCCAGTTTTGCAAAATGAAAGTAGCACAAAAGGGTCTCCTTTTGACAAATGAGAAAATAAACAATGAATTATAATTATTTCTTTTTTCGATACATGTGAACTTCCATTCTTAAAAGATGGAAATGTGGGAAGATGGATGTTTGTTTAATCTTTGAATTTTTCTGGATGTTCATTTGTGGTTCAAGCCAATTTGATATAATGATTAAGGTGCCAAGTTAGAAACCAGATGACAGTGACTTCTAGTCCTGCCTTAGATACAAAGGCTGGACAACTTTGGGCAAATCACCTTCCCAGCTCAAGGAGAAGGGCAATGGCAACCCATTTTTGAAATCTTGCCAAGAAAACTGTAGGGCCTAGTTCAGGCAGTTAACAGAAAATAAGACTCAAAGGCATAATTTATTTATGTAATTATGGTTTCCACTTGCAGGAAATTTGAGAACTGTTCTCGAGCCCTGATACATTGCATCTTAAGGCTAGGTTACACTGGCCGACGGATGCAAAACATATGCAAAAAGGACACAGCGGATGAGCAAAATTTCGGGGGTGGCTCCATCCATTGTTATCCGCTCTCAAAAATGGTGAAAATTTGCATAAACAGAATGGAAAACAACGGAAAGGAACGGACGGGGGTAGTACGTAGCGAGGATGGTAAGCAGATGTTCGTAGGAAGCCTAGCGCATGGAAGCAGATGAAAGCGGATGACATATCCGCAGGGCTTCCAGGGGAGAATAGCGGAAGGAGCAGATGCATAGTGGATGACGCGGATGCATCACGGACGCCTACTGGATGCATAGCAGATGCGTAGCGGATGCAAAGCGTTCACTGTGCATGCGGGGAGTATGAATTGCGTCAGCTCCGTGGATATAAAAGGATGCAGCTCGCAAGCAGTCACCATTCAGAGGAAAGACCTGCTGCCAGAGACATCTTGAAAGAACACCATCGTTCGTCAGTCAGGGAAGAAGAGGAAGCCTGTGCCTACTCCTGCCAGCCCTGGTAAGAAGGACAGAACCACCATCCCACCCCCTGGCACTGACTCTGAAGCTGCTGGTGCTTCTGCTGCTGCTGCTACTGCTGCTGGTGCTGGTGGTGTTGCTGCTGCTGGTGCTTCTCCTGCTGGTGCTGCTGGTGCTTCTCCTGCTGCTGGTGCTGCTGGTGTTGCTGCTACTGCTACTGCTGCTGCTGTGGTGGACCAGCCCCAAGGCCCTCAAACCCCTGCTGCTGAAGGCCCTGAAGCCCCTGCCAAAGGGAGGAAGAGGAAAGGCAAGGAGAAGGGAGAGAGGAAACAGTACTCCATTTCCGAGGACCATGAGGAGGAGGTGCTGGAATGGCTGAGGGAGAACGAGTACCTCTGGAGAAAGGGCCACAGACACTATCGCAACACCAAGAGAAAGCAGGCAGCGTGGAGAGACAAGGCAGAGATCCTGGGCTACGCTGCAGATGTACTCCTGGGATGGTGGAAGCACATGCACACCTGGTATGGCAAGCTGCACCTGAAGAAATCTGGCCAGGCCGCTGTCAAGCTCACTGACCAGGAGATGTACATCATGGCCAAGTGCAGCTTCCTGGAGGGTGAGGCCCGTCACCGAGGAGCAGTCCCTCTGTCAACCCTCTCTCTCAGACATCCCACAGACAGCCAGTCCTCTTCCAGCCAGGAGACAGCTACCGTGTCCTGGCAGGTGTCTTTGGAGGGCCCCACGGCAGAGACCCCCCCTGACAGCTGCATTCCCCATGCCAGAGGACGTGGAGGATCCACTGTCTCAAATGGAGCAAGAAGAAGCAGCAGCCAGAGACCAACCCACACCCACACCCAGCTCCACCTCCATAGAAAGCAGGCAGAGATGCAGACTGGAGGGACAGAGCCACACTGTCCTCTTGGAGATCAGGGACACAATGAAAACCGGCACAGATCTTCTCTCTCAGCTGGTTCAAACCGCAAGCGCTTCATAACATACGTGAGCCAGACCCTCATGGACCTGCCCGAGGCCCAGTACCAGGTTATGAAGGAGAAGATCACAGCACTGCTACACCACCCTCCAGGCCCAGCTGAACCCGCTCCAACACACTCCAGGACTGCTCCTCCACCCCAGGCAATGTCACAGCCCTTCCACGGCTTTCAACAGCCCCTCACCTACCAAGGCTACGACTACCAGGACTTCCCACAGCAGAGGCAGCTCTTCCCAGTCCAAGCCCAGGTACATCGCATGCCACAGACACCTCACCTCACCCAGATGCAGACCAGACAGCCCCACTACACTCCTCCTTCCTCCACTCCACAGCCAAGCCCCACAACAGAAAATCTGTCATCAGTACTGTGCCTGACATCCCAGGTCCTTGATGAAGGGCCTCTCAACCACACGGGACTGAGTCAGCTCTCTGAGAGCTTCCTGAACACACCATCCCCTGTTGTACTCTCGGGGCTAAGCACCCCAATGGCGCCTCAGACCAGTACTCCAGTCACAGCCACCTCCATAGTTCCTGGCTGCTCAACAGCTGAGACCATGGACATGCCTCAGAGTGACTGAGAATAGTGCCAGAGACTGAGTTGTTACCTGTTCACTTTATCTTTGCTTAGACACTTTACTTGGGTCATTTTGCTTTTTTAATAAAGTCATAGAGTTTACTTAAGACAGTTATTAATAAAGGTTATCTTTGCTTCACACACTTGGTTCATTTTATTTACTTAATAAAGTGTTGGTGAAAACTTTGAAATAAGGGTTTTGGCTTTGCATGCTTGTGGGATAGGTAAGAATAATTGTGGGATAGGTAAGGATAGCTTTGGGATGGGTAAGGATAGTTGTGGGATGGGTAAGGATAGTTGTGGGATAGGTAAGGATAGCTGTGGGATGGGTAAGGATAGTTGTGGGATGGGTAAGGATAGTTGTGGGATGGATAAGGATAGTTGTGGGATGGGTAAGGACAGCTGTGGGATTGTTAAACCTCCAGTGCAAGCATAGTGGGACTGTATGGTCCACCCTCCCAGCTGCCACACATATGGCCCTTTTTTTATCAATAACAATTTATTTATTCATCAACACATTTCAAAATAAACAAAGCTCTTTATTAATGCCCTATTCATTGTAGGGCCACTCAACATACATGGCAAAATCTCATCAGTATTATGAGACAGGCTCAAGGAAACATCCATTAAGCATCTACCATCCTGTCTTGCCAGTCCACTGCTCCAGCAGGGGAGTTGCACCAGTGTTTCAGGAGGTTGTGCTGCTTCTTCCCTTCACGTAAAGCTCTGTTGGGGCCTTGTACATCCACAGTGTCTATCAGGTTTAGTCCTTGCCTACATTCACCAGGCTCCATGTCCCCATTCCCTTGTTGACAGTCCACAAGCCTGTTCTGCAACACTGGGTAGCGGGTGCACATGAGATTGTGCAGGATGCAGCAAGCTTTCACGATACTCCTCACAGTCCATGGGTGATGCTGCATGGTGATGAGAAGTACTTGGAACCTGTTGGCCAGGATGCCAAAGGCGTTCTCCACCACCCATCTTGCCCTGGACAGCCTGTAGTTGAAGATCCTCTCTTCACGGGTGAGGTATCTGGAAGTGTAGGGCTACATGAGGTAGGTTCTGAGGGAGAAGGCGTCATCATCCACGATGAAGTTGGGCACATTTTGTGTGTCATTGGGTAGGAGGTCTGGATCTGGAAAACCCATGATGAGTTGCGTTCCAGCCCATCCTTGAGGTCACTGGCGTTGTATACCTGGCTATCTGAAGCTGACCCATTGCCTGAAGCATCGATGTACATGAACTTGTAGTCAGCATCAACCATGGCAAAGAGGATGATACTGAAGAAGCCCTTGTAGTTGTGATAAGAGGACCCTGAGTTGGCTGGAGCTTTGCAGGCCACGTGCTTCCCATCTATGGCTCCAATGGTGTGGGGATAGTTCCACCTCTGATACCACTGTTCTGCAACTTTCCTCCAGCCTTCTTTAGTGGTGGGGCACTGGAGGAGCTCCTCCACGTATTCTTCAATGATGGCCTGCACCACTTCTCTGACCACTTTGCTGATGGTGTTGTGTGGCACCCTCCATACTGCATGTTTCTGTATGTGGTTCCAGAGGCCAGGTGGCGCAGTGCCACCTTCAGTCCAGGGTCCAGGCTAGGATGGAAGTTGGTGCTCGGCTTGGTCAACCTGGGTCTCAGACGCTCTACAATTTCATCAAACATGGCTCGTGGCATCCTCATGAAGTGCTGGAATGCACGAGTGTCTTCATTCCTCAGCTCCACCATCAGCTCGTCATACAGTCCAAACTCTACTCTTCTCCCGATCCATCTTCGGACCCACACAGCTCTTGAATGTCTCCTTCTTCTCTTTGTGTAGAAAAGGTGAAACAGTCTGAAGAGGGCTTGGTTCTGGTGTTGAATGATGGCAGCTACCATAAGGAGTAGGTGATGATCCATGGTGGAGATTAATGGATGATGTGGAAGAGCAAGACCAAGGGTGAAGAGGTCTGTACACCACAGCTGCTGGATTGATAGTGAGATCCAGGTGATTTCCTCCCCCTTTTTATAGGAAATATCAGTTTTCCACTAGGTGTCCTTCCACATACTCTAGACATCCTCCAGACATCCTAAATATCCAAGATACGTCCCATATACGAACGTTTTGTCCGTTTTAATGCTTTATATACAAGATGCATCCGCTTTCATCCTTTCTGTTTCTGTGCTACTAACGCTGTGTGGACGTTCCGTGTACCTTTCGCTTCCTCCCTCTTTCCGCTTTCAGCTGCAGTGGATGTGAGTTGAGGGGATGGCCAGTGGATGCCAAGAGGATACAGCGGATGTGTAACAGATGACAACGGACGTAGAATGTTTGTTGCCTGTATGTGTTGCAGATGTACATCATACGCGGCGGAAAGTTCATTCGCTCAAAAAGTTTTGTGCAGGTCAAAACTTTTTGAGCGGATGAAATAGAAGTAGACGGATGTTTGATGGATAGAGCGTATGAAACATGTACGCAGTGAGTTCACAATGGTTACATCGCGTTTTCCAATGGATGGCAAGCTTTTTTGTCCTTTATACATCCTCTTTGCATCCGTTGGTACAGTGGGAGATGGGCTTTATAAGGGATGTGTCCTACTGTGTGACAAAAAAAATAAGATTAGCTTTTTTAAAGTATAATTCTTTGAAAAAGTAAATATATTTAATTTTACACAAAAGTCCATAAAGTTATATATGTCCCATTATAACCAGTATGGCAATTTTTAAAATAATATAAGATATTAGTTGGACTACTTAGTATTTCTCAGAAAATACATTAAAGGCTTAAAAAATCAAAAATATATCTTTTCTCAAAATACTAAAAAAACTTCTAACTTATTAATTTGATTGATTGAACATGAGTTAACTGATTTCCCAGGAGTGCCAATCTTCAAGTTGCAATAAAAGAAATTGACAGATTTTCTTTTACTTAGTAGAATAGCTGTCCTGTTTATTTCTGGGAATAATGGATATCAGATATGCAGTCTTTCTGGGACACATTGTTTCATCTCATCATTTATGAATTCAGTTCTTTTTGATATTCCAGTTTATTTTGTTGTTAGCAACAGGTAGTCCTCTATTTAGAACAGTTCATTAAGTGACCATTCAAAGTTACAATATCACTGAAAAAAAGTGACTTATGACTATTTTTCACACTTACAACTGTTTTAGCATCCCCATGGTTACATGATTTATATTCAAATGCTTGACAACTGACTCACATTTATGACAGTTTCATAAATATCCAGAAGTCATGTAACCACATTTTTCGACCTTCTGATAAGCAAAGTCAATGGGGAAACCATATTATTAACAACCATGTTATTAATTTAACAACTGCAATGATTCAAGACTCACTTAACAAATTTCTCAGTTAACAACATAAACTTTGGGTTCAATAGTGGCCATAAGTTTAGAATTACGTGTGTTGCACTTTTGCAAATCTTCTGTCACCTGAAAATGATATTTATTGTCGGGGACAGGATTAACTTAATGGCTAAATATGGTAAATTACAAATACTTGATTGAATATTGCCTTTCTTCTGATTGCTAAAATTTTGCCAGAGCAGAGCTCATTCTCTAGGTCTAAAAAATTAGTGATAACTAAATTTCTAACCCATAATATTACAATCTGATAAATATTTAAGTAGATAGGTAGCTAGTAGCTAAATAGCTTAATAGATGACAACAAGAGATGGTAGATGGATATTTTAAAAACATGTAGTTCTCTCATCAGAAATTTGTTATACTAACTCTCTATAGCCACATTTTATTAAAAATTGGAAATCTTTCTAAAATAAACAAATCTACCCCACATGGATGACTATTTAATACTTTGCTTAGAAGAAAAGAGTGAGATATTTTGCATAACTTTTTCATGCCAGTAACATCCTATATTACAAAAAAAATTGTCACTCATGGGAGTAAAAATTACATTTTCTTTACTGAGAATAGACTCTCAACTGATATAAATTAAAATTATCCCCTGAAAGACAGAAGCACAACAACTTATGCCTACTGAAGAGCTTGTACCAACTGAATTATTTATAGGAGAGCCTTCAAAATGTAAAATTGTTAAGTTTTCCTACTGTACTCAGGTTTTTATATTTCTTCTTTTGCCTGGAACACAGGATGATTGAAAAGGGCTTTTTCCTTTGACTTAGGAAAAATCATTCTGACAAAAATTACTTTCAAAGTGGTTTGACAGACTAACTATAAACTTGTTTTTAGCAGAATAGCTCCTCCTTGGGTGCCAGAAAGGAGAACTCCAAAAGTAAGCATATTTTAAAGTAAGAATCGTAAAGGAATATATTTTGCATTACTCTATTCTAAATGGAAGTTTAAGATAAGTCAGCACACAACTTGGAATCTAGAACCCTAACCTATAAGAATGAAAAATTTGTGTGATGACTTTTCAGGAATAAAAGCAAAAATTTGATTTGGATTGGGAAAGCAATATACCACCCACTCTTAATTATCTCTAAGTTCTTCCAGCTAAAAGCATGACAGAATTTAACAACTCTTTAAAATAAACCTTTTCATTAAAAAATAATAAATTTAAATCTGTCATTATTGGAAAACTGACATTTCTATTTTTGCACAATTTCTGAAATTTGGATTATATTTATTCTGTTCAATGTTTATTTTGGATTGATATTGGTTCTTTTTGGTAGCAACTGCAGAGGTGCCTGTTTTCTGGAATGAGATTCCCCCAAGATTTGAACACCCATTCCCACCCATTAGTGTTTTGAAAGTTCTTGAAGACTTGGTTCTTTGCCCAGGCCTTTGGCAAAGGTAATGGAAGCCCTCTTTAAACTATGCAGGTTCTTTTCTTTTTTCCTATCTGGCTTTGTCATTTTATTTATTTATTTGATTTGTCAATCGCTTACAAGATACAGGTATAAGAATAAACATAGTTTTGAATACATGAGATGGATACTTATAAGAAAAAGAAAAAGAAACTGTTGTGTATAGAACTTGGTAGACTCCAAATGCCTTAAACTGATTGGCCAAAAAGGCCGTTCCCGGATTAGCCATTTAGGAACCAATCAACCAATTTGATTGGCCTGCCGGATGGCGGGAATACTCAAAGTACTGTCATTGGCCACAAGCTGCGGGCAAGCCGCTATAAGAAGGGCTGCCGTGGCTTGGCCTGTTGTTCTGTTATCATTGCATTACTTGTTGAAATAAAAGAGTTGTTGTTGGAACCCGGTCTTGTGCACTTATTTCTGAACGGAACACTGGTGACGAAGGTGGGATCATCGTAGAAGAGCAAGATCGAAGCACGTGGTGATCAGAACCGAGCGAGAGAGATGGCCGTAACAACGTGCCGCCCTCACCATTTAATCCTGATGAGGAGGATTGGGAGTCGTATATCGATCGCTTTCTAATGTTTTTCGAAAGCAACGAACTGCAGGAGATATCTGACCAAAGGAAGAGGACTGTCTTCCTCACACACTGCGGACCAGCCATTTTTAAAATGGTAAAGGCACTAGCCAAACCAAGAGACGTTAAACAAATGACTTGGCCCGAGCTGAACACAATGCTCCAAGCACACTATGCACCTGTGGTCTCCAACTTGATAAAAAGGCACGAGTTCTACAAAAGAGACCAAAAAGAAGATGAAACCATTGGAGATTTTGTAGCAGCCCTGAGACACATCGGAGGAGCCTGCGAGTTCCAGAACATGGACAAGGCCATAAGGGACCGCATGGTCCTCGGATTGAAGGACGCTACACTTCAGAGTAAGCTGCTAATTAGACCAAACATCACTGTGGCCAAGGCCATCACAGAAGCCGCCGCCACTGAAGCAGCAAAGAAATCTGCAGGCACTATGTGCCAAATGAATTCAATTCCAGATCTGCCGAATCAAACCAGAGAGAAAAAGGCAGAGGGAAGTAAGAAATAGCCCAAAGCGACCACCCACTATGAAGATCTCGACTCCCTGAGTGACACTGATGATGAAAATGAAGATGCCCATAGACTTCAATCAGACAAGAAATGGTGGGAAAAAAGAAGAAGCTTTTTCTTTATGTTACTTCTAGTGGCCAGGGCTGGACAAAGATATTGAATGTTGAGTGGCAACATGCCATGACTGCCAAAAATCAAGGCCTACCCCCCCCACTGGCAACAGTCAGGGAATGTGAAACTCCCCGAGGCCCATGGTCGAGACTGCATATTGACTTTGTTGGGCCAACAAAAGGCAACCCCTTTTTGTAGTTGTGGACGCCTACTTGTACTGGTTAGAAGTCATACTCATGGCATCCACGACCACCGAGGCAGTAATGAAGCAGTTAGACAAACTTTTCGCCACGCATGGACTACCTGATGTGTTAGTGTTGGACAATGGGCCCCAGTTTACCGCATTGGCATTCGAGCAGTACTTAGCTGCACAAGGCATCCAACATGCCTTGACAGCACCAACTCATCTGGCTGCTAATGGCAGGGTTGAACGCATGGTTCGGTACACTAAGGAGGGCCTAGAAAGAATGGACAAGGGGGACATGCAGGAAAAGCTAAACTGATTGTTAACCATGCAACACATTACCCCTAGCAGCACCATCAACAAGAGCCCAGCAGAACTACTAATGGGTAGGAAATTGCGTTCCTACCTCGACAGACTGCACCCCACTTATACCTGGGACAAACCCCCTGACTCCTCCAGCAAATACCGCTCATTTGAGATAGGCGACCTGGTTTACGCGAAAAACCTTACCGGGGACCCATTATGGCTTCCAGCCACAATCACCCAAATCACAGGCCCCCGGTCTTACCGATTCATGTTGGACGATGGAAGAGAATGGAAGTGGCACATTGACCAGCTTCGTTCTCGCACCCTAGAACGAACCGCCCCACCAGCGTCAACAATAAACAGACCAAAAACAGTTGAGGAGGGGGGGGAATAAGAATAATAAAAAAGGGAGAGACGAACCTCCCATAACATGACAACAAAAACGACACAAAAACACCCCAGTAAATCAAAAAGAGCAATCACATTTAGATGAACTCCAGAAGAAAAGTACGGGAGCAGGAGAACGAGGCAAGGCCTTCTTGGACGGAGACAGCCAGGCCAGCTCAACCAACCAGGAGGGAGTGGTGGAGCCATCTCAACAGGCCCGAGAGACTCAGGTGGGAGCAGCAAGGCTGACTCACCCTTCCAGGAGGTTCCATGGAGAAGGCACAGAGAGAAAGCGATCCCATCCGAACTATTTGAAGACCACGCTGAGATTGAGCTGCACAGGTCAACCAGGACTCGAAAAAGCCCCACCTACCTGTGTGACTACGTGACGCATGTTGGATGAAACCAAGGGGGGAGGGGTGTTGTGTATAGAACTTGATAGACTCCAAATGCCTTAAACTGATTGGCCAAAAAGGCCGTTCCCAGATTGGCCATTTAGGAACCAATCCGATTGGCCCACCAGACGGCGGGCATACTCAAAATATTGTCATTGGCCATAAGCCGTGGGCAAGCCTCTATAAGAAGGGCTGCCATGGCTTGGGCTGTTGTTCCATTACCATTGCATTACTTGTTGAAATAAAAGAGTAGTTGTTGGAACCCGGTCTCGTGCAACTTATTCCCGAACGGAACAGAAACAATAGGACAGGGACGGTGGGCACGATTAGTGCGCTTATGCACACCTCCTACAGGTCTCTTAGGAAGGGGGTGAGGTCAATAGTAGACAGTCTAAGGTTAAAGTTTTTGGGGTGTGGGGAAGAAACCACATTCATTCTGCCATGTTTTATAATTTTTCTTTGCCTCTTGTTGTTTTTCTTTTTTTTTAATGTTTTAAACAATGTATAAATTGCTTGGAATTGCTTGGAATCAGGCAGCAATCAAATTTAATAAATCATCATCATGAACCCAATTTTGCTGCAAGCTTAATAGACTGGATTCACACAATACTCTAATTAACATAACCCTAGTCTAGAACTGAACCAATTTTTAAGGTCAAATCTAGTATTAATACCTACTTTATTGCCTTTAATCCTATTTCCAGATGTGGTTCGAAATTGGAAACAAGAGTATTTTTTAAAAAGGCAGAGCTATAGCTAGAAGTGGAAAATATAACATGCTGCAATTATAGTGAGCAAGTGAAAATTCTTCATCTAATACTGAAACATCTCAAACATTTTGAATGAGACCTACATGTAAGTTTACAATCAGAATTCCATACATGCCTATTTGGTAATTTATCTAATTCCTAGGTACAAGTTTAGAATTTCTGTTTCAGCCTGGGCATAAGCATATGCATTTATTTATCTCAATGCTTAGAAGAAGCTCTTGTTCACAAATAAACCAGACTTTCTGAAAAAGGATGTCTCTCAACATTTCTGCTATACACTTGATCTTTTGAGCTTTTATTACACAGAAATGTGAAATTATCATATAATCAATTTAAACTGAAAAATACTTAATTTTCATTTCTATATATAGGCAGTATCAGAAAAAATTGATGGGGTGGAGGGATAGGGAGAGAGAAAAAGAGACAGAGACAGAGAAGGACATATATTAGAAATTTTTTATTCTTTTTCTATTTAAAAAAACTTCTGCAAAAGAAAAAAAATCCTCTATGTGTCCAACCAGAAGCATTCTAGATATGTTTATTTTTTAAATTTTTATACTATACGGTGACTTTGGGTGGCTTATAAGTTATAGAATAAGTAGAAAAATAATTAAAATATTAAAACATTAAAAATACAGATTAAGATTACAAAACTAACTAAAACCAGAACTAAAAGAAGTATATGATGGGGATGAAGTCTTCTTACCCTGTCAGTCATGTCCAGCGGTATGCCACCCCTAGGGGTTCTAGTCCAACTGGCAAATTCACATTTTAATGCCCTTCTGCAATGTCAAAAGGAAGGAAGGAAAAATGAAAGTAGTTCTCACTTCTGGTAGTAGAGTGCTCCAAAGGGATGGGTCACAGTGGAAAAGCTTTTTCTTCTTGAACACATTTGCTGAAATTCCTTAGAAACAGGATCCGTAGCAAATCTCTTCCGCTGGCATGAGTAGGCAAGCTACTCCTATGGGAGTAAAGACAGTTTCTCAGATACCATGGATCCATACCATGTAGGGCTTTAAAAGTAACAACCAACACCTTGACTTCGATCTAGAAGTAAACTGGTAATTAATGCAGCTTGTGAGTAGTAGTATTACACATACAACTCAAGGAGCTCCAAGAGCTGCACATGTTGTTGCATTCTGCAGCAGCTGCAGCTTCTAAATATTCTTCAAGGTTAGCCCCATGTAGAGTGCACTGCAATAATCCAGCCAAGAGGTGACTAGGGCATGAATGACCATGCACAGGGTCAGGTAATGGTCAACTGTTGAACAATAAGAAGTTACACAAAGCACTTGTAGTTGGGTCTATCACCTGCTCCTTAAAAAGTTATGAGTCCAGGAGAATCCCAAATTGTACACTGGATCCAGGGGTGGGATTCTACCGGTTTGGCCCGGTTCTATAGAACTGATTGTTACATTTCCAGGTAGTTCAGAGAACCATAAATTGGGCCTCTGGCTGGCCTACCTTTCTTCTCCCACTTCTCCATTCCCTGCCCAGTCCATTCCTACCGCACACGTGCAACATTGTGCACATGCGCGACATCCCTGAAACTGCTTCTGCCCACCCACCAGGACAGCCATTGCTGCCTACCTTTCACTACGGCAGAGCAAAAAGCCTGAAAGTTCCTCTCCCTTTGGTAAATGGCTCCTCGGTAGCCGAGAAACAGCTTGGTTGAATCCTGTTTCTCTCTGCTGCCGAAGGGAGCATTTCCCGAAGGGAGGGGAACTTGCAAGCTTTTCGCTCTGCTGGAAAAGGATCTCCCAGCAAGAGAAGCCCCAACCTGACACTAGCCTCTCCACTGATTGGCCTACTCACAGGTAAGCCTGTGACTCGCTTGCTCTTCCCCACTGTTCCAGGGCCTCCCTGAGTCATTTCTGGATCTCCCCAGGCCTCACTCAGCCTAACTACCTGCCTCCTATCCTCATGCTAGGCTATCTGTCTTCCACAACAGCATGGCCCCATCCTGCCGGCGGTGCTGGCTGGGGCCTAACTACCTGCCTCCCCATCCCCGGGCTCTCCCAGTTCTCCCTTCCATGTGACAGCTGCAGTGCAGCAAGCGGCGATGGTGCTCTGACTGGTAGGGTGGTGGAGACAGCCTCGCCATTACTGCAGTGTCTCCACCACCTCTGCCCGCTTCTCCAGGGGCAAAACAAAAGTGGCTGGAGACCATGACAGCGCTGCTTATGAGACACAGCCAGGTCTGCCGCTGCCGCACGCGGAGGTGCTGTGAGAGGACTGGGGCGGAGGGTGCTTAAGGCTCCACTGCAGCTGTTGCCATTGCACACAGAAGTGCTCTGAGAGGACCGACACGAAAGGGTGCTCAAAGCCCCACTGCAATCATTGCCGTTGCACATGGAGGTGCTGTAAGACGACCGAGACGTGGGGTGCTCAAAGCCCCACTGCAGATGTCACCCCCACTTTCTTCCTTTTCCCACTCTAACTGTGCTCTTTTCCTACCCCAACTGCTTTCCATTTGCCATGTTCCTTTGCTGCACTCCTTTCACCATCACCACCATTGCTTGCCTTTCACCCTCGTTTCTCTCCTCACTGCTCCCTTTTTGTCTTTTTTTGCCACTGCCAAAGCCACCAAAGAAAACTCCCCACCACTGGCGCAGTTCTGGGATGTGCTGCCTCCACTGCTTGCCTTCCCCGCAAGAGCCTCAGTGGTAGCCCTCTCTGTGATATCTTTCTCTCGAGTTTATTTTGCAAAATCCGTGGGCAATAATAGCAGGATAAATCATCTCTTATGCCCCTGGAATTCTTTAATGAAATATAAGATATAAAAAGTAACAAAAAAAGTAACAATTATCTACAATTGCTTTTCAGTCCTGCTATGGACATATATGCACCAAAGAGGTTTTAGAAAAATAACCAGCGCAGTACTGTAGAAATCAAAGAGAACTATTTTTGTCATTAAAAATTTGTTTAAATCCAAACTTAGAAAATATGTTTGCTATATTAGTTCAGCATCATAAAATTGCAAGCTTTTTGATTCTTATCTTCTCCTTTATTTACTTGTTTTTTTGTACTGTAGTCTTTGATTATTGCATCAGCCACAATTGAATCAATAGGACTGCATCCAGCAGAATTAGTCTAGGTAGAGGGATGATTTGTTATTCTAGGAACTAACAATCCAATATTGAGGCATTAATAATTTGTGGTGATATTTTGCTTGTGTTTTTCTCTGACAAAGTCACTTAGATCTTATTAGTATTTTTCAACATTATTTTTTTAAAAAAGGAAGAGAGGTAACACTTCAGATATATTTCAGAAAATGGCTATTTAATTTCTTATTATTTAATCAATGCAAGTTGTGTTTCAGAAATTACCAGAGGCATTAACAGAAAGAAATGATCAAAAAATGAAGGCATAAAATGCCAAAGCAAATTTAAAAACTACTTTTATATAGAAGTGATAAATCATATTACAGAAGTCAATCAGAGTGTGTGATAATTTACAGTAGCACATCATCAATATTGTTTTATAACATTCACTGTTTGGAAATAAGTTTTGTGGTATTGAATATTTATACTCCTCTGTTCTACGTTTGCACTGCTAGCATAGATAAATAATGAATTAATATTAAATCATTCAAAATGTTAAAAGGTGGAACAATAAAAGCAGCTAAATAGAGTGCAAACTAGCTTAAGCAATCTTTTGAAAACTTGAATGAAGAGATTTTGTACCCAAAACAATGCTAGATATCAAGTATGCCTTTAGGAAGATGATGAATCTCCAAAATGTTGTCCTAATCAACAGGACCTTCCTGTAAAGCAGGGATGGGATGCTATCAGTTCTGCCCGGTTCTATAAAGCTGGTAGCTCTGAAGAGCAGCAGACACTGAACCGGTTCTGTGTTTGTTGCTGTTTGGCTCATCTGCCTGCCCAGGCTCTTACTTGTCCTTTATTTCCTGCTTTTTTTCTTTTTTTAATTTTAAAAACAATTTTATTTACAAATTTAAAAATGTACAATTTCAAAAATACAGAAACAATAATATGTGAATAACATATGATTCTTTACATTTGTTATAGAATTGTTATCGCATATCTGAGGCTGAAAAAGCAGGGAAAAAGAGGCTTTCCAAATGCTGCGCATCTGCATGTAGCACTTTTCAGCTGTCTGGGCTGCATAGCCTAAGCTTGTTTTACATGCGTGCATCAGGCGCACATCTGTGTGAAGCATGCATGCACATGCAAAACATAATCAATGAACTGGTAGTAACACAGGTTGAATCCTACCTCTGCTGTAAAGTAAACAAAGTTTCATTACTTCTGTCATTCATCTTTATTATACAATGATTTGTTATGAAAAGGTAAGACTGCAAGATTCAGAAGAGAGAAGATAATGAGAAAGGCAAGAAAGTTCTGAAAAAATACTTCTATTTTTGCTTTATTGATATATTAAGGCTTTTAACAGTGTCGATTGAAATAAATTCTAGATATCCTTTGAAAATAGGCCTTACCACATCACCACAGCTGCTTATTGAAGGAACAGATACCATTAGATACTATATACCATATTTAGCTTATATACCAATATATGACAAAAATGCTGGAGCCAAGAAGTACAAACTGGAATGAAAAATGGAAAGAATCAGGAACCTTAAATATACTGATGATACCAGTTTAATAGCTGGATGATTATGCTAGGGGGGAACCCAATACAAAGAGGAAGAAGAGGACAAAAAGGGCAAGGGCATATCTGGCAGTTTCCTTTTGGGCTGTACTTCCAAGAGGAAGGATGCAATCTTGGCACTGATTTTTTTTTACTGCCTTTCTGGGGGACATGTGATCTTAAATCTGGATGATTTTCTTAGGATATAAGTAAAACCAGTTGGTGTCTTTAAGTGGTGCAAATGGATCTAAGGATTGCTTCTCCTAGGTGTCTCTTTCTGGAGAGCTTAAATGACCTCTCTGCTAAAAGGTTTCACTTTATGAGCAAGAGCTGGCTGCTGATAGTTATTGCATTTTAACTATTTTAATTCCTCAAGGTGCTCTGGCACCCTGCCTGACTTTTAACTCCAGCTTGCAGGTATTTTTAATCTAATGATTGGTATTTAGGGCAGTTTTTTGCAAGCAAAGGAGGTTTTTATATTTTTGTTCAGGTAATCCTTGACTTACAACAGTTCATTTAGTGACCATTCAGAGTTACAATGGCACTGAAAAAGTGACTCATGACTAAATTTCACACAACGGTTGCAGCATCCCCACAACCATGAGGCCAGGCGAGGAAAAGATCTCCTCGATGTGAGTGATGTTGAGTTGGCCACACCCAGCCAGTCACATGACCACCAAGCCACACCCACAAATTAAGCCATGCCCACAGAACCGGTTGTTAAGAAATTTGAATCCCACCCTGACTGGATCTGTGTGGGGTAATGCAATGCCATCCAAAGTTAACAATGAGGTCCCTTGAATCAGTGGTGGGATTCAAATTTTTTTACTAACAGTTCTGTGGGCTTGGCATGGCTTGGTGGGTGTTGCAAGGGAAGGATACTGTAAAATCTCCATTCCAACCCCACTCCAGGGGAAGTTTACTGCAAAATCCCATTCCCTCCCCACCCCACTAACCTGCTTTCCAGCTCCGTTCTCCTGTGCAGGGCAACAAAAGAAGACCCAACCAATCAGCTGGGACTTGGGAGGCAGAGAATAAATGGGGCGGGGCCAGTCAGAGGTGGTATTTGCCGGTTCTCCAAACTACTCAAATTTTCCACTACTGCTTCTCCAGAACTGGTCAGAACCTGCTGAATCTTTATCTTGCATCCACAGACACTTTGTTTTGCCTGGAATGTTGCTCTAAAATGTTTGAAGTTCTGATCAATCTAGATGTAAAAATCTAGAATTTATATTTTCAGAACATCTGAAGGACATCAGACGAGAGAAGGCTGTACTAGATTAATTCCATCCATAATAAATAAAACATTAGGCTTAATGTCATCTTTTAAATAAAATTTAGGGCACAATCATGCATATATAAATTATGCAAAATGTCTCATTAAGTTCTCTGGGTACAAAAACCTGTCTAAATTTCATTGGAAGTAACCATTACTATGGTTGACATCCTAAGCCACATTTCCTAAACTCTAGTTTACTGAGTGAACCACAGTTGTCTGGATCACATATTGTACTAAGCCATAAATAATGGCTGATAAAAATTATGATAAACCAAAAATAGGTAGGTTTGCATATTACTGTAACCCTAAACTAAACAAACCAATTTATGGTTTCATGTGATGTGTAAAACTAATTTGTTTTAAGGAAATATTTGGTCTTTACTTAAATACTAAGCCAACTATAGTTTAATGAATAAACCATTATCTGGTTTACACTTATTCAGCTCTAACATTATATGACTAACTGGATTCGAAGGGCCTGTTAAATCACAAAGAAACCACTTCAAGCTAAACAACTTATGTTCTTAAGAAATAGGCTGGCCAGGTTAAGTTTGTTAAAAATACTGGTTTGTTCTTTTGCAGAAAATGAAAACCAGAATCCCGAAGCAGCATATATAAGACTCGTCATGCCATTTTTTTCCTGCAACAACAGTGGGATTGGTTGGTTTGAGAGCAAATGGCTAAAATTATCCAGTGAACCTTTGTGGCTGAAGGTGAACTTGAACCTGAGTCTTGGGGTCATAAATAAGTCCAGCATTGTAATGCTCATTACATTGCTGTGTTGTAATAATAATGTTTACTGTATTCTTGAATCTTAATGGCTTTAACAATATATATAATTTTGCTTACACAATTACTGTATCACAAACACTTCTGCCTATTATGTTGGATGAACTTATACTATTTGCTTCTAGTTTGGAATGTTATAAGTAATTCCTCTCTATGTCACATCAGCCTTATTCTGCAAATACATACAGCTATGTGATGATTTAAATACTGGCTAATGTGCCTAGCTGCCCTGAAGCTTTTTCTGTGACAGCCCCTGTATTTTCAAACATTCTTCTCCCTGAACTTTGGCAGGCCTCTGTCCACCTAGCCTTCCAAAAAGCACTTAAGTCCTGGATTTTCCCCTCAAGTCCTAGGAGATTGCACACCAGAATCTAGACTTACTGCAATATTTTTTTTTTTTAAGGTTTACATTATAAACATTTTTATGTTATATTATTTTAAGTCTCTCTGCCTGCAAGGCAGCAGGCATACTTAATACTTTTTCTATTAATTAATTCAATTTCTATAGCCTCCCATCTCAGCATACGACTCTGGGAGCTCACAATTCAAAACATATTACAATTAATATCTTTTAAAAATTTTAAAACAGGTAAGTCAAACTCATGTTAAGGCCGTGTCACACTGCCCAACGGATGCAAAAAGGACACAATGGAAGAGAAAAATGTTACATCCGTTGTATCCGCGCTCAAAAGGGGCAAAAATTTGCATAATTGGAGCGGACAACACGGACGCGGGGAGGATGCAGGGCGGATGCAAAGCGGATGCGGAATGGAAGCACAGCGGATGGAAGCGGATGGCGCGTCCGCTAGGCTTTTGGGGGGCCTCAGCAAAGTGGACGTGGAATGGAAAAAGCGGATGCAGAACGGATGCACAGCGGATGAAGTGGATGCACAGCGGAAGCCTAGCGGATGCACAGCGGAAGCCTAACGGATGCCTGGCGTTAATTGTGCATGCGGGGGGGATGCATTGCGCAAGCCCCCCGGATATAAAGGGAAGCACCTCGCACGTGGCCAGCATTCCGAGGAAAGACCTGCTGCTGGATACCTCGAGTTCTTGCCTGCTTGTCTGCCTGCAAGCCTTGCTGCCAGCCTGCCTCCAAGCCTGCCTCTCAGCCTGCCTCCCAGCCTCCTGGGCAGCCTCCCTGACAGCCTTGCTGCCAGCCTTCCAGCCTCCCTTCCAGCCTTGCTGGCAGCCTGCCTTCCAGCCTCCCTTCCAGCCTTGCTGGCAGCCTGCCTTCCAGCCTCCCTGCCAGCCTTGCTGCCAGCCTGCCAGCCTTGCTGCCAGCCTGCCTTCCAGACTCCCTGCCAGCCAGGCTTCCTGCCAGCCTTGGTGCCAGCCTTGGTGCCTGCCAGCCTTCCTGCAAGCCTTCCTGCCAGCCAGCAACCACACAAAACCATGGGGAAGAAGCGAAAGTCTCAGCAACCTGCCGACATCCCTGGCAAGAGGGACAGGGCCACCCTCCCGCCCCATGTCCCTGACTCATCTTCTGCTGGAGCTTCTGCTGCTTGGGCTCGCTCTTCTGTTGCTGGAGCTTCTGCAGTAGCTGCTCCTGGCAGTGGTGCTTCTGCTACGTACTCTGCTGAAGCTGCTCCAGGTCCTGCTGGTCCTGCTGGTCCTGCTCGTTCTGCTCGTGCTCCTGGTCTTGCTGACCCTGCTGCTGGTGCTTACTCTGCTGCTGCTCATTCTGGTCTTGCTGCTGCTGCTGGTGGTGCTGCTGCTGATCTTGCTGCTGCTGCTTATGATCCTGCTGGTGATTATGCTGGTGATTATGCTGATTATGATCCTGCTGGTGATGCTGCTGCTGCTGCTACTGTTGGTGTGGAGGAGCAGCCCCTACAACCTGGAAGCCCCTCTGATGAGGGCCCATCTGGTCCTGCCAAAGGGAGGAAGAGACGTATGCAACAATGGGAGAGGAGGCAGTACTATATTGAGGAGGCGCACGAGGATGAGGTGCTGGAGTGGCTGAGAGAAAACGACTATCTGTGGTGGAAGGGACACCGGCTGTACAGGGACACCAAGCGGAGAGAGAGGGCGGAGAGTCTGGGCTACACTTCGGAGGTGCTCCTTGGCTGGTGGAAGCACATGCACACCTGGTACGGGAAGCTGCACTGCAAGAAATCTGGCCAGGCCAGGGTTAAGCTGACGGACAGAGAGAACTATGTCATGGCCAAGTGCAGCTTCCAGGAGGGTGAGGTCCGCCACCGAGGAGCACCAGGAGCCCAAATCTCTACCCTCTCTCTCCGGCAGCCTGCTGGGAGCCAGTCCTTTGGCGGCCGAGAGTCAGTCCCTGTCTCCATGCAGGTATCTGTGGAGTGTGCCACGGCGGAGAACCCCCGGGCAGGTGTTGAAAGCGTGGTGGAGAGTGATGAGGACTCCCTGGTGCGGTGGGAGAAAGGAGACATTGAGTCCACCACTGCCGAAGCTGCATCCACCCACACCTCCGCCACCACAGTAAGGCAGAGAGCCGGACCGCAGGAGGGGCAGAGCCACAAGGTCCTGGTGGAGATCAGGGACACCATCCGCACCAGCATAGGTCTCCTCTCTCAGCTGGTCCCCATCGAATCCTCCTCCTCCAACCGCAAGCCCTTCCTCAATTATGTGAACCAGACCCTCAAGGAGATGGCGGATCCCCAGTACCAGGTGGTGAAGGAGAGGATCACCACACTGCTTAACAACCCTCCAGACCCAGAGGCACCTGCTCCCACCCAGTCCAGGTCTGCTCCTCCACCCCAGGTGATGTCCCTCCCATACCAAGGCTTCCCACAGCCCCTCACCTACCAGGGCTACAGCTACCTGGAGGTCCAGCAGCACAGACAGCAGCCCTTACAAATGCAGGCACAGAATCATCGGGCGACACCGTTGCCACCAGTTCCAATGATGCCACCGATGCCAACCACTACAGTCCTCACCCCGCTGCAGAGCAGGCAGCCCCACTACACTGCTCCTTCCTCCATCCCACAGCCAAGCCCGGCCTCAGTACATCTGTCCTCAATACTGGGGCTGACACCCCATGGCATGGAGGAAGGACCTCTCAGCATCACGGGACTGAGCCAGCTGTCCGACACCTTCCTCAACACACCGTCCCCTGTTGTCCTCTCGGGGCTAGGCACTCCAATAACAGCTCAGACCAGCACTGCAGCAGCACCCACCTCCACAGCACCTGCTCCCTAACACCTTAGACTGGGCACACACCTCTGAGTGACCAAGAGGAGTGCCAGAGACTGGCTGCCTGGATATTTGTGGACTTTATTTGGACACTTGACTTGGGTCATGTTTATTTTACAGGTTGTTATTAATAAAGTTTATCTTTGTTTCACACACTTGCTTCATTAATTTTTTTCCATAAAGTCTGGGTGGAAACTTTTAGAAATGGTTTAGCCTTTGCATGCTTGTGGGATGGGTTAAGATAGCAGTGGGATGGGCAGGGATACCTTTGGGATGGGTTAAGATAGCTGTGGGATGGGAAGGGATACCTGTGGGATGGGCAGGGATACCTATGGAATGGGTGATATTTATGGGATAGATAAACCTCCAGTGCAAGCATAGTGAGACTGTATGGTCCACCCTCCCAGGTGCCACCCCATGGCCCTTCATTATCAATTACAATGTAAGCATTGATCCACACATGTCAACATAAACACAACTCTTGATTAAACGCCATTGTAAGCCAACCAAACATACATGGCCCAATCTCATCCGTGTGATGAGACAGGCTCAAGGAAGCATCCATTAAGCATCTACCATCCTGTCTTGCCACTCCACTGCTCCAGCTGGGGAGTTGCACCATTGTCTCAGGAGGTTGTGCTGCTTCTTCGCCTCACGTGAGGCTCTGTTGGGGCCTTGCACATCCTCAGTGTCGATCAGGTTTTGCCCTTGCCTCCATTCCCCAGGCTCCATGTACCCATTGCCTTGCTGGAGGTCCACGAGCCTGTTCTGCAAGACTGGGTAGCGGGTGCGCATGAGATTGTGCAGGATGCAGCAAGCTTGCATGATCCTCCTCATGGTCTCTGGGCGATGCTGCATGTTGGTGAGAAGTACCTGGAACCTGTTGGCCAGGAAGCCAAAGGCGTTCTCCACCACCCACCTTGCCCTGGACAGCCTGTAGTTGAAGATCCTCTCTTCACGGGTGAGGCATCTGGAGGTGTAGGGCTTCATGAGGTAGGTTGTGAGGGAGAAGGCGTCATCCCCCATGATGAAGTAGGGCACATCTTGCGTGTCGTTGGGCAGCGGGTCTGGATCTGGTAAGCCCACCGTGAGGTTGCTTTCCAGCCCCTCCTTGAGGTGACTGTCGTTGTATACCTGGGCATCTGAAGATGAGCCGTTGCCTGAAACATCGATGTACATGAACTTGTAGTCAGCATCGACCATGGTGAAGAGGATGATGCTGAAGAAGCCCTTGTAGTTGAAATAATTGGACCCTGAGTTGGCTGGAGCTTTGCAGGCCACGTGCTTCCCATCTATGGCTCCAACGGTGTTGGGAAGTTCCACTTCTGATACCACTGCTCTGCAACTTTCTTCCATCCTTCTTCAGTGGAGGGGCACTGGAGGAGCTCCTCCATGTACTCTTCAATGATGGCCTGCAGCACTTCTCTGACCACAATGCTGATGGTGCTGGGTGGCACCCTCCAGCTGTACTGCATGCTCCTGTAGGTGGTCCCTGAGGCCAGGTGGTGCAGAGTGAGTGCCACCTTGAGCCCAGGTTCCAGGGTGGGCGGGAAGTTGGTGTTTGTCTTGGTCAACCTGCACAACTTCGGCGCTGTCAGGTGCTGCACAACTTCGTCAAACATGGCTGGAGGCATCCTCATGAAGTTCTGGAATGCCCGAGGATCTCCGCTCCTGAGCTCCACCATCAGCTTGTCGTAAAGTACGTACTGTGCTCTTCTGGCGAACCATCTTCGGAGCCAAACTTTTTTTGGGTGCCTCCTTTTCTTCCCGTAGTACTGTTCACAGAGACTGTAGATGGTTTCGCAGTGTTGCAGAAGGATGTTGGCTGCCGAAAGGATTTTGTCGCAATCCACGGTGGACATGACTGGATGCTGTGGAAGAGCAAGAGTTAGATAAAGGCTGCAGAGGTGTGCACCGCTGTTCTGAAAGTGAGATGCAGACGAGTTGCTCCCCCTTTTTATAGGCAGTATAGGTGTCCCTTTGCATCCTCTAGGCATCCTCTAGGCATCCTCTAGGCATCCTCTAGGCATCCTCTAGACATCCTTAATATCCGAGATAGGTCCCCTCTGCAAACGTTTTTTCCATTTTAAACGCTTTGTTTCCATGCTTCATCCATTCTGCATCCATTCCGCGTCCATTCCGCTTCCTCCCTGCGTCTGGGCGGATGCGAGTTGCGTGGATGCGCAGCGGATGCCTAGCGGATATAGCGGATGCGTAACGGATGCGTAACAGATGCGTAGCGGATGCGTAGCGGATGCAGAACGGACAAATTGGATACATTTTCCGCGCAAAAGTTTTAAGCACCCTAAAACTTTTTGAGCGGATGAAACGTCCATAAACGGATGCTGGACGGATAGAGAGGAAGCCAAACGGAGGCAGTGAGTACATCGCGTTTTCAAACGGATGGCAAGGTTTTTTGTCCGTTGTGCATCCTCTTTGCATCCGTTGGTGCAGTGTGACAGGGGCTTTATGATGCAGTGTCACATGATGTATTGGGGCTTTTCCTCCCTTGGCTAAATTGAGCATGGCCAGCATGTGATGCATCTGGCCCCTGGGCCGCAAGTTTGACAGCCCTGTTTTAAAACAATAAAAGTAAAAAGCATTAAACCAGTAAAAACATAAAAAACATCTAAGTACATAGAAAGCAAGATGTCTGCGCTGTTAACAATACTGTATAGCCCAGAAGCAGGACATTTGGTACAGGTAGAACTCCAGACTAAAGAGCATAGCCAAATTTTTTAAAGCTTTACAGAAGGCTAACAGAGATGAGGCAATTCTGATTTCCAAAAGGACTAGGGCTGCTGGCAGAAAAATCACCTGACATTCTTTGGCTGATAGAACCTGTATGCTTATCTTATTCGATCTAGTTGAACTGATAGAAACTCTGGAAAAAAGGTGATCTCTCAAGGACCATGGTCCCAAGCCATGACAGCTTTATAGGTAACCACCAGCATCTTGAATTGCATTGGTAAACAGCTCAGGCAGTTTGTGTTATGCCTACCAAATATCTGGCACCCTTTCTTCCAAATCACGGTTCACTTAACATCTGTGAGCCCTCACAAACTTGCTTTCCTTAACTTGGTCACCCTCCTTCTTAACGCTTTTGTGAGACGTGTCTATCCTGGAGAGAGGCATATGAATGACAAGCAAATGTAATCGAGAAAGGAAAGGGGAGATGTAAGCCTTTGACCAAAAAAAAAAAATTGTTCTCCATTGAATTTCATGTTAAGTCGGCAAGGGCAACACTTTTTTCCCCCCTCTCTTTAATTAATCAGTTTATTTTTCCTCTCTTTAATTAATCAGTTTATTTTTCCTCTCTTTAATTAATCAATCCGTCCCAAACCCACGACAACAGGGCAGGGAAAGACAGCACTTCCACTCCAAGGGGATGCAGCTGCAAAAGCAGACCAAACTGCATCCAGAAAATCGCTCGGCGCGAAGCCCACTCAGGGACACTCCAGGCACGGATTTGCTTAAGGCCGTTGGCGTCAGCCGCCGCCAGGCCCGAGGATACCGGCGGATCACGCGCGTTCCAGCTGCTCTTGGAGGCTGGTTTCAGCCAATGGGCGTGCAGGAGCGGCCCTTCCTCTCGGCTGGTTGGCGCGTCAGTCTCGGCGCCGCTTACTACTGCCTTCGTTCCCTGTGCCGGGGAAAGAGGCCGGCTGTACAAGGTAAAAGCATGGCTGCCAAGGTAAGTCCCAGAGTCGGGCGCGTGGAGAGCAGCGCGAAACACTTGCTCATACTGCGCCCTTGCAGCAAATGGCTTCTAATCTGGGCTTTCTGCAGGCAGGCCTTGTCTAGCAGGGTAGCCGAAATGGGCAGCATGCTGAGTGACCTAGGGCCTGTCCTTGGGTCGCTTGGCCCGCTTTGGGTAGCGGAACCCCAGCCGCGCTGTTTCCGGATGCGAATAGGGAAAGGAGAGGAAGAAGATTTGCTTCAATCTTCTGGTCTTTTTCCTCATGGCTGAGGCAGTGGATGGGAACAAGCTCGCTGTCTGTTGAGAGGGACGGAGAGTTGCATAATGATCTTGCTCAAGTGCTCTGCTAAATCTTGCAAATTATCCATTTAATCCAATTAGTTTATGTAGTGCGGTGTCCACAAAGCCTAGCCAAGAGTTTAATAAATTTTCCCCAGATCTGATAGTGCCTTTTGAGGATGAAGATCTGATTGTTTTATTAGGGTCCATGGCCATTAGTAGATCAACCTACTTCTCTCCCCCCCACCCCCCCAGTAGTTTTACAGAACATTTTAAAGAGTTCGCAGGACAGAAAAAAGTATTTTGGGTACATTCAGATTATCTCTGGGTTCTTGGTTCCTTTCTAAAAAACAGCTGTTAAGGCCTGCCTTTCACAGTAAGATATCTGCCTGAATATTAAGATCCATTCTGGTTCTTGCAAATATGAATGTGGGCTTACTCACATTTATTAATGGGTTTATTTTACAGTAGATCTGCCCAGGATTTCTGTCCTTAAAAATGGATTGGGAGGCTGTAAATCTTGTTAGATTCCAGTTTCCATTAGCTGAAGCCAAAATAGCCAGTCATTGGTAAGAAATAATGACATTTATAATTCAGTACTATCCCGTGATAGTACTGAATTATAAGAAGATTCTGTTTCTTTCCTCTGTAATAAATAAAATGGTTTTGGAATGTCATTTCTATCTGCGCTCTTCAACTTTCAAACTGTTCTTAGTTTGGAAACTGATTTCCTATTAGAGATATAAATTCAGATCCTGTATATTTATAGAGACTATCTTGCATACCATAATAATTTTCTTTCTTTGTTGGAATAGTATCTTTTTAAAATAACTATCTGTTCCTAGTATAATACCTGTAACAGTTCAAAGAGCTAAGAATGACACAAAGGTCATATTTATGTAAGATTTTGGTTTCAACAGTGATAAAAGTCACTAGACTAACTTTGACCGTTCCCCAATTCAAATACAGAGCGAAAGCTGGTTGTTAGCCAAAGGGAGGAATTAGATTAAAAGTATAGTAATTATTTATTAACAAGTATATTTAAAAATCTTGGTCATTAAAATTCCTTATTTTCTTGTATGCTCCTTTTTCTCTCTCCCATCAAATACCATTTGACTAATGCAATGAATGGAGGATTGGTTGGTTCATGCATCACATTAAAGAAGCATGATTACTGATTCCAACCAATGCATTGATTGAACCACAAAGTAGTAAGCTGCATATTAGTACAGTATTTTGCGTACACTATGGTTCATTTTATGATATGAATTTAGAACGTTTGACTGAACCATTCAATTAATCATAGAATAAGTGTGTTGTGTGAATCAAGTCAATATCTTTATTGATTTTGGTTTAGTACTTTGGACAGTGTACTAAATGTTATAGTGGTTTGCACAACAGTGGTATTTAAACGAGTGACTTGTGGTTTATTAATTGAATCATACTTGATCAGTGTATTTTATGTTATTACCTTAATGTAAAACATTAACAATAAAACCTTCATTATGATTATAAAACCAGCAGTCACAGCCAAATGAAACAAATTACAAGTACAAACAAAAACAAAAACATTACACACATACACAAGCATACAGGTTGCCATAATGTAGCAACTGCATTTTTTTAGTAACTTCAAAGTTACAATGGTGCTAAAAATCAATGTAGTGATGTGTTCTCACATTTATGATCTTTACAACAACTCTGCTGTTTTCACTTGGTTATTTATGCCATCCCAAGATATCCTCAAAAAGCAAACTCAGTTCTGTTCAAAGAAAAAACAAAAAGTAAAAGAAAATTGAAATACAATTGTAAGCAGCCTGAGTCACATTATTTACATTTAGCTATTTATTTATTTAAATTGCTGGTCCCAATTGTGGTCACTAAACAAGGACTATGTGTTTACATACAGAGGGAGAGGAGAGAGAATGTGTGTGTACTTCTGAGTTTATTTGTATTTGTAAAAATCCATATATTTTAAATGTCTGTGTGTATATGTTAAAAAACTTTAGTACCATTTTTTGAAATTGAAGGAGAGATGAGTGGTACTAAAAGAGTCACAAAATAGACCAATGTGGTAGGATTATATCCAAATAATCGTTGAATAGGGAAAAGATTAAATAGAAGTCATGCTTTTGGTCAGGGAGCTGCTTTTTGGGGGGGGACGGTAAGTGATAAAAGCTGGGTGTAACTGTGGAGCAATAAAATATCTTACGGCTCATGGACTCAACTAATTGATCCTCATAATGACTTATACATAATATAGGATGGTATTTTGCAATGCTCTGGCAGAACAGAAGGCATCTGATTGGACAAAGTGAAATTTCAGAACTATGTTGGTGAAAAAGTAAGAAACTGACAATATGAATATCACGGGAATATCTTTTCTAGTAAGGAAGTTCTTATTGCAGCTAGCCAGCCAAACAGAAAATACTGAAGAAATGTATTCATACATGCAAGTTACCAAGTGAAGCCATGCTTATATGAATGGTCTATCATGCACACAGTACAACAGAGATAATTTCCATGTTGCTTCAGATATATTGGGATCAGTTTTTGCTTGCAAGAAAATTGGATGGATATGTAAAAGAAATAATGAGTAATCACAGTTTCCTGTAAGTGTCCAAAGTATATAATAAGCTATATTGTCACACACTGATAATTATTTAGTTACATAAAATGTCATTATTCTTACATGAAAGAGGATTTGTGATGGTCACACTACTATAACATTAACCAAAGCTATAATTTTAAATATATTTGTTTTCACTGCACATATTGGAATTTCTTAAAATATGTAAGATTTTGTTGTAAATTGCAAAGAGGTCACAAAAGATGGGTGTCCTTTGTTCATTTACTCCCTACAAGTATAACATATTCATTTTCAGACATAATAACATTTGTGAGGGGGTGAAAAAAGAACCCTAAATTTAATGAAATGCTTTTGGGTTGTTCTGGTGATTTTTTAAAATCTTCATTGGGCTTTTTTTCTAGGCTGCTGAGATACTTATGAATTTCTAGTAATGATTAGAGTCTGAATGTTTTGAAGACACCATATTGTCCTGTATAGTATTAAGATTTAATTCTTAATCATATTTTATTATCTAAAACTTTTGTCCAATTATAATGAACTTGCTTTTATTTATACTGTCAAATTGTTTGAGATGATTAGCCAGGCATCATACAATATCTTAGAGAATAACTAAAGGCCATGTTACCTCTAAGTCTCCCACCTCTATTTTTATGGGTCCTTGAATAGTATTGATAACCATGTGCTTTCCCACTTTTTCTGAAGCAGAAGAATGAGAGATATCATGCAACAGATTTGGCATAATTTAAAAGCAAGTATCTCCTGAAACTACCCTCTTACCTGAAATAAGTCTTAGTCCTCTCCATGACTCCATCCAATTTCATCA
The DNA here is from genome assembly GCA_015471245.1 of Laticauda colubrina. NCBI lineage: Eukaryota > Metazoa > Chordata > Lepidosauria > Squamata > Elapidae > Laticauda > Laticauda colubrina. Next base: position 6,269,551 of record BLBF01000094.1, on the reverse strand, counting down.
TGGTCTCTCTTGAAACATGATTTGGTACAGCCTATAATCTCCCTTAAAATTTAAAATATACGTCTTAACTACCAATTTTTCCCTTCTATACTTGTATCTGAATCTTAAACTATTTTCCTCAAAAATATACAAATCCATCTTGATTAATACTTTGATATATCAAACACAACCTCTATTTGTGTATGATATGCATGTAGTTTGTGCTAATGGTTTTAGGCACCAGGCTAGAAAACAGAAGACCAGTGGTGGTATTTGACTGGTTTGGCATGGTTCTGGTGAACTGGTAGGAGCAATGAGCAGTGGAGACTGAAACGGTTCTCTCCTCTGCTCTGCTGTTGGGCCCACTCGCCTTCCTGGGCTCCCATACTCTCTTTTATCTGCTGAATTTGAAGTGCAGGTGCTTTGCGCGGCACAGACATTTGCTGAAGCAACCAGGATCGTGCAGGCTTGCAGGAGGCGAGTTAGAATGCCTCTGCATCTGCGCAAACACCTCTGCACCTGCGCAAAGTGTGCATTTGGCGTGTGCTTGCACACAAAGTGTGTGTACATGCACAAAGTGTGCCCACCAAGCCATACCATTGAACCGGTGGAAACAATATTTGAATCCCACCACTGCAGGAGACTATAAGTAGTAATCCCATCTTAAGCATGAAAGGAGGCTGGGTGAATTTGAGTCTCTGAGCCATTCTGTCTCAACCCAGTTCACCTCACAGCTTTTTTTTTAATTATGGCAAAAGTACTAAGTTGAAAGATATTACTATCATTACATCACCATTTTGAGTTATAAAAATGTAACTTGCAAATATATCAATTTCACGGCTTCACTCAGTAAACTTTACATTAAATATATAGTTGACTTGCATAGAATACTTAGCTGATATTTGGTTGGTTGGTTGGTTTATGGTTTAGTGTATTGTGCAAGCAAAGGTTTGTAAAAGTACAGGATAAACAGAAATTCTTGCTTGGACCCATGAAACTTATGAATAATAGCTTCCAAAATGCAGGTTTAATATTTCTTTAATTTAACTTAATTTCTCCCCTATCTACTAAACCTATAATATATGCCTCTGAATAAACATTCTCTGGATGCTGAATACAAATCAGATTATGCTTTGAAATTCTTTGGAGTATCAAATACTTTTATGGAAGTTTGCAATATTTTATAAAAGATGAGATTTCTATTGAGAGCTGCAGTTTCTTAGTACCCTAAATATTAGAAAAGCAAGAATGTTTTCCTTGTGGAAATGTCAACAATGAACTAATATTTATATATTTGGAAATTTACATAAAAATTACAGAATCAGATTGTAATATAATGAAAATTTGACCCCACATGCCTGGTGATTTTTAGACAAGAACTCAAGTAAATGTGAAGGTTTCTTTCTGGTTTCTGTAAACATCTTTTAATATATTCTAATAATATTTGGCTTTTTTCCTCCTTGCTTCAGCCAAACAATGGATTGGTGAGTCAGTGACATGTTTTCTAAGGCTTCTGCTCCGTCAGAATCCTGCATGCCTACTTTTTAAATTTTAATTTGTTCATTCATTTTTGTATATTATTTTTCACTTCAGTGTATTTTTCTTCATATGCATCTCAAATTGCTAAGCATCTTCATCGCAGTGTCCAAGCTCTTTGAAAATGAATAGGTATTTTAACATTATCACTATTTATAAATGTGTCTTTCAAAACTGAGCATGCCAAGATTTTTAGATATCCAGAAAGTCAAATGCTGTTTGAGGTGTTTCATGTTTAAAATGGGGCTGTTTTATGTGCACTACATTGTAAAAAGATCTAAACCAGGGATGTCAAACTCAAAGCCCAGGGGCTGAATCTGGCCCTTGGGGTGCTTAGATCTCGTCCGTGGAGCTACCGTGGAAATAGCGAAGGATTGGCCAACAGTGCCTCTACGAGCAAAAATATAATTCCCAAGAGCTGCTCTTTCCAGCTCCGTTTTCGCTGGGAGAGGGTTGCAGGAGGTTGTCCCAGCCAAAAACAGTTCATGAGGGCCACACATGGCCCCCTTGAGGTCCATTTTTTCTTGCAGAGGGTTGCAGGAAGCTGTCACAACTGAAAATGGAGCTCAGCAGCCCGTTTTCATTGGCAAAGCATTTGGGCCACCACAGACACAGATTACATCATGCTGACCATGCCCACCCTGGCCCTCCCAAGGTCAAACACAACCTTGATGTGACCCTCAATGAAATTGAGTTTGACATCCCCAGTCTAAACAATACCAGAATATTTCTGGGACAGTCAGAACATCTCATTTAAACTCAAAATTGTACTTTGTTCCTGAAATGATGTTCTTTGAATGTGAAATATTTTGGCTATTACTAATGCTGTAGATCTTTCCAATACTGTATTTATAATGCGCAGTTTGCCAGACTTGTTCATAATATACAAATTAGTGTGTAGTCACACACTTAATGCTATAATGTGATTGTGTTTTTTGTTTTGGCCCAGCATGGTGAAAACTTGTAAATCAAGATTAATGGCTTACCATATTCTACAAACATAAAAATTTCAGTTTATTGGACAAACCATTAATAAACAAATAGTATATCAATTAGATATTGCTATTGAAAATTCCTAGATTAATAAAACCTATATGATACTTGCAATATTATTCTTTGTGTATGGGAACAGCCTTTGGTCTGTAAAATTGCAGGTAGTATTCGACTTACAATCATTTGTTTGGTGACTGTTCACAGTTACAACATCACTGAAAAAAATGATTTATGAGCATTTTTCACACTTTATAGTGTGTAATTTGCCCATGTCACCTGATTGAAATTTGGATACTTGGCAACTGATTCATATTTATGATATCCTGGGAGAACATGATCCCCTTTTGTGACCTGACGAGCATAGTCAATGGAAAAGATAGATTCCCTGAACAACCATGTTACTAACTTAACAACTGCAATGATTCACTTAACAACGGTAACAAGAAAGGTTGTAAAATGGAGCAAAATTCACTTTCAAGAACTGTTTTGCTGAGCAACAGAAATTTCGGACTCAATTGTGGTCCTAAGTCGAGGACCACTTGTATATTTCTTGACTGGTCTTAGAATTATGCCTTTATTTTAAAATAATGCTTGTAGAAGTTGTTTGTAATTTAATTAAGTGCCAAATTTATTTATTTTATTACTAGGTTATTATGATTCATGTGTCTTGGTCCTTTGTGATACAGTTCTGGAATCTGAGGAGCTACTGAATCTTTTAGGGAAAGATTCTCAGTTTCCATGGAGATGGTATGTGCCAAGTTGCAGTTGGTACAGGCCAAAGAATGTAAGAAATAATATATCAAAATTATCTCTTGGCAAGTGATCTTTTAGCTAAACACTTTTATTATACACACACTATTCTGTCATTTTTGTCTTGTTTGCTGTGATGTTTATGCTGTCTCATACAATCTCTTATTTTGCTACAATCGGTACTAGTTGAGAAAAACCAATATTCTCCTGCATGCTGTTATGAGAGTCCAGGAATAGGTAAGACTCCTCCCTTTTACATTATTGAGCTGAGTCTACCAAAGCCAGCCCTTGCTGCTGGCCCCCAGCTTTTTGACTTGGCTCCTTGATTAACAAGCGCTGAGAGTCTCTGGAGCTCTCCTAGTATACACAGCAGCAAATCTAAAATTGAAAGGAGAAAGGAAAAGAAATAACAGCAGCATAGCTCTAGGGACCTTGTGGAGCTGTGTGCCATTGAGGAGAGTGGGGATCCACTTTCCTTCAGTGTCAGGCTTCGGCGCTGGGGCTCTGGCCTGTGAAAATTGTGTGTAGTGGCTGGGAGCATCTCCAGAAGCCTCCCATGCAGTTATCCTTTGACACACAGCCTGGACAAGCGATTGGTGCTCCACAGGTGATTTTCAGAGTGCTAGTTTCAGTGCCTCTCTGCGATTTAATCAATAGTGCTGTTGTGCCTATAGAGCATTTTTTCATCCTCAGCCTCATCCTTTTTCAGTCAGCCTCAGAACACGTGGCAGTCGGCCATTTTAAACTGGGCCTAAGAGTAGCACTGCATCTTTGGGCCTGACAATGGGGAGCTGCTCACCTGGCCCGTGCATTAGGGCAAACTCTGCAGGAGAAGGTTGCAGCGCCTCTAGTGTTGACCCTTGGCAGAATGGAGAGCAATCTGGCCCAATCTGAACAACTGGACCTTGAGGAAGCCCACTGCTCCGAGGTTTCCATGAGGCTATTAAAGAGAAGGCAGCAAGACCATTCTGCTAAACGGGAAGCTGCAGCCAAGATTAGAGACAAGGCCTTTGCACCTAAGAAGTTCTCAAAATCCGAACTCAGGGCTGAAAAAAGAAGGCATGCTGCCTTGGAGAAGTAATTTGCCAAGAACCTGGAGCAGATGAGAGGGAGGAGCCAACCATTGCTTCAATCGGGATTTATAGGCGGGCCCAGAGGCTGTTTCCAGGGTTGGAGAGGCAGAAACAAGTTCTACAAGTCATCTGCAGGCATGGCCCCAATGACATAGCAGATGAAGCTTTTCCCCCTCAAAACTTGAGTAGGTCTGGGTCTAGTTTTGGACAGGAAGCCTGGGTTCCATAAGCCTAGGGTGGAGGCCACCTATAACTGCTGGCCTTCGCCCAGTGGATCCTCCTACAGGCAGCAGGCCTGAGGATATTAAGGATGTGGTTTCGGTGGCCATCGGGCAGGGGATTGCTGAGGGTTTTCAACAACTCCTTCACCCTTCTGGAAGGGGCCACGGTTTTTTCCTGGCCTTCCCTCAGGTAGTCCCTCTTGAACAGAGGAAGTTTTCTAGGATTCATGAGCAAAAGTTTCCTTCCATTCATTCTGATTGGGGAGAATATGAAGCCAGGAGTTTTATGAATCCTTCAGAACATAGTCACTCCTCCATATCAGAGGAGTAGGAAGGCAAGATTAGAAATTCCAACTTGTCAAAGGATGAGGGTTTAAGACCTGAGCAGTCCACCTCCGCTGCTGTATTCAGGCCATCCTTATTCAAACCTCTCATGCATAAGGCCTTAGTCACTGCTCAGCTAGGACCTGATGAGGTGATATCAGAACCTCCAATGGAATCTTCAGACTCTTTATTTTTGAAACCAATTGTTCAAGCTGAGGTACTTCCATCACCTTTGTTATTTCTAGACATGGTGCGTGATCAGTGCACTTCTTCAAGATCAGGGCCACACCCCTCATTTCAGGACAGGTGTTTTTATAATGTGGGCCCTTCCTTGGCCAATGCGCTACTAGTGCCATCTGTCAGCTTTCAAGAACTTGGAATGGTTTTTGTTGAGATCTCAGTTTACCAGCCCACCCGGAGAATTAACATTCCATCTTCCAAGGGGGTAATCCAAGCTGATGCAACTGATGTAGCAGTGGGAGCGATGGTGCTGCAAGCAAATGAGACTGAAACTTTACAATCTTGTGCTTACACCTCCTGTAAACTAACTGGGATGATGGGAAAGAAGATGGGCTGTTTGGGAAAAGGAAGCTTTTGCTATCCATTTGGCTTTATTAACTTGGAGGTATTTTCTTGAGGGACAAAAAACTCCTTTGAGGTGTGGATAGATCATAAAAACTTGGAGGCTCTAAAAATGCCTCAAAAATTGTCACCTAAGCAAGTCTGCTGGGCACAATACTTTAAACGGTTTAATTTTTCATTGAAGTACCTCCTGAGGGGGGGAGAATTTTATGACAGATGCATGATCTAGATTACCTCAAAATAACAGTATCCTCCCAGAAATGATCCATTCTATTGTCCTGACTAGGCAATTGGTGGCTCCAATGGTTATCAGAGCCCAGGAAAAGGGAGATGTTGATCTTTCCAAGGACTTGACTGCACAGTTAAAGGAAGCTCTAAAACTAGATGATTGGTTCCTGACCCATTCAAATGACTGTACGATCAGAGATGGTCTGGCACGGTGGGGCCAAGTTATATGTACCAGCTAGCTTGTGGGGACCTATTTTAAAGCAAGCCCATGATTCAAAAGCTGCTGGACATGTTGGATTCGTGAAATGGCAATTCTGGTGTCCTACTCTAAAGAAGGACATTGAAGCTTACGTAGTTAATTGTCCTATTTGCACTTCGGCCAAATGGCCACCTGGAAAACCTGCCAGCTTACTACAGTGTGTAGCGAGGCCGACTGCTCCATGGAAATAAATTTCCATGGACTTTATAGTGGAATTGCCTGAAAGTGGGGAAAATACAGTCATTTGGATGGTAACTGACTTGTTTTCCAAACAGGTACATTTCATACCTTGGGTAAAAATCCTATTTGCAAAAACCTTGGCTAAATTATTTATTTTGTATGTCTGTACGTTACATGGTCTTCCTGAATGGATAATTTCGGATAGGGGAGTCCAATTTATGTTAAACTTCTGGAAGCTATTCCTGAAGTTATTGAACTCTGCCCAGGGCTTAAGCTCTGCCCACCACCCACAAACCAATGGGGCTTATGAGAGAACTATTGGAACAATACCTTAGATGTTATATTATCAACAAGATGATTGGTCTGGCCTATTGCCTTTTGCAGAGGTGGTGTATAATAACTTGGTTCATAGCAGCACTGATTTTACCCCCTTTAAAGTAGCTTCGAGGCAGGATTTTGTACCCATACCAGAACTTCCTCAAAAGAAACCCAATATACCATTACTGATCAAGTCCAGTGGATAGCCCAAGTCCAGCTTACCTGGCCAGTTACCGTAAAGCATTAGATGATGCTCATCAAGCTCATAAGAAGCAAGCTGATAACAACAGAGCTCAACAAAAACCATACCAAGTGAGGGACAAGGTTTTCTTGTCTGCTAAGTATTTACAAACCACACAGAAGTCTAAAAAGTTGTGACCTAAATATGTTGGACCTTTCCTAATTGTACAAATAGTGAATTCTGTAGCAGTATAACTGCAATTACCAAAGACCCTTGGATAGAGTCACCCTGTCTTTCATGTCAGTCTATTAAAACCAGAACATATCTCCAATTTACGCCTTGCTCAGGCTGACCTCCCCCAGTCCCTCTTTTGATTGAGGATGAGCAGTATTTTGAGGTTAAAGAAATTTTAGACTCAAGGAAACAAAGAAGATGACTCCAATATTTAGTTGTTTGGAAGCATTTCCCTCCTCAGTCCGAATGGGTAAGTGAATGAGATATTAGAGCCCTTAGATTCATACAAAATTAATTCAGCTTTTCAAAGGGTACAAGAGCTGATACTTCCTAATTTCTGTCTCTGGCCATCCCAAGGGTTGGAATTACAGTGGCATTGGCTTGATGTGAGACGAGCATTGTGAATATATATTCACCGCACAGTGACTTTCAGAAAAAAGGAAACCTTATTTGTGTCATTTCGGCCCAATACTCAAGGATGCAAGGCCTCATCTTCCACAATAGGCCATTGGCTATGGGCTGCGATAGCGAAAATGTATCAGACTCAATCACTATAGGTGCCCAGGGTCATGACAGCTCATTCAACAGGGAGCGCCGCAACATCAGCAGCGTGGGCCACACAGGCCCCAATAATTGAAATTTGTCGAGCTGTAGCCTGGGCCTCTCCATTGCCCTTCATTAGGCATTATAAAATAAATGTGTTTGCATCCGCTGAGGCCTCCTTTTCCAACTGCATTCTCTTCACTGATGATATAAAGTTATTCAACACCACAGGCAATACTGCTACCTTCAAAAAGACCTTGACTATGTATCAGAATGGTCAGACAAATGGCAACTTCAAATCTCAACAAATAAATGCTCTGTCTTACATATTGGCCAATAAAAAATCGTCTGAATGAACTCAATACAGAAGCCTGATGATGGCAGATGAAATTCTGCCGAAACATTGCTACAACTTTAAAAGCACAACTACAACGACGTGGGATAATATCTGAAGGTTATCTTGTAAACAATTGTCAAAAATAAATAAATAAATAAATAAATAATAAATATCACCATTATTCCATACAGCCTTAGGAAATTAACCAAGTTTCAGTATCTTCTGGAACATCATCAGACTAGAAGCCATACAAATGTCTGGATATGTCATTCTAGAAGGAAGTTGCCATGAAAAGGATGTGCTTTTGGGATACCACTAATCTCTTGAATACCAAAGTTCTCTTTGAATTTAACACCAAAACCCAATTATTGTTTTTGCTTACCAAGGGCATCTGCAGAAGTGCATTTATAACTACTATAAATGAAACATGTGGATTTTTTTTCTTGCAGTGATGTATGCAGCTATAATAATTGAGTAATAACAAAATTTATTCAATTTGTTAGTTAAACCTGGTGAAGGAAGTACAAGAAATAGACAATCTTATACTAATGATATTCAAATCTTGCTCTCTATTTTGGAGTAAGCCTTGTTTAATAGACTTCTTACTTAGTTCTGAATACATGCAATATCTTCATTCCATCAGTGATATTGCTATATCACTTACAATACTTATACATTGCATGGGCTTTTTGAGCCTCGGGTAACTATGATTGTGTAGAATGAACAGCATAGATATATCATTTACAATACTTAATACATTTTGCATGGCGTTTTTGAGCCTCGGGTAACTATGATTGTGTAGAATGAATAACATAGATTTCTGTCTTTGGTAGAAATAAATTTAAAAAGGGTGTAGCATAAATATATCATATTAAAAAAAAACACCTTCCCAATAGTCCTTTTCATGATGGGCTCACTTACTTTTTTGTCAATATTCTATCCACTCCAAATGTCCTTTGGCCATTACAGTTTTGCAGGCCTTTGCCAAAAGATTCTCAGCTTGATTGACATTAATGGACAGCAATCACCTGGCACAACATCCTCTAGAGTTGTATGTGATTTTTTTTCATCTTCTTTAGCTACACGACTTTTAGTTTTCAGGCTTAAAAAGCTAAGAATTATAGGTTTAAAGCTGATGTAAGTGAATGTTGATAATTTATAGGGCATGTTACTTGCAACCCTAGGTTGACAGCAAGCAAGAAAACAGATTAGTTAGACTTCTTTGAAGTCTAGCCTGAATTATTTTTTGTCACCCCAGTTATTTATCACCATAGTCAAACAATGATATTTATTTCCAAGTAGGAATAATGCAGTTCAGTATTCTTACTTGGCAGTAAATATCATTGTAGAGATCAATAATACTACTGTAGAGATCTGAGGAGATCAGTGGTATTAGGATTTTTTTTCCAGATGAACCTCTGTGCCAAATCATACATGATTGGAAAGTCTTGGTTCGATACTAGAAAAAACTGCTTTCAGTTACAATTCTGAACTGATGACTTGAACTCATACATTATGCTAAGATCTAACATAACTTGCTTAGTTGTTGCTTGTAGACTTTGTAGACTTCAGTTCAGCATTCAGTACCATCAATCCATACATTCTTCTAACTAAACTAAACCAGCTAGTGGTACCTGAACACACTTGTAAGTGGATCATAAGCTCCCTAACAGGAAGCAGCAGGTGAAGCTAGGCAGAATCACATCTGATAACTGTGCAATTAGCACAGCCCCCCCCCCCCCAAGCAGGGGTGGGATTCTACCAGTTCACACCTATTTGCTAGAACCAGTTGTTAACATTATAAGCAGTTCAGAGAACCAGTTGTTAGAAGAAATTAATTGGCCCAATCCTGTAAGGAAGGCAGGAAGGAAACATTCTGGTGTTGTTTACAGAAACTGCCTCTCTCCATTAACCATTATTACATTCTTGGCAGGACTAGACTTCCTGTCTCTGGAACTTATCTGGAGTTTTTTTCCCCTCCTTTGCTGGTACTTTGATTGTGTGGAGTGAACATTTAAACTTACAATGGCACTGAAAAAAGTGGCTTATGACCATTTTTCACACTTACGACTGTTGCAGCATCCCCACAGTCATGAGAGGCCAGGCAACGAGATGTGTGCCTCAATGTGAGTGATATTGAGTTAGCCACACCTAGACAATAATATGACCACCAAGCCACGTCCACCCAGTCACATGACCACCAAGCCACACCTACCACCTAAGCCATGCCCATAGAACTGGTTGTTAAAAATTTTGAATCCCGCCCCTGCCACCAAGGCTGTGTGCTTTCTCCACTTTTCCCGATATACCAATGATTGTATCTCAAATGATCCATCTGCTAAAATTCTGAAGTTTGCAGATGATATAACAGTGATTGGTCTCATTTGAGACAACGATGAATCCTCATACCAGTTGTATAACTTGCTTCGTGCTGTAACTGGAACAGTCTGGAACTGAACGTACTCAAAATTGTAGAAATTATGATAGACTTTGGAGAAACCCTCACACACTACCCCCTGTTACAATACCAACAACACTGTATTAACAGTGGATAATTTCAAATTTCTAGGTTCTATCATATCACAAGACCCAGAATGGACACCTAACGTCAAAAACATTATCAAAAAAGCACAACAAAGAATGTTCTTTCTGTACCAACTCAGAAAGCTCAAACTGCCCAAGGAGCTGCTGTTACAGTTCTACAGAGGAATTATTGAATCTATCATCTGCATCTCTGTAACTGTTTGGTTTGGTTCTGCAACCCAACAACACAGATACAGACTTCAGAGGATAATTAGAACTGCAGAAAAAACAACTACTACCAATCTGCCTTCAATTGAGAACCTGTATACTGTACGAGTCAAAAAGAGGGCTGTTAAAAAATACTTACAGACCCCTCAAATCCCGGACATAAAACTGTTTCAACTCCTGCCCTCAAAACGATGCTATAGAGCAGGGGACCCCAACCACCAGGCCCCGGACTGGTACCGGTCCGTGGATCATTTTGTACCGACCTGCAAAGAATTAATAATCGTGATTAAAATATGTATAAAAATATGTTTTTGCTTCCGGGTGTCTTATTTTGAAAGACAACCACTTCCGCCATCACCTAACTTCTGCACTCACTTCTGCGCCTAACTTTGCGGACCGTATTGCTAAAGCTAAGGAGCCCTTTACTATTGGGGAAGAATTGATTTTGCCAGTCCTTGAAAAAGTGTTTCTGCGTGAAACTGGTCCCTGGTACAAAAAAGGTTGGGGACCACTGCTATAGAGCACTGCACACCAGAACAACTAGACACAAGGACAATTTTTTCCCGAACAGCATCACTCTGCTAAACAAATAATTCCCTCAACACCGTCCAACTATTTACAAAGTCTGCACTACTATTACTATTAATCTTCTCATCACTCCTTATCACATCTCCTCCACTTGTGACTGTATGACTGTAACCTTGTTGCTTGTATCCTTAAAATTTATATTGACTGTTTTCTAGTATGATTTGCTTGCTTATTGTACCAGATGACTATTATTAAGTATTGTATCTTATGATTCTTGACCAATGTATCTTTTCTCTTATGTACATTGAGAGCATTTGCACCAAGACAAATTTCTTGTGTGTCCAATCACAGTCAGATAATAAAGAATTCAGTTCAGTTCAGCATATTATGTAAATTCAACAATTGTGGTTTATAAGTCATTATTTATGGCTTAGTTGTTGGACCTCAGCCAATGTTGGCTTATTCAGTAAACAATGGATAAGGAAACAATTACTTTAATATGTCGATCAAACTATACTTTGGGATGGTATAAAGCAGCTTATGTTCTTTGAGTGCTTGAAATCAGTAGGAAAGTTTCCACTGAGTATGCCAGGTGTTGGATTGTATATACTTTATGTGTAATATACAAGTATGGAAAAGTACTCAATCTTTCCAGCCAGTATGATATCAATTTTCTTGAATTAGATTATTATAGAATTGAAAAAATGGAAACTATTAAAATAATAAAAGGTAAGCTGCTTACTAACTTTTTTGTATTTTAAAATAATTTCCACAGTTTTTGAGTACCTTAAAAACATATGACTGAATCTCAAGTTGTATCAGAAATATTGCTTTAGCCTTCTTGAGAGGCAGTGAAGTTAAATTACTCGTAAAAATTAGGCCACAGGCATTTTTCTTTTTCCTTTTTAAATAACAAATAGCATTTGAAAATATAATAGGTATGCTGCCTTTGGAAAAGATTAGTATTATAAAGAAGTATTATAAAAGTGCTTGACCACTGTTGCTTTAAATCTTAACTTGATTTATCATCTTTGAAAAATATCCGCTTAGAGGCATTAGATAACATTGCTGATTTCTACTCGAACAAAGATAACTTGACTCTTTCAAATGGTGCATAGCTTCTCAGAACACAACGTTCAGTACCCTTTGTTCAAGGTGAATTGTCCTTTGTGAAGTGTTTTATTTGTGAGGCAGAAAACCATAACACATTTCTTGAAGAAATGTTCCTGGTGGATTAAAATTTATAACCATAGAATCCATCATGTGATACAACATTGATACAATATACTAAGCTATAACAGGTGAGGCCATAGCTTACATGGGACTGAAGTTTTGAGGAATAAATTGGGGATTACATTTCAATCTCCTCCTCCCCCGCAAGTCTCAGAATGACATGAAAGTATTCACACTCACACAGAAGCCACAAAAAAGATATGTAACCATGTGTTCTGAGCCCTTCTAGTTTAATACAGCGGTACCCAGCTTTGTTCCCTTAATATTATAGACTGTAGCTTCCACAGTCTTTTGTCCTGGCCCTGCTGGCTGGAGTAGATAGATATGAGTGAAAGTTCTAAACTAGGACCTGGTTCATCTGATTTAGCATGTTATTTAAGCTGAATGCAATCATTCATTTTAAAGACAGAGAGTTTTGATGTTTATAATTATGGTTTGAATTGGATTAGTTTTATCTGCACTGTGGTTCCTTGTATTGTACAAATCCAGATTAATGGTAAAGTAATAAATCACGGAAATCATGGAAAATCTAGCAAAAGGCAAAACAGTAGTTTTCAGTTGCAACATTTCCACTAGACCCATCTAGTTTTCAGTGCATTTGATTTGTATTTTGTTTTAAGCTGAAGAGATGACGGAAACAAAGCTTCAATACTTGGTTTTTCTTTATTTTTACAAATACAATTTGTACTGGTCAAATGCTGTAAAATAACTGGAATACAACTGAGAAAAACTGTTATGATAGGTGCCATAGATAGATTTGTTATCCCCAGTTAATACTAAGTTAATGGATTTTCTCTTTTTTATGTTTATATTTACCTTGCAAGATAAGCTAATACACATGATGATTCTTTAGTAAGGCTGGTTAACTCTTATTTTTTCTCTGCATTCCCTTTTAAAATTGTTTTATACTTCGTTGTTATTTGTAATACATGTTGCTTTTCAGCGCTAAGATTTCAGTAGCAATATTCAAGCGTGGCAGAATATCTGAAAGCAATTAGAAGATATTCCCATAAGTAGAAATTGCCTTTATAGCCCCATCACATCACATTGTCTAAATCTGATTAGAGTGTTACAGTGAAGATGCATTGAATTTTGAATGATTTTCACATTTCCATTAAAGTAGTCTTTTTTTTCATTGACATTAAGTCAGCCTGTCTATCACTTTACTTTTTAAATAATGCAGCATGCCAGTGAGTGTCAATTAGAGAGGTGACTTTTAGTGATTGTGAATTAATCTCTTGTTGATATCAATTATATTTTTTGTCTCTTTTTTTAAAATGAAATAAAATTTGAAAATAATTGGATGTTCTAGTAGCCTTTACTGGGAGCAGGATTCTGTATGTATTTGTAATTATTAAGTTATTAGAACAATTCACTCTTAAGATTTCTTTGAGCATTCTCATGTATATTGCTATTAATAATGTATATTCTTATTTTACAATTTATATTTTATTCAACATCTGGTGTTTGTGCTGCTCCCACTCACCCACATGTCAAGGTTGGTGAGGAGAGCGTTATTCAGTCTGTTCCCCCAACAGTTCTATTTCAGGTTTTCAGTTAACCCCCAGCTGCAAGCTTAGCACAATAATTGGCTCACGATCAAGTAGTGGAACTTACCCAGTAATTTGCCTGGGTAGGTTCCAAAAATAAACAGCCCAAATCTCCTCTGAGGTCCAGGGCCTCCACTGAGATTTGTCAAATCTAGGTTTTTCAAGTCTTACAAGAAGTAGTCACAAGAATTGTCCAAGCCAGGAGTTCATGAGGTTGTTTTCAGTGAAGTCAGCCAGACTAACAAACTCCAGATTAACCTTCCAGGCAATGGCCAATTAGCCCATCCAACAGATCCAAACACAAACACTCTCCACAACTGAATTAAATCCACAAGCATCAGAGTTCTGGGCACACGATCTGGCCACGATGTACACACATGGCTTCCAGCAATGCCTCCCTCTGCCTGCTGTGCTAAATAGCCCCTCCCAGACCAGCCCATTAAGAGGGCTGGAGTCTTTTTCCCCATCAGTCTGACAGATCTCTACCTCTCTGCCCTATGCACTCTAGTATCTACCAAGGTGGGAAGCTCCTCCCCTCTTACTCATTGGCCAGCAAGCTCTCCCCAGCTTAGGCATGTTCTGCCAGCAGCTCAGGGTCAGCAATACCAGATGTGCCAAAAATGTTCTCATTCTACCATGAGGCCTCTGAGGAAGACATGGATGAGCCATCATCCACAGGAGATATCATAGTGTTCGATAACACATTGTACATATTGGACACCTGGAACATCTAGTCTATCATGACTTTGGGGCTATCCATTCTTGAGCTTTGATAATGTGCCAGAATGTTTTAAATGTTTGAACTTTTGAAGGTTTAAATCTACCAACTGAAGTTTGCAAGTTATTTTGTTGTTTTAGAGTGGGGAGGGTGGGAAAATGAAGTTGAGAATCCTAATACTAGCTTAGTTCTAGAGAAGGGTTATATATTTGTCTATAAGAAATCATGCCAGTGATCATGCATGCAGAAATTCATTTGCATATAAGGCCAGGCTTGGAAATAGTGTCAATCATTGTTAAATTTTTGTAAGTATAAAGATGCAAAAAATGACCATATTCATGTTTTAAAAACAATAAGAATTCAGAATTAAATAGATTGGAAAAGTAAACATGAATAGAAGTACTATAATTAAGTATTAAGGTGCTTCCTCTCAAAAGTCATTTAAATTTTAAAATCTCAAAGAGGGAAATATTTGTAAAATATGTATAAAAATGGTATATGGAGATTCATGAAAAGTAATGAATTTAATGCTGTAAATAAATAAACAGCTCTTTGTGTTTAAAAATGATATTTTAATTAAGAGACAAATTTGGATTTAAAAGTTTTTGGTACCTAAAAGTATTTTAATTTATATTCATAAAAATCAAATTTTCATTTAGTTATCAATTTTCTTTCAAATATCTAATGCATTTCTAATACTAATTCTTTTAAATAAATGATAAAATATTTTTATTATCTTAAATCTTTCAATTTATACTTTAATCCCACGAAAATTACAAACTCACCTCAAATACAGTTTAATCAAATGTTTTCTTTTTTCCCACTATGGTAATTGTGAAGGACAGTCATATGCTTTAAATTTATTAAATCCAGCTGGATCCTTAGCTTGTTTATAAATTTATAAAATCAACACTTTAATCAACATTTTATTTATTCTGAAAAAGTAATCCTAAACTTGTACTTAAACCTTCTTTTGCAAAGGATTGAAAAACATTCAGTGAATACAATGAAACTCGATGTTACAGATATTCTCAATATTTTAAAAAACAATAAAAATGAATTCCAAATTGTCTTAGAAATGACAATTAGCCAAATCTTAGAGGCTATATTATGCCTCTGGCACTGATTTACACCAAATAAAAAAATGTCAGTTTACAAGAAGGAAATGGAAATAAGAGTTCTATTATCTTTTTCTATACTTTTTCATTTTCTATTTTCTTTATCTTTTTGAGAAATTGTATAAATATTATTTGTATAATATAATCCCTAATAAAATTATTGAACAAAATCACAAGTAAATGACAAAAAAATTGGTTCCTGTCACCCATTCACGAAGAACCTCTGTCCAGAGTATGTTTGGATACTCTCAGAATCTCTCTTTTACTGGGACTGATTTCACAGTTGCTGCATTCAGCCAGCAATTTTGGTTCTGTTTTTTATTGGAATGCTGGTGCTGCTTGGCACACCATCAAAGGTCACATTTGTTATATGAGTGCTATCCACAAAATAGATTACGTTTTGCGATAGAAAAAAAAACAAAATGTAGGAATTTTTTTTTTATTATATACACTTGAAAGTTACACTTAAATACTACTTTTCAACATATTCACCGAACAAATTGAGGCACTAATCATAGCGGTGTACAAGCTTTGTAATTCCATTGTCATAAAATTCAGCCGCCTGAGATTTGAACCAGTCAGTCACGCCTGTCCGCAGTTCCGCGTCATCGTGAAAGCGCTGTGTTACAAGCCTGGTCTTCATCCTTGGAAACAAGTGGTAGTCGCTTGGTGCAAGATCGGGGCTGTAGGGCGGATGAGGAAAAATCTCCCACTTGAAAGCATTCAGGACTTCTCGAATGCAATTTGCTGTGTGAGGTTGGGCATTGTCATGCAAAAACAAAATTTTTGAGTTTAACTTTCCTCTACGCTTGTTCTGAAGTTTATTGTTTCACCTTGTTCCAGAAAATTGATAAGAAGTATACCTTGCCTATCCCAAAAAACAGTCGCCATAATCTTCCTTGCAGAGAATGTTTGCAAACATTTTCTTGTTTTTTGGGGGGAATTTGTGTGCCCCCCACTCCATAGACTGCAATTTGGTCTCGCTGTTCACATGGTTGACCCAAGTCTCATCTCCAGTTACGATTCGATCAAGAAAAGAATTTCCATCTTTGTTGTAAGAGTACAGAAATGTCAATGATGCGGCCATATGCTGACTCTTTTGGTTTTCTATCAGGATTTTTGGCACCCATGTTGCACAAAATTTGTGGTAGCCTAGCTTTTGTGTAACAATTTTATGCAACAAACTGCGTGAAATTTGTGGAAAACTAAGCAAAAGTTCCGTTACTGTGAAACGGCAGTTTTCACGAATCTTGTCATCGACTTTTGCGACCAGTTCATCAGTCACAATGCTCGGACGTCCACTCCTTTGTTCATCATGAATGTTAGTTCGTCTATTTTTAAGCTTAATGCACCATTGGTGCACTCCACCTTCAGTGATGATGTTGTCCCCGTACACTTCACACAGTTGCTGAAAAATTTCAATCGGTTTATGGTTTTTTGCCAACAAAAACCTTATCACTGATCGCATCTCCCAACTCGCGGGATTTTCAATTGCAGCACACATTTCAAATGTTTGCTGTGAAATAACGGGCAACGATACGAACCTCCCACTAGCACAACTAGATGCAGACTAAGCGGCGGACGCACAGACCAAAGATGGCCACACTAGCTCCGCACCTTCTTGCTACAGACGAAAACGTAATATATTTTGTGGATAGCCCTTGTAGATTTTCAGTTCCCAGGATTCCTAGCCAGCAACCCAAGGGGTGAATTATGGGAAATTTATTTCCCAAATGTCTGAAATATGTCAAAGTGGGAAAAATTAACCCAACATTCAAATGTGGGTTAATACTTTGACAGTTGATCTTGAAGACCCAAGTAAATATTATGAGTTGCAAATTAAGCAACAGCCAAAACAGCAGAGTCCATCTCTCTGAATGCCTTTGTCAATTATATTTTGCAGAATAACAAAGTTTTTTTTGAAAATAAACATATTTGCAGTTGGTGAAATTGCCAATAATAAACAATCTATTCTTAAACATTGCAGGAGAATATATCTATATCTATATCTATATCTATATCTATATCTATATCTATATATGTTTTTTTAAAATTTTCGCGGGTACTTACATGTGTGCTGTTCAGCTTCCTTCAGGTATTATCCCATGTCATTGTGCTTTTAAAGTTGTAGCAATGTTTCAGCAGAATCTCATCTGCCATCATCAGGCTTCTGTATAGAGTTTGTATAGGGGTCAGAGTCTCACAGTCTTTGGTTTTAAATTTGAGGCTAGCCTATGCTGTGCCAGGATGGTTTTTTTTCTTCATCTTGATTGGTTGGGAGTCTTGGTCTGTGTTTATTGGACTTGGAATTTGATTGATTGGTGTTTCTGGTTTCTTCTGTCTTTTTTGTGGCTTTGATTGGCTGGCCACACTCTGTTCCTGCACTGGAGGCTTTCAGTGCAGCTTGGCTTTGTGTGAAGGGACGGCTGTTATCTATTAGGAAGCCAGGTTTCATCTGGGTGCCTGGTGGGGGGGTGTTTGAGTTGGAGGTATCAGAGGGAGTCTGTTTGTGCCCAGGTGTTTGCCTGGCTTGTGGTGTGGAGATCTTTCTATTTGAGAGTGCAGGCTTCCAAATGATTGACAGTCTGGTGGAATCATCTCTTCTATTCATGCTTTCAGGTCTTTTTTCAATCTCTATGACTTCTCTGATGATTCTGTGGCTGGGGTTTTCTATAGTGGCTAGGGTTTTGGTGCCATTGAAGTTGATGTTGTGACCTGTGGCTTTCACGTGTTGGACTAGTGAGGAGGTGTGTTCCAGCTTTTTTAGTGCATTTTTGTGTTCATCCAGGTGGGTACTTATCCTTCTATTGGTCTGTCCAATGTATGTGGTAGTAAATGCAGCATGCGCGCG
>BLBF01000094.1:6230092-6250664 GCA_015471245.1 Laticauda colubrina | reverse complement strand
TTCTGTTAAAGTTGTAGCAACGTTTCAGCAGAATCTCATCTGCCATCCTCAGGCTTTCAGTGCAGCTTGGCTCCGTGTGAAGGGACGGCTGCTCTTCATTAGCAAGCTGCTATTCATTAGCAAGCTGGGTTTCACCTGGGTGCCTGGTGGGGGGGTTAGGTTGGAGCTATCAGAGGGAGTCTGTTTTTGCCCAGGTGTTTGCCTGGCTTGTGGCATGGAGATCTTTCTATTTGAGAGTGCAGGCTTCCAAATGATTGACAGTCTGGTGGAATCATCTCTTCTATTCATGCTGTCAGGTCTTTTTTCAATCTCTATGGCTTCTCTGATGATTCTGTGGCTGGGGTTTTCTATAGTGGCTAGGGTTTTAGTGCCATTGAAGTTGATGTTGTGACCTGTGGTTTTCATGTGTTGGACTAGTGAGGAGGTGTGTTCCAGCTTTTTTACTGCATTTTTGTGTTCCTCTAGGCGGGTACTTATTCTTCTATTGGTCTGTCCAATGTATGTGGCCGGGCATGATGTACAGGGAATTTCGTATATGCCTTGGTTTTCCAGGTCAATTTTGTCTTTGGGGTTCCTCAGGATGGCTGCTATTTTTTTGTCTGTTATTTTTTTTGATTGCTCCCAACCAATCAAAATGGACCAGCCTCAAATTTGAAACCAGGAACTAACTCTATACAGAAGCCTGAGGATGGCAGATGAAATTCTGCTGAAACGTTGCTACAACTTTAACAGAACTACAATGACGTGGGATAATACCCGAAGGAAGCTAAACAGCACACATGTAAGTACCCGCGAAAGCCTATATATATGCACCTGATGTGAAGATAGCCAGGAACAACTTTTGAAGCAGTTGTACAAGCTATACAAAAAATACAATTGCCTTACTGAACTCCTGTGCATTGCAAAGTCCCCTTTCAAGATCTACATAAAACAAACACTTTTCTTTTTAGCTGTTCAACATTTTTAGGTCTTTTTGATATTTAGGGAATAAAACTCTCACCAGCAACTAAACATATAGGAAACAGCAAATATATTTTTCTTTCTTTCTGGTGTGTTTTTCTAACCAGAGTAGCAGCATGAGTAATGGATTCTTTGTCATCTGTTTCATCAGTTCATATTTGAAGGCTGATCTTTTTATTTTCTTTAAGAAATAGTAGATATAGAAAGATTATGGATTTCTAGCTTGTTAGCTACAATTACTGTGGAAGATGTGGAGGATAAAAACAATATGACTTGTATCAATAAGTCAACTGGAAGGTTTCCAATTTTGATTTAAATCTCCCAGGCAGTTTATAAAGTGATTTCCTTAACATGCATTTTTTGGTTTGCTTTTGTTTTTAATTTTGATCCAGACAATCATACGACATATAAAACTGTTCATAATCAAGTGAATTCTGTCTTGCTATGTTTTGTGGAAATGAATCATTAGTACATATGCTATGTTAATAAATATCTATGAAGAATTCTTCCTCTCTCCTATTGCCCTACACGCTAACAGATGTTAGATTGTAAGTGATTTGAGGAAAGGAAACTCTTGTTTGCTTATGAAATTAAGGCAGATACATACATACTCCATGAAGTATAATAATATACAAGTAAACATGCACATAAACGGCTGATTAAAAGAAACTTCAGAGATCACCTAGTTTGCAGGCTTTTACTGGTAACACATTTTGCCCTGCCAGGTGCATGGCAATTCTTTTTTTTTTTTTTCCCTTGACAATCAGCTTGACAATCAGCAAACCCATTGTGTCTGATTTAAATCCTGATGGCGTGGTATTTGGTTATTGCCATCTTCCAGAGTCAGTTGGATGTGTTAATATTCCCTGGAAATTCCTGGCTGGGACTGCTATCCTTCTGAGTTTCAGTACTAAATGTAAGTTTCAGTACTTAATTTCTGCTGCTGCTTGTCTGGTAGATGCACAACCAGACTAATATTTGTTGCCTGGGAATTTACAGTGCTCTTCAAGTATTATGATTTAGATAAAAAGAAATACCTATGTTGATTATCAGAGCATATGTAGTGAAATGTCATAGCTTTTCTTATTCAATCTATTTTATATAGAATGCATACCATTGTTAGGCAGAAGATGTTTGTTTGCAGGCACATAGATCTGTACAGGTTCTATTCCTGTTTGCTTTTCCTTACATTTTGTCTAGTTTATGATCCCTTCCTTCTTAAGTCACGAAGATGATTAATGCCAGAATAATAATTTTACACTCCATGAAGTTATTATTTTGTTTGTTGCTTATTTATTTAATTAATTTCTATGATACCCATCTCTTTGATAACAGCGATTCCGCGTGGTTTACAGTATAACATACCATATATGTTAATAAAATGAATATACAATGAACAATGAATAATAAACTTGGCAAGAATAAATTGAAAATCATTTGAACCAATCTTGATCAGATACCTATATCACATTAAGTTGTATTTTCTCCTCCTGGATACTCTTCAAATACATGAATTTTATATTGGAAGCCATCCTGTTTTGGAATTCCAGAAACTGGAATCCATGCATCTTGAATGATAGCCGGTTTGAAGAAAGTTGTAATATAGTTTGTTTAGGTTTGGAATAACGCATGCAGGAATCTAGTCATTGTGATTTTAAAACCATGGTTTATAAATTAACATGTACAAACTCTGCTAAGTAAGTCTTATTCTATAAATGATAGTAAAACCAAGTTATGCCTGAAGTTTTGCCATCTCGAACTTACTGATTGTCTTAAAACTTTGTGTGTCACATGAAAACATTTTTTTTCACTTTAATGTCACACCAGGCATGGCTGTGAATCAGTTCTTCACACACATATCCTAATATTCAGAAACTTGCTTCTTAGCAAAAGAACTCACAGAGATGATTTGGCAAGATAAGTCTGTGGTACAGACAAGAACATAGCCATATATAAAAATCAAGGGATTTTTTGTACTGCAATGCATAAAATGAAACCCTTTTATCGAGGTTCAGGGTTTAAATAGGCTTGTGGTCTTTCTTCCAAATTATATAAGTCAACAAATGCAACTAATTCTCTTGATAGCTTCAGGAGAATATTTATAGCACAAGATTGAATTGAGGAGTCCTTGGTGCTTTCTGAGCTTGGTTGTTTTCTTGCAGATGTTTCATTATTTGAACTAGATAATACCATTATTAATGAAATGTCTGCAAGGAAACAACCAAGCTCAGAAAGCACTTCCTCCTCCTCTCTCCCATTCCAGAATTATCTGTCGATGAGTGGAAAAGTCTCTTTTATTAGCATCAAAGTTCCTGAATCAGAACTTGGCAGGAACCAAAATTGCACAGCTTGGATTGTGAGAATTGTGGTAGAAGCTTCTGTGAACTTCAAAGAGTTGCCTGAGAAATGATGTAGGTAGGGAGATGTTTGCATCTCTATCAACAAAACAACGTCTATTGCAGAATTTTCACGAAGAGCTGTCCAAGGTTCTGCCTTGTTTGACCTTAACTTTATGTGGGTATCTTCTGTGGCCTAATTCCACAGGTTGTTCGTTACAGTTTTTATCTTTGAAAAAAACAAATGTACTGTATTACACATGAAGATGTTTTCTGATTGAAATTGAAAGGAATATTATATTATAGAGCTATATTATAGTTCAATACATTAATTTAAATTTTTTTGTCTGTCTCTTTCACAACACAACACACACACACACACACACACACACATGATTTTCAACCAGGTTATTAAGTTATTTTTCAGAAATAATCATTATCCAATGATTAGTTCTCTTATATTGCAACATCCTACAGGTATTAACATTGGGATGTATACATAGTGGGGATCTTACATTTGTGCTAAACTGTGAATGTTTAACAGAATATTGGATTTGCAGCTATATAGGATCATCCTTTTATATATAATAAAGTGGGGATAGAGGATAGGTAACAAATCTTTTGTAGTGGTAGTGGTGAGGGTTATTTTGTAGAGTTGTTGCAGAATTCATTGAATTTAGATCTCTTCTGCCACAATGCCTTTTGAATGGGCTCTTGAGCAAATAACTGTCTTAGCACAAGATTATGACACTTAGGACAGCATGTACACTTAGATAATACACATTTTCAAGCAACCTACCCCACAATTGCTTGGGTCATTTTAGTGAATTTTAGAAGGGATGAACTGCCAAATATCATTGATCCCCAAATAGGTAGCATTCAGTTAGGAGATCAAAACTATGTGCTTTGTTCTTAATGCCAATATGTTTCTTATTCTGTGACACATAGTTCTTATTAGAGGCAAAGGCTAACGTGAATGAATAATGTAAGATTTAGAAGATTATTTACAAGGGCCATTGCTTGTGTTTCTTTTGAGGTGATGTATTCATCCATATAATGCATGCATATGCAAAGTTACAAAATCTATCCTTTAAACTGACTTGACTATTATTATTTCAATAGAAGACTATATTTACAGAAGGACAACATATATGTTTATTTTAGTAAAAGAGAATTTGAAGTGGCAAAATATTATCTTTTGATAATATTTGTTAATGATAGTGAAATGTTACTCTTTTAAAACTCATTTTTGAATCAGGATTAATAATTTGAAGGAAGAAAGATGCTTTGGTGTAGGTGGAATAGAAGTGCTACTATGCAATTTTAGGAAAATATGTGTTTGGTTCAAGAAGTATCAGATGAGTGCTGTGTATTCTTTCATTCAAAAGCACCTTTTTACATTTTTGAATATAAAGTGCTGTGTAGCTAATGCCATGTGCCACATAACTCTAAAAAATAATTACATCCAAGTAATTACTTCTTGAAAGCATTTTGTAATCTTAACCCATTAAGATGTACTGGCATTATATTCATGCGTTCATGGGAGAATTTAAAAGTTTCCAATACTTTTGACAAAGAATATAACTGTAAATCTGAACAGTTTTATATATAAATATAACACATGGCTTAATTTAGAACATAAATGAATAATTTAATTTTTCCAAATAATTGTCTAGTTTTTCACACAGAGCCCTAAATCTTTATTTTATGTATTCTTTTAAAGAACTGGATGACTAGCAGAACCAGCAAATGGTGAAATAAAAAATAAATTTTATTCTGACTGACTAATAATTTAATGTATTATAATGTATAATGTATTTTTACTGTAAAAAATGAAGGAAGTTTTAGAAAGTACTTTTGTAATAAAAACCTATTTTATTTTATGGTTATTTTAAATCTGAACGATAAACCTATTCTGAAGATTAATTAAAATGTAGTTTCTTCTCAATTAGTCACCTCATTACAAATGTTGGCATGACTTATTCTATTGAACATTGCTATTAGCCAACTTAATTGTCAATGAATTTAGATTATCCATTTGCCACTTTTTTGTATTTTGTCATGAATGAGGTCATTGGAAGAGAGATTCATAGAGGAAAACCTAATAGCAAGAACATACAAGTTTTGAGCTCATCGTGTTTTACAGTTTATTTTACAGTTCCCATAATCTCTTGCTATTAATCATGCTAGTTGAGGTTATGGGATGAACTAAACAAGCCTAGAGTATCAATTTCATATAAAAAGATCCAAATTTTCTGGATATCTGAGAACATTTTATTTTTAACAATGAAAAACATCTTTGCAATAACTAAGCACTATGCCTTCTCTGACAATATAGTGGAAAAACTCCTAAACTCCTTGTTTTGGTCCTGAGATTTGTTGTATTAATGCATCATCATACTTTGGGGAGCCCTGTTTTGTTTGATTTCTGTTGTTTATAATATCAGTTTAGGCTGTCTGCTTTATTTGGAGTTTTATGTGTTTTATGAATTTTCTAGTTTTGCATACCACGCTGAGTCCATTATTTGTTTATTTTAAAAAACAAATAATGATCTCATTGTTTTTTATTTATGTAAAAATGTGGACTTAAAACTTGATGTGCCTTGTAGAGACAAAGCTTATAAAACTGATTGTGGAGTCAACATAATGCTTATCATTTCATGTAAACATATAAAGTAAAAGAGTAGGTGAAAATGTAAAAGTCTCATTAAAGTTAAAAAAAAGAAATTAAAGACTTGACTAAATCTTTTATTTATTTACTGGCAATATTCATTCAAACTAATGTTATATTAAATATACATTGTACATATCCACTATAATAGAAAATAATAGATTATGAATTAAATCAGTGTTATCTTTCTACAGTTGGGAGAGTGGTCATACTCTGTTTCAATACTTAAGAATTTTTATTGAGATTTGCTGACAATTCCTGATTTATACCTATCATATCTGATTTATATCTATCAGATATAGATCTGTATTAGCTATCTTTATGACTGCTTGTGTCTTATGTGCTGTAGATTAGATATGATGAGTGTTGGAACTGCAATAACACTAGATTTTGTTAGTCAGATTTTAAAGCAATAATTTAGAGTTAGAACAGAACAAACAGGAGTCAGGTGAGATACTGAAATGCACTTTGCTAAAATCTTACCTCAATTGCATAACAGCATATTTTTTTTATGAAATGTCAAAGTACATCACTGTTGGTCTTCCATCTCTTGGCCAAAATCAGTTACTCAGTTTTCATTATGATAAATTAGCCTGAATATATAATCAAATTCATTTCATTCTAGCTTTGAATAGATTGATTGTTGTCAGCTTAGTTTTGATGGTTATTCTGGGAACTTGTTTGGTTCGCTTTCATTTTGATTTCACTCTTTAATGAAAGATTTCTTATAAACTAAATATTAAAAATGCTAGAGTGAAGCTTGATTCCTGACTACATTTTGGAATATAACAGCAACAACAATAATAATAATATCACCATTGGTCAGCTGCAGAAGGCCACCTTACTCTGCTTGCATAATCTGCCAATACATCACGCAGTCCTAAACACTTGGGAACAGTTTGACTAGTGATTTGTGATACAAAACCCATCATAATTATCTTGTTTGCTGTGTATACTGTCATTTTTGTGTATAATATAATAATAATAATAGCAATACCCAAAGGGTTGCCTAGATACATGTAAATTCTGAACTTATTAGACCTCAATATCGTGAATTTTCCAAAAAACACCCTACTCGGAACTGCCTAGATACTCAGATGCTACCTTTAGGTCCCTGGTTAGGACTTGAACTGTTAAGTTTATACCAGTCCTAGACTTGAATTGAAAATTAACAACAATAATAATATAACAGGCAATTCTCAACAATCAAAGAAATTGCAACAAATCAGTAAAAACTTAAAATACAGATAAATTACAACAAATAAAATAAAAACTTAAAGTACAGATAAAAGATAACAAATGTGATGAAGTAAAATGGATATGGCCATTTTAAAGCAGCAACAGGAAAATGTTTTTTCATCACATATATTAGATTATATATTTATTTATTTTGTTCCCCATTGCAATTTATAAGATTGGAGTTTTGTGATAATCTTTATCCAAGTGCTAAAGTCTGACTCACC
This sequence comes from Laticauda colubrina, assembly GCA_015471245.1. Classification (NCBI taxonomy): domain Eukaryota; kingdom Metazoa; phylum Chordata; class Lepidosauria; order Squamata; family Elapidae; genus Laticauda; species Laticauda colubrina. The sequence continues at coordinate 6,243,234 of BLBF01000094.1, read as the reverse complement.
TTAGCTTTTTGCTACCTAGATTTCAGCATCATGAAGCAAATATAGTTGCAGCATAAATAATTCATATTTTAAGGCTCTTATCAGTTATGTTGCTGTATCCATGGCATATAACTTGGATTTACTGTAGTAATCAAGTTATAAAAATGAAATCCAGCAATATGATTGAGTTTGCTATATAGGCAAAATCTTCCTATTTTTCTACACACAAGATTTGATGCATTGTTTTGTGGAATATTTCCAGCAAAGTCACTGAATAATTGTTAAGCATTCATTTATTTTTTACATAAACTGCTGCTTAACTTATTTGAGAACATTTATGTTTCATTGTGTATTCTTTTGTTTGAATGTCTTGTTTTTATGACACTTTGACATCCTTTGCATAGACCATGCATATTAATACAATTGTATTTACTTGTAGATGGCTCTAACCAAGAGAGCTGATCCAGCTGAGCTGAAAACAATATTTTTGAAGGTATGTTAAAAGTAAATATTTTTATCCTTTAAAGCTTGAGTTTTACATTTCTTTTTTCCTTAGTTTATTATTCAACTTTTGGAGTGTTCTAACCATTAATTATTCATTGTATTATTCCCATGCTATACTTAAATAGCATTATAAACAAGGAACAGCTCTCTAAGAAATAAAATACATTATTGGATGATTATAATACAAATATAGAGAATTTTTTTTGAAATTAAAATATCCCTTCCACCCTACTCCACTAACCCACTTCTGCAAATGGAATTGATAATTCAGTATTCCTTATTCAGGACATGGAGGATTCCTTTACAAAATCAATAGAATTATATTTGTTAATTATAATTATTAATTATAAGAATTAATTAATTATAATTATTAATTATAAGAATTATAATTATTAATTTAATAATTATATTTTAATTTAATTACCTATCTTGCCTAAATCTTTGGATTTTATGTGGCAATAGCTAAAGCTAAAAGCTAACACATTAATCCTATTCATTCAGAAAAAAAAAAAAGAAATAGGGTAAATCTGATTCACAAATATGGTATTTAATATAAGTTCCAGTGTTACTACACGTAAATGTTAATCTTTATTCAGTAGTCAGAATTGAAAAATGTGTATGCTGCAAATTGTACTTTGCTTTACATTGCTATCCTCAGCTTAGGCAATTGAAATGATTTCTGAAAATAATTGACAAAATTGTGAAGGAATGTTTCTATTTGGAAAGAAAATGGCATGACTCAAAGTGATGGGGAAAACTTTCCATCCACTTTATCTTTTTTATCATGCAGCATATATTTCATGAGCAGTGGAATCTTTAAACCCTGATGTGTTTATTTCTTTTGGTTTTCTCAGTTTTCTTGTAAAATAATTCTTATAACATAAAATAATTAAAATCTAAATAATTTGCATGCTGTTGTCTTTCTTGTTCCTGTTGTATTTTCTTTGGTAAAGAAATAAATGCAGCGATAAAAATATGAATAAATTAATCTTGATAAAGATTATCATTTGAAAATTTAAACATTAATTTCCAGCATTAATTAGAAGTGTTTTGTGAGTTTATTTGAAGAGTAACCAATTGAACATTGATTTGTGTATATATGAGAGAATGTGAATTATGTTGTGAAAAGCATACCTGACCACAGAGGTCTATGGTTTAATATCTCATTTCAAGATTACTATAATAACATATGTGATACATCCCTTGAAAAATGTTCAGAAAAATATCTACCTAAGACAAATCTCAACTTTAAACAACTTTATGGATTTTCTATTTGATTTAGAGTCAATTTAAGGTCCTGGTTCTGCCTGTAAAAGGCCTGGGAAAAATATATCTGAGCAACTAGCTCTTTAATTTTTTTATTAAGTGCAAATTATATTGACTAATAAGTGAAACCTATATTGATAAAATATATTTCTGGTATTTATGCTGTTTTTTTTAATTAAAGGGCTGTCTGATAAATATATTATACATTTTAAAGGTTTTGTGTAATTATTCTTTATGTTTTTAAGATTTCATTACCTTGAAATTGAAGGGAGCAATTAATATAGTAAAGAAATAAGAAAGCCAGTCTGGTGTAGTGATCAGATATTTTCTATAAACCAGGACACTATATATTTTAGTCCTATCTTAGCATGAAGCAAGCTGGGCCAGTCATACTCTCTCAGCTCTTTCAGTTCCAAAAACCCTTGCCAAGAAAGCTGCACGAGCTGTATCAGATTTGTGATCCATGTATTTAGCAATGGGGTGGTTTTGATGTATATTAAACATATATTATCTCAAATGAGATCATTGATCAATTTAGCCCTATGTTGTCAACACTAACAAGAAACTTGCAGGGTTACAAGCAGATTTTTTTTCCAGATGACCAATAGCTATTAATGTGATTGAAGCTTGAGAATATAAAACACAGGACAGGTATTATGAATATTGTGAAAACAGCAAATAGTTCTTCCTACCTGGCAGTAGCTTCCCAAACTTCAGAAGACTCTGCTGCTATTTCTCCAGCCCTGTGGCCAACTTCATATGTTTCTGGTTTGTTCATTTTAATTGTAGTTTGTTTTGTTCTTGAATATATGAACAATCTTAATTGTGATTAGTGGAATCAAAATGATTTTATGAAACTGGCTTTTCTATTTTAATAGATAATTTATTATTGCTATAGAAAAATAAATTTCAACCTAATAAACTACAATTGGCAAGAAGTGGAAACTGTCACATTTTCATTGCCAGTGTTACTCTCATTCAGATGATTTGGCCTTACATCTAAAAACACATAATGGCTATCAGTATATATAGACTTGGAGAAACAAAACTCAATCTCAATCTGCATTTACTCCATTTTATAGGCTTGTCTACTGGTTTTTAGAGGAGTTTATGAAATACGTGTATAGTATCCCGAGAGGCCTTTCCATGAATTCCATTATTGTAACTAATGAAAATAGCTAGTAATAATTTGTAACTGGTCATCCGAAGCAGTAATATTGACTTGATGCTTCTAAATACCATTAAAAAGATTTGAAAGGCATGAAAGCTGGCTGGCAATTCTAGCTTGTAAAAGTTGGATTTTGCTGATTTTAAGGTAACATAGTATATAAATAATGAATGGGTTTTTTTAGTTATTCATTCTACTGGGGTTAATCAAGTGGGGAAATGAAAAGTTGTACATGATAACATATAGTTTATTCATGACTTTTTTAAAAAAAGGAAACTATTTGTAAATAACTAAGAAAAATAATTTTATTTCTCGAACATTCTCCCAGTAATTTTATTGGAATATTTCAGAACTTTAATACAATGAATGTTGACAATTAATATTGAAGTTTAATTCATAAATAGAATATATTAGACGGTATAAAAATAGGAAGGAAGGAAGGAAAGAAGGGGAAAAAAGAGAGAGAAAGAAAGAAATCAAAATAAAAAATATTGTAATTGAAGCATTATTTCATGTATTAGTTAAACACATAGCAATCGATTTGAAATTTCTTAGTTACATATTTTTCAATCTGGAATTCTTGTACATTAAAAAATAATAATAAAGGCATTCCACAGTTGTACTGCAAAGACTTAAATAGGTTTCAACTTGTTAATGCCTGTGTATTTAAAATATGTGATTATCCAGTGTGAATTTTGAAGGAACTTACCAAAAAAGCCATTAGGCTTTATTATGCAATATCATATTCTCTGTAGGTATAATTACGAAAGTGGAAGAAAAATACCTGACTACAGAACCACTTTTTTGAATGTCTTTATTCCCAAACTAACAGAACTGATGTTTTTCCCACCTGCCCTCTTTTGTCATGATAATTTTGCAGAGTAACTCTACTTCTTGTAACTCTCCTACCATAACCTAAGAGATTAGACTTCAGTCAAAATGAACAAGCTGACATTTTCAAGGTCATTTCCTATATGTAGTGTGGGGGTACGTGATTGGATTTCAAATACACAAGAATAAATCACAGTGGGTAGAAGCAGAGGGACACCGAAACCTTGTGCTGCTTTCTGTTATTGAATGTCTTAGCAGGGGGCCTAGCTTGGGAAAAAAATGAAATGTAGAAGTGAAGAATGGCTGACTTATTTGATTTGTTTCTTAACTGTCTTGTTAAAAAGTTTTCAAGCCTTAGGTTTAGAAAGATTCTCCTATAAATGACTGCGTACATTGGAATCGATTGATCTGTGTGCTGGTTATAAAGTACTGAGTGTTCACTTTCGGTAGACAAGGTATCACCTAATAAACAAGCATGTGATTTTATATTGCTTTCATGTTCGAAGTTAGTTTTAATTGTGTGTGCTATTTTTACAATATGTATTTTCTTACAACTTCATTAGATAGATAAATAGCTAACAGTTAATTATAAATATAGAACTCTAATAACTTCTTTCTCAAATATTACTTTTAAAACTTTGTAACAAAAGAAAATTTGTCTTAATTATAAAAATGCACTGTTGTTAGATGTTCAGGTTTTGTATTTTTCTGTTTTGTTTTTATCTTTCTCCAACAATTGCCTGAAAAAAATTGCCTGTATATGACTTACAGTACATCTAGACAGTTATGTCACTTCTGCCCATAATTTACATTTTTAAATCTGTGAGAGAAGCCCAGCTGCATGTATGAGTAAAGATGGTTAGACACAATTCTGGCTTGATGTAACAGGCAATGGCACTTGCGATACAAAACAATATCTGATTCTTTGAATTTTGCTTGGAATTATAGTAGATACCTAGTTTGTTTCTTGATATGGATAATGCTTTGTGCAAAATTCTGGTAAATATTATCAGGCCATGTCAAAAAACAAACAAACCTATAAACTTCCTGAATTAGGAGTATGTCTTTTCTATTCAGAATGTTTTGCTTGCTGTGATATTTTCAAGTTGACATGTAGTGACAAATATTTTTATGTAGTTTATTTACAATTGAATTTTAATATATTTTCACCATATCCAAGAGGTTCATAATATTGCAATATGCATGTGTAAACTTAGCATTTTCATGGATTTCTTTATCTTATCAGCCTCTTTCTGATTAGACTGTTTGCTGAATTGCAACTTGGAAAAGTACATAGCAATGATAAGGAATGGACAACCTGTTCTAATAATTGATAAACAATGTTTTGATCCAGAACATTACTAAAAAAGTACCCAGGCCCAGTTGACTTTTTTTTTTAATTGAATCCTTTGTTTCCTTTTTGCTTCACAGAAATTTGATTTGTTATGTTGTGAGAACTGGGACATGGTAGTGAAATAGGAGTCCTGGGATTGAAATAGCAACCTTTGCTATGGTTCCTAGCCAATCTGTTTTAAAGATCTTTCCAATGATTTCAGAGCATCCAGAGCCAGAACATTAGAATATTAGAATTGAAGTTTATTTTTCACTTCTAAAAGAAATACAATATAATTTCAGACAAGCAAAAATTGATAACCTAAAGTCTAAAAGGCAAAGGTTCCCCTCACAGGCACGTGCTAGTTGTTTCTGGCTCTTGGGCGTGGTGCTCATTTCCGTTACAAAGCCAAAGACCCAGTGCTGTCCGTAGTCATGTGGCTGGCATGACTAAACGCTGAAGGTGCACAGAACGCTGTTACCTTCCCACCAAAGTAGTCCCTATTTTTCTACTTGCATTTTTACATGCTTTCGAACTGCTAGATTGGCAGAAGAACTAAGTCTAAAAGTCATAAATAAGTTTTCAGTTAACAATGTTAGGGAGTAAAGAAACAGGGCAGTTTATTAACTAACCAACCATTTGATAAATTATAGTAGATATTCAACACTTTGAGAAGGAACTACTGGTATATCATGAAGTACTGAAATGTTTATTTGACAGTCCAGTATATTTTAGAAACCCTTAATCTTTGATCCATTGTCTTATTTGGTCCTTTGTCTTATTTCAATTATGCCCTTAACACAAAGCATAAAAGCATATCTGTACCTACAATCGTGCTGTCTTAAAAACATAAAAGTATAAATGGGTTTTTATTTCCTTCTCTTTGGATTTTTCCTTTTTTGAAATCACAATCTGTAAATCAAGTAGGAAAATGAATGCCAAATATATTATGTGCTCCCTTCCACCTTTCTTGTATAATATATATGATTTCTTGGGTTTAGGCCAGATTAACATATTGAGGGCATTTTATTACTGTCGTTCACTTTGTTTTCTTCCTTTCAGGAGTAATTTTAGTCTTCAAAATTCAGCTTTCACTTTTCTTTTCTATTTATACTCCCAAGAGGTGGACATTTGGAGTGAAAAGAAGAGAGAATCTGAAAAATGTTGTCACAGTCATGCAGCACTAATGTTTTACATATGGCTGTTAAGTACACATGCATTTGAATGGGCACAAACATGTTTTCTTCAGTGTGTATGAGAGAGAGTTAAAATATTTCACTATTTCACATATTGTTCTGCTGGCATATGTTGGAGGTATTAAGTAAAAAAATTTTCAGCATGAAAGATTCAGAAAATATATTCACTTCAGACAGCATTCTAAAGTAAGATTTGGCCCAGGCTTTATCCAACTTTTCTTTTAAATCCTATCCAGCATTGAATGGTTGAGATTTCTGGCAGATGATAGTTATCTATTTGGAAGAAAGCAGAGTGGTTTGAATGATCAGAAACAATTAATTAACCAATGTTTCTTTTCCAGCTTCTTTTCTGGAAAGAAAAACTTTCTTAGTTCTCCCATAAGCTGTTCAGAGCATCCAGAGATGGGAGGTGCTTCAGTCTCTTCTGGAAAGGCTGGGCTTAAAACTCTGGGACGCTCCTCCTCCTCAGCATCCCCCACTTTTAGCTCAGCCTTCGTGGTAAGAGGTTGTGGACTCGCTGACTGGAACAGCTTTCTCAAATTCAGATTGGATCTTCCCTCACCATTTAATTCGGATCTTCAGGATTTTCCCTTGATTTATTCAAAAAGTAATCATTCTAAAACTGGTTCTCTTGTAGATTGGCAGAGCCTGTCACTCCACAAGCAGCTGGAGGCTTTCACCCCAGCAATCAGCCTTATCTTCCCTTCCGATCAGCTTCTCTCTCTTAAATCAGCTGAGCCTGCCACTCCGCAGGCAGCTTGAGACTATTGCCTCAGGAAACAGCCTTATCTAACCTTCTGATCATCACTCGCAGCCGTGTTTTTCCTGGCTTTATTGGTTTCTCCTGACAGTACTTACTTGCAATTTGAGTAGCAGCAGCAGCGTCTCTCTGATGGCTCAGGCTTAACACCGGCGATTCCGCTTCCCACCCTTTTCAATGGCTGATTCATTTTCACACCCAATTTCATAGCCTCCATTCCTCACTGGTTTCCCTTGCTGGGGACCGAGGTAGCAACTTTCTACTGTGCCCTTTTCTGGACTTGGCTATCCTTCTGACGAAGTTGAACTAAACTAATACTCATTATACAGGCATTTCTGTGCAATTTGCCTTTGGATCATTTATTCAGTTGGAGATTGTGAGTGAAAGTTAAATTGCTGGCGTTTGTCTCTGACAGGCAAGGAGTCACATCAGAGCCTGTAATAGCTGGTTTCCCTTGCTGGGGACCAGGGACCCGGAGTTTCTTTCTATCATTTGGAGCAATTGGGGGATTTCCCTTGCTGGGGACCCTTAGATACTGTGCACCAGTTAATCTTTTATTCCTATAAATATACACTCTTACCTTCCTGGAGGAACATTCTAATTTCACCTGCAGGGGCAGACATCTCCCCAAAATTCAAACTTCTACCAAAGTATCAAACTAATCATAATAATTTTAAAAAAACAATAATAAAATAAGTAAATAAAATAAAATAATTTTATATTCAGAGGCGAGACAATCCATGATACAAATGGAATGTGACAACGCTTTCCGCTCCAAGCCAAGTAAGCTGAGACAAGCCTGTGGGCCCCAAAAAGGCCTCTTAGGCAGCAGATAAGGATGCCTGTAGAAGGCACCTAGCATTGGAAAGACAATTGCAAAAATGAGCCAGGGAGGCAGATGAAATGGCTATGGCTGATCAGAACCCAGACCCGTGGATGGGGCCTTTGGACTTATCTACCCAGCCCAGACAAGCTGTTTCTAGACAACCCCCCATAGGCACATCTCCTTCCTTGAGCACTGGCCGGCCAATTCCGGAGGCAACCTTCAAACCTATGGCCGCCAGCCTAAGACAGGGGGAGGGATTTCCTGAGTCCATTCCCATCAAAATGAGGCAATGGATGGAGATGGCAATTCAAATGGGCATTGCCTCTGGACTCCAGCAATCCATCCGGACCAGACACTTCTCAACTGCTTCGGATGCAGGATCCCTGTCTGCCCGCTCCTTTGGGCATACCCAGCAACATCAATCTCAGGTACTCCCCAATTTTCCTAACATACCACCCCAGGGCCTTCGGGAGGAGGTGGACCTTGAGGACCAGGAGGCCTCCATGGAGGGGTGGGGTCAATCCATCAGATAGACTTAGGACTGTCGGAGGCTGACCCGCTAGAATGGGGAATGTCGGATGATGAAGGCCTCATTCCTGACCAGCTTTTTCTGGACTTTTTCATCCACACCTCTTTAAATCTTTACTGTTCAAGGCAAAGAACACTGCCAAACTAGGCACATCAGATTCTCATCCTTTACCAACAGGCTCTCAGGACAAATCCCAAGACCTAATATTCTCGCAACCGGCCAATGAGGCAGAAACTATCCCTGTTCCTCATATGTTTGCTGAACTAGTACAAAATCAGTGGGCATCAGCAGCATCATACCCAGCCCCAACAGGGTACGATAAGCGATATTTTAATTTGGCACCTGAGTTTGCAAATTTCCTCAAAACACCCGAGATGGATGAATCCATTGTGGCTCTGGTCTCTCCCTCCACCTTCCCTAACAAGGCTGAGGAAGCCCTGAGGCCGGAAGAAAAGAGAGCAGAGTTAGCACTACGTAGGGTACATGTTTCTGATGCCTGGGCCATTAAGGCAGCTACAGCTGCATCCTTTTTTACACGTTCCTCCCTCCTATGGCTCTCCCATCTGAGGGATATTTTACCTGTGTCAAATGTTAGAGCTCACCAGAACATAGCCAAAATTATGGCAGCCACAGAGTTCTCCGCCGATGCCACATTTAATGCTGTCAAATTTTTGTCTAAGGCCATAGCATCTCATGTATCTGCACAGAGATTGCTCTGGCTCAGACATTGTCAGGCGGATACCAAGCATAAATGCAAGTTGGCATCAGCCCCAATATCGGGGGATAAATTATTTGGCAGTGTCTTGGACCCACTCCTTATAGAAAATAGAAACAAGAAAAAAATGCTTCCCCCTCTTTTTCGTAGACCTGAAAACAGAATGCCCCAGTCATTTCTAAGGGGTTCCTTTTGGTCCTACTATCAGGGCCCCTATGTTCCCAGATCTCAGAGAACATCAGGCTACAGGATAGGCCTGAATCTTCCGATAGAGGTCAACGGGGAGGCCAAAATAGTAGAATCTCCAGAGGCACTAGAGGCCGATTTTTTTTGTTACCCCAAGTGAGCCTTTGACATCAGTTCCGATTGGAGGGCGATTAAAACTGTTTGCTGATCAATGGGACATCTCCACCTCTGATGCATGGGTCAAGGATACCATTAGGTTTGGCTTGGCGCTGGAGTTTCAATCCTCCCCCTGAACTTTTTTATTAGGAGCCCTAGGTCTTTGGACCCCATTAAGAGGAGGTTGATGCAGGAAGCTATCAAACATCTTCTGCATATTCGGGCCATTAGAGAGGTTCCATCTGAACAGCGGGGTCAAAGCTGTTATTCTCTATTGTTCGTGGTCCCAAAGAATTCGGGGGCTGGAGGGCAATTCTGGACCTCAAGCGTTTGAACAAATCATTAGTTTATCGAAAATTCAAGATGACTACTATTCAGTCCATTCTGCTTAGCATCAGAGAGAACGATATCATGACCTCTATAGATCTTACAGAGGCTTATCTACATATACCAATCAGACCTGCCCACTCCAAATATCTGAGATTTTGCTATTGCAATCAGCACTATGAATATATTGCCCTGCCATTCGGTCTGGCTTCAGCCCCTAGGACCCTCGGGGCGTTGTCCACCTCGCTCAGAATCAAATCTGTCCGCCTACAATGTTATCTAGATGATATTTTAATTTTGTCATCTTCCAGTCATCAAGCAAAATTGGATACCAAGTTTACTCTGGAGTCCCTCCAGGGTCATGGCTTTTCCATAAATTGGGATAAAAGCCATTTGATCCCCTCAACTAGGCTAGTTCATTTGGGGGCAGTGATAGATACTGTGGAGGGTAAGGTTTTTCTATCTCAGGACAGGTTAAACAGTATTCAGTCTTTGGCCAGAGAGATCAGGGCTTTAAAGAGGGTTTCCCTGGCTTTACTGTCTCAGTTGTTAGGGAAACTAATTTCTTTTATTTCCATTGTACTTTGGGCTCGATTCCATTCTAGAGAGCTGCAATGGTTCCTGTTACCTTTCCAGTGTTCCAGAAAAGCTACCTCCAACGTCCAGATAAAGTTACCTTACGCACAACGTTCTCCGATCACTCCGCTGGTGGTCGGAAAAAAACAATAAATGAGATGCCCTTTCAAGGAACCCCACAAGGTAACAATCACAACCGATGCCAGCCTGGTAGGATGGGGGGCTCACTTCCACACTGCACAAGGAATTTGGTCTATCTCCAAACAATCACAAAGCATCAACCTGTAGGAACTGCGAGCAGTTCATCTGGCCTTACGCAGTTTTCTACCCCTTTTCCATTCATGCCAAGTTCTGGTCTTGACAGACAATACCACAACCAAGGCCCATGTAAACAGACGGGGGTACTCATTCCAAACTTCTGATGCTGGAGACGACCAAGTTGTTCAAATGGGCCGAGGCCAATCTGTCTTCACTCAAGGCAGAACACATAGCAGGGGCATTAAACACACAAGCAGACTGGCTCAGCAGGCCACGATAGATCAGGCAGAGTGGCGCATACACCTGGCTGTCTTCCAGGAAGCAGTGTGGAGGTTTGGGCAACCAGTGATCTATCTATTTGCCTCTCCTCTCAACACCCAATTGCCCTGGTATATTTCAAGGGACCCAACTCGGGGTGGAGGCCATCAATGCCCTGTGATGTCCGTGGCCTCCGGGACTTCTATATGTGTTTCCTCCACTCCCGGTAATACCCAGATTGATCTAGAAGTTATTGGAGAAACGAGCAGAATTGATATTGGTCGCTCCTTATTGGCCCAGGCGAACGTGGTTTGTAGATTTACAGGACCTGTCAAGAGAACAACCTTGGAAAATTCCACCGTCGAAGATTTCCCTCTCCCAAGGGCCGATACTTCACCTGAACTCACAATGGCTGAGTCTAGCTGTATGGAGGTTGAGCGGAGCCATTTAAGGGCCCAACAAATTTCAGAGGATGATATTGCCACTATTCAAGCATCCAACATCCACTATTCAAGCATCCACTATTCAAGCATCCACTATTCAAGCATCAACAAATCGTATATATGAGGCCACGTGGTCGGCTTTCTGTCGCTGGTGCCAGGGGTCCAAGATCGACCCAACTGCTCCATCAATAGGACAATTATTAGGTTTTTTACAGGAGGGGTTGACCAAGGCCCTATCTCCAAATACGTTACATAAACTGAGCCTCAGTGATAACCTGGGGTGATCTCCGTTCCAATGCACACCATCCACATGTCCGCAGTTTTCTCAAGTGTGCTGCAAACTTACGACCTCCTGTAATTCACCGCTATCCCACCTGGGATCTCAACAAGGTGTTAACCACTCTTACAACTGGTCCGTTCGAGCCTCTGAGAACCACTACTCTTAAATTCCTGACATATAAGGTGGCCCTCCTTATTGCAATCACATCAGCTAGAAGAATTTCCGAATTTGGCAGCATTATCAATGTGTAAGGACCTGTGCATGTTTCATGTGGACAGAGTGATTCTCCGTTTGGATCCATTGTTCACTCCTAAAGTAAATTCAGCCTTCCACAGAGCGCAAGAGTTGGTCCTCCCAAATTTCTGCCCGAAACCATCCCATAGGCTGGAACATCAATGGCATAGACTTGATGTACAAAGGGCCTTACGCATCTATCTAGACCGCACAGCGGCATTTAGAAAATCTGAGGCTCTATTTCTATCTTTCAATCCATCCACCTTAGGACAAAAGGTGTCGTCCATGACCATCGGTAGATGGTTGAGAGCCAGCATAGCTAAAAGTTATGAATGCCAGTCCATCTCAGTTCCTAAGGGCATTACAGCCCACTCAACAAGGAGTGCAGCAATGTCAGCAGCATGGGCCACACAGGCCTCCATAGATGAAATCTGCAGAGCGGTAACTTGGGCTTCACCATCTCCCTTTGTCAGAAATGATAAAATTGATGCCTGTGCTTCAGCGGACGCTTCATTTGGCAGAAGAATCCTGCAGAGAGTCCACAGAATATAGGAGTGGATTTCATTCCAGACGGAGTCCCTCCCTAAGGACAAGCCAAGCTTTGGTATGTCCCATCTCTGGATGCTCTGAACAGCTCATGGGAGAAAGAGCGTTGGTACTTACCTGATACGCCCATTCGCTGTGAGCTGTGAAGAGCATCCAGCCCTACCCTTTTCTTTCCATCTGGTGGGACTCCATTCCAATCAGGGATCTAGATTAGGTGATGAGTTCCGGACTTTGGCATTCAGTCTTCGCAAAACTGAGGGACACTGAGGAGGAGGAGCATCCCAGAGTTTTAAGCCCAGCCTTTCCAGAAGAGACTGAAGCACCTCCTGTCTCTGGATGCTCTTCACAGCTCACAGAGAATGGGCGTATCAGGTAAGTACCAACGCCCTTTCTAGTCAGAAGAATATGATAGATATTTGCCTTTCAGATATGATTGATGCAGTATTATACTGGGAATTAATTAAATCAATTTACCTTGATTTTTGGTTTTGATTGATTTTTGAATTAACTTCATGTTGAACAACTGTAAGAAGTTATAGTATAATATAACACTTTGTAGGAATAAGAGAAAATGTTTTCTTATTCTAATTTTATTTCAAATCAAAGATTTTTCAAATTACAAATTTTTATTCCAATTTGAAAAGCATGTGTCTACCACACATTCTCAATTTGGTTGTCATTACTAAATATAATTAGCACTAAATAAGAAAAAATGTGTTTTTAAATATATATATATATATATATATGTGTTGTTTAGCTTCCTTCGGGTAT